>CM057836.1:7075000-7380000 GCA_030068075.1 Paguma larvata
GAGAGAGAGGGAGACGCAGAATCCGAAGCAGGCTCCAGGCTCTGAGCTGTCAGCACGGAGCCCGATGTGGGGCTCGAACTCATGAACCATGAGATCATGACCTGAGCCAAAGTCAGATGCTTAACCGACTGAGCCACCCAGGTGCCCCAACAATTTTATTTACTTCTTATAAGTTGCTTTTTGAAGTTTGGTGGGGCATGTCGTTTTTTTTTAATGTTTATTTATTTTTGAGAGAGAGAGAGAGAGAGAGACAGTCAGAGCATGAGCGGGGGAGGGGTAGAAAAAGGGGGAGACGCAGAAGCAGGCTCCAGGCTCTGAGCTGTCAACATAGAGCCCAACTCGGGGCTCGAACCCACAAACCGTGAGCTCATGACCTGAGCCGATGTTGGGTGGTTAACCAACTGAGCCTCCCTGGCGCCCCTATGGGACAGATGTTTTATCCCTGTTTTATAAGTGAGAAGCCTGAGGCTCCGAGAAGTGGAGGAATTTGCCTAGAATTGCACAGCTGGTAATGAGGAGAGGCCTGACTCCTCCCCGGTCCTGGACTCTTTCTCCGGCCTTAGGAGTCTGCCACTAAAATCTCCCCAGGCCCTTTGTCCCGTCACACACCCCCCCCCCCCCCCCCCCCCCCCCCCCCCGCCACAGTCCTTTGCTCCCTTTCCAGACAAGCCGCGTGGCTGGTCGTATGGTTCTCAGAGAAGCAGCAGGCCCAGGCCCAACGCTGGGGGAGCCCGGCCGGCCCTTGAGGACGAGCCGACGAGCCCGCCGTATTGGCTTAATCTGCATTAAGGTATGCTGACCATCTTTGGACTTGGGGAGGGGATTTACTATTTTTAGAAAAACGCAAGGGAGTGTTAGAAATCCTGTTAGCCGGTGGGGCTGGAGGGGTGTGTGTGTTTGTCGAGGACTGTGACTCTTTCTCAGGAGGGGTGCGGTTTGGAGCAGACGGATCGGTGGGCCTGTGGCTGAAATCCAGGGGAACCTCACGGCGGGGCCACGCTGCGCGACGGGATTCCTTCCTCCGCCCCGAGTGGAACCCCGGGCATCCGCTCGCCCTCCGGGCCAGAGGAGAAGCTGGACGAGGAAGAGTGCCTCGTGCTCCTGATTTCTTCGGGGTCCGAGGCGCCGAGCCGTCCTCTCTGAGTCAGGTCACCCATCGTCCCCGCGCCTGCGGTCAACTCATCCGCAAGATGTAAACCCCTGCCCTGCCTGCTTTCCGCGCTCCCTCTAGGAGCCCGTGAGATTTCACAGAAGCGCGGCGTGGTTCGCGATCGCCCGGGCTCTCCGCGGATACATCCCGCTGGGGTGGCGGGGGCTGGGGCCCAGGAGACGGACGGGGACCAGTGGCGGTGAAGGTGGGGAGAAAATCGAACTCTCGGGGGGAGGCGGGGACGTACATACAGTGGTGCAGACGCCCCAGAAACACGGCCCGGCCGCGCCCCTCAAACAGCTAAACTCGGAGTCACCGTGCGACCCGGTACCTCCGTTCTCAGGTATGTGCCCAAGAGGATAGAAACACGTGTGCACACGGAACACGGACCCGAACGATCAGGGCAGCGTTATTCACAATAGCCGAGAGCAGAAACCCGCCACGTGTCCGTCGGCTGGTGAATGGATAAACAGTGTGCTGTCCGTGCGATGGAATATTATTCAGCCCTAAAAAGGAATGGGGTGCTGACGCGTGCTTCAACACGGTTGAGCCTCGAAAATATTATGCTGCATGGGGCGCCTGGGGGGCTCAGTCGGTTAAGCGTCCGACTTCGGCTCAGGTCATGATCTCGCAGTTCGTGAGTTCGAGCCCCGCGTCGGGCTCTGTGCTGACAGCTCGGAGCCTGGAACCTGCTTTGGATTCTGTGTCTCCCCGTATCTCTGCCCCTCCTCTGTTCGTGCTCTGCCTCTCTCTCTTAAAAATAAATAAACATTAAAAAAAAATTAAAAGAAAATATTATGCTGCATGAAAGATCGCAGATGCAAAAGGCAATGTCTTGTGTGCTTTCACTTACATGAAGTGGCCGGAAGAGGCGAGTCTAAAGAGGCAGAAAATGGGTTAGTGGCTGCCAGGGCCGGAGGTGAAGAGGGACGGGAGAGGTGGCCGCAAGGCGTAGGGTTTTTTTGGCTGTGGTGAAAGCGCTCCGAATTAGCCAGCGGTGATGGTGGCGCCACCTTGGGAATATGCTAGGAACCACGGGATTGTACGCTTTGAAAACAAAACAAAGGAGATATAAGGGACAGTGTTTTGATGAGTTATTAGGGGCCACACACGGGAGATCGAGTGTGCACTTCAGAATTAAACAGGCCTGGGTATCGGGTGTGTGATTTTCATGTATAAATTTTTTAATCTTACAGTTTTTTAATTTATCATTTATTTTTGAGAAAGACACAGAGCGCGAGCAGGGGAGGGGCAGAAAGAGAGGGAGACTCCCACGCAGGCTCCACGCTGTCAGCACGGAGCCCGACGCGGGGCTCGAACTCGCGAAACTGTGAGATCGTGACCTGAGCCAAAATCAAGAGTGGGATGCTTCGGTGACTGAGCCCCCCGGGCGCCCCTGTGAGTTGGGCCTTTCTGAGCCTCAGTCTCCCGCTTTGTAAAGCGAGGGAGTTCCCACTTTGGGACGGAGGACGGACTCGGCAAGGTGACACCTGCCTCATTCGGCGCTGGCGGGGGCTCGCAGAGTGACAGCTGTGGTTGTTCGGCCACCCTCTCCGTGCCCCGCTCTGGGTGGGTGTGTGACGACCACAGACCCGTGGGGCAGAGCCAGGCGCTGAGTCCACTTGGCAAGACTCCTTGACACCATGTGGTTGGAGGGTACCTCTCGGAGACCCCACCCCACACCGATCTTCCTCTACTTGAGTGTGTTGATTGTTATTGATTATTATTGATTATCCATCCTGCTGGCCGCGGGGCTACCCTGGAGCTGCGGCCGCAGCCCAGCATCACGAGAGCCACATACTGCATGTCGCCAGCCCCAGCAAAGATCTGAATTCAAGATCCGAAGTACGGGGTCTACCGAACGCCCCCCTGCAAAGTCAGAGATTGTTAGTTGTGTCATCCTCAGCCGGGGACCGTCTGTAGTTGAGCTTTGAAGCGTGCCCATGAGGTGGCCGGGGCGGGTGACAGTGTCTCCACCCAAGAGAGAACACGGCGATGCGCGGGTGTAGGAGCCGAGGCTGCCCGAAGGGTGTTTGCTCATTCGTTTAACAATAGCGGGGAAGACAAGCTGCTGTTTATTGAGTACTTACTATGTGCCAGCCACCGGTGTCTGAGATGCCATCGCTTTAAGTCTCACGGCAGCCCCGCGGCGTGCTGAAACAGCGAGGGGCCGACCGAGGGTACGCGTCCCGGGAAACAGCGGGGGCCAGCAGTGAGTGTGGCGGAGAGGGGACAAGATGCGCCGGCTGCCGGGCGTCCGAGGCCGGGGGTGGCCACCTGTCATGCCCTGCACTGGTCTCTCTGTTCTGGGTGCACTGGAAATTTTTTTATAAGAAAAAGCTGAGAAGCCAGTGCGGTGAGGTAAGGCGTGGTTATCTTCGTTTACAGGAGGGGGAAGTCGAGGCCCGGAGCATGCAGGTCACACAGCAAGCCTCAGAGAGCCGGCCGCCGCGCTCTGCTGGCTGGGGAGGCTTAGCAACCAGCTCCCCTGGGCCAGTGGTCCTCTGGGGGTTACTTGAGACCAGTTCTTTCTACTGCTGGAAGGTTTGAGGGCCAAGGCTCCTGTGTCCCCAGCCTGATACTCACCCCTCTTTGCTGTCGCGAGAGATCCAGGCTTGATAGATGTGGGGGAGGGGCTGGAGAGCCGATTTGCTGCTGGTCTGGTTTCCTCCCTCCGTCCCTGAGTGCGGGGCGTCTAGGTTGTTCTGGACTCCATGCCGTTGGGGGTTCATTCATTAGATTATGTGGACCTAGGGCCCCTGGGCGGCTCAGTGGGCTGAGCGCCTCATTTCAGCTCTGGTCTCGATCTCACGGTTCGGGAGTTCGAGCCCCGCCTCGGTTCTCCGCTGTCAGCACGGAGTCTGCTTCGGATCCTCTGTCCCTGTCTCTCTCTGCCCCTCCCCTGCTGGTTCTCCTTCTTTCTCTCTCAAAATAAATAAGTAAATAAATAGATACGTAAGTAAAGAAAACGTTAAAAAAGGGTCGTGTCGCTCCGGTAGGACCCGCGGCCGCACGGTATCACTCTGTTTCTCACGCTGTGACTTTTAAAAAATGTGGGGATCAAATGGGGGGAGGTGGGGGGGGTGGGGCGCACACCTGCACCGCGTTCTCCCCTCCCCCTCCCATTTCCCCCAGGGCAGAAGTGGGAAGTTCAGCCGCTCGCCAGCTGCCCAGCTGCGTGGCTTTGGAGAAGTAGCCTAGCCCCTCTGAGCCCAGGTTCCTCCCTGGAACAGAAAGGCTATTAACGCTTCCTCGACTGATGCCGGGAGCTCCCCCTTAGCACGGGGCCTCTAGACTGTTCCGACCACGTGAAAAATAGCTCTGATGTTGTAGGGCCTGGCGCTAAAAGCCGCACCATCTCTGTAAATAACGGTTTCCAGCAACTGGCGGAGACACGTCCGAGTGTCAGGGCGTCTTTCATGTCGGGTAGCTCAGAGTGTCCTCACAGTGTCAGGGAGTTGAACCTGAGAGGCCGGCTGTAGGGGGGCCCGGGACGGCCCGGGAAGGGCGGCGCTCCATTTGTCCCCGCAGAGCTGCAGGCTCAGAGGGGCCCGGGTTTGCTAGGCCCAGGCCGCTGCTCTTTGAAAGCCTGGCTTTTCCGCCCTCCCTCCGGACGCCCGGGGAGGCTCCTTCGGGGCGTCGTCTGTTAGAAGAAACTTCCGCGGCCAGCCGGGCCCTGCACGATTACCCCTGACCCTGACTGCACCCTGCCGGCCCGTGTCCTCCCCTGTGCCTGTGTGCCTGTCCTGTTTCCTGTCCTCTTGGGCAGGAAAGAGCTTTCATAACCAGGACTGTCCTGGGCAATTTTTCTTAGGGCCTCGGCTAACCACCCGGGGTCCGGATTTATAATGGAAATCACGGGGGACCTTGAACTGTGTGCGTGCTGTCAGGCCTTCTCTGTTGGGCGTGGTCGTTACTGCGGGGCGAGGGCTTGTGGGGCCTGGGGTCTTTCAGCGGGGAGTCTCCTAGGTACACTGATAGCTGCCCCAAGGCTGCAGGAACACGAGAGCCTTTGGCCTTGGCCTTGTTAGAATCGGGCAGTGATTCCGAGGCTGCCTTGAGGGAGGGCGGGGCCGGGCCGAGAGGGCAGGGGCTGGTGGGGCCCAGCGCTTCCTGACATAGGCCGCCCCGTCTTAGAGTCGGCGCCTTCCGGGTCACCCTGGAGAAAATGCAGATACTCTGAAAAGATCCAGAAGTTCAGAGTTTAAGGAAGGGGTCCTTCATTTCAAAGTGGTGCCGTTTCGTTTAGATGGCGGCTTGTAAGATTTAAGCCGGGATTTCAGGGACACCTGGGCGGCTCTGTCCCTTAAAGCGTCTGACCCTTGGTTTCAGCTCAGGTCGTGCTCTCGCGGTCTGTGAGTTCGAGCCCCGCGTCCGGGCGCTGCGCGGTGTCAGCGCGGAGCCTGCTTGGGATTCTCTCTCCCTCTCCCTTTGCCTCTACCCCACCCTTGCTCGCTCACGCTCTCTCTCACTCTCTCACCATACATAAATAAATTTTAAAAAGAATAAAAATAGAGCGTGGGGGGCAGGGCTGTGCTGCTCTGCCCCAGGGGGCTCACCGCATTCTCTCCGAGGCTCCCTGGAATGCCGTGGGCCTCCATCCCATGTTCAAGGCCAGACCCGGAGCTCTGGGTCACCGGGTGCTTAGCAGTCCCGAGCCTCTGGCGGGATCCTGGAGGGTGTCGTAAATCGTACAGCCCGCAGGGACAAGTGCCCAGAGAGCTCCAGAAGGGACTACTCAACCCGGCCCGAGGGGTGGTTACGGGAGGCCTCCCAGGGAGGTACACTGGCCTGGGCTTCTAAGGATGCTAGACTTCTGGCATGGGAAGAAATGGGGGCAAGTACGTTCCAGGCGTGAGGAACAGAATGTGCTAAGGCGGCCGGGCTGTCACTCGGTCAGCGTCTTTCTGTGGCTCTCCTCTTTTCTCTAGTTGGGTTTCGTTTGGTCACTGGTCAAGGAAAGGCACCATCTGTTCCTGGGCCGGGCCGGCCGCCCGTTCTGGCCCAGCCTCTGAGGATTCTGTCTGTCTGTTCTGTGGCCCGAATCCGAGGCTGTGGATTGGAAGCGGCCATTTCATTTCTCCTCTTGATGTCCTCCGTCCCCCTAATGGGCGGACGCAGGAACCAGGGCGTGGCGGAAACACAGGCTTCGGTGATGGCCAGCTCCCGGTCAGGGTCCCGCGTCGGGTAGGAGGGAAAGGGAGGAGCTATTTCCTTCTCCCTCCTAAGGTCAAGGTTGAGGATGGCAGAGTTTTAGGACAAGAGAAACATACATTTAAAAAAAAAATTCTTTTTTTATTCCTCTTTGCACCCCCTTCCCTAGTGTGTCCATCCTGCCAAAGACTGTTTTCCCCCGAGGAGCCCACTCCAGTAACCCACAGAGGCCTGTCTGACTCCCTAAAACACGCTATGCTCATTACGTAACACCCCCTTCCCCTGCCCCTCCACGTAGAAGGCCCATCCTCAGGGCAGTGTCTCTCTTCTGGAGCAAGAGGAATGCAACCCGCCAGTAATTCTCACTAGTGTGTGAAGGACTGATGGCACCATTTCTCCCCCAGGACTCCTGGGTGGCAGGTGAATGTTCGGGTGGCGGGTGAGCCCTCCTAGTATCTGCCCGCCGACCTCCACGTAAGCTGTTCCTGCTGTTTCCAAGGCCGGCCTCTGGATCTGGAGGTTTCTCAAAGTCCGTAGCATTTTCAGGGTGAGGGGTGGCTTCGGGCAGGGGACCTGATGAATGGGGCTGCAAGCTGCAACCGCCTTGATGGCCGACCCTGGACCGAGCGAGGCCCCTGCTGCCTCCAGCAGACACATCCTTGCAGAGGGGCGTTCCGATTGGCCACGGGAGGTGGGGAGGGGTCAGGGGAGAGGAGAGGGACCAGAGAACAGAGCACAAGGGTCGGTCTGCAGTCTCTCTGCGTCACCAGTGTGGGCTGGACAGATGGTCCAGGCCGCAGTCTTCCCGAGCAAGTAATTTGAGAGCAAGCCTCCCTCCGCTCCGCTCCGGGTTACTGAGAACATTCGCCAGCCGGAGCCAGTCCTTTGAAGTGCGGACCCGGCGTCTGCAGAGCGGCCTGACCTGTGGGTTGTTTTTTTTTTTTTTAACTAGGTTATTGACCTGTCGAAGGACCAGGGATGAAGGGTCTCTTATTAAAAAGTAAACAAGAAACAAAAAAGGCAGAATGAGTCAGGCAGAAGATGGAGCGCCGCGGTGAACTCCTCAACCCTGCGGCTTTGATCTTGGAGGAGGAGGAGGCGGAAGACGCGGTCTTTGATGTTCGCTCCCTCTGCGGCCCGTCGCTGCGCCCCCGAGCCGGGGATTAATTATGTAACAGGGCTCAGATCGCCGGGGCGGGTGGCCGCGCCAGCAAGGGGCTCTGGAAGGCTCTGCCGGAGCACCCCCGGGGGCCCGGGGATGAGCCCGAGGCCCGTTTCTCTGGGAAGCGCGGACAAGTGCACATCTGTTCAGCGGGTGCGCCGCGCGGCGTTTCTTATTTTCTCCGGGTCTCGTCTCCGTGGGACTCCAGAATGGCTTCTTGGATGTCACGCCTCAGGTCCCTGAAATGGAGCCGTGCGCAAAGACATTCAGCAAAGTACCAGGGCGTCCGCGGCTGCTCTTATACCATCTGGTGGCTCAGAAATATTTTATAATCAAATGAATGAGACACACGGGCAGCTCGCTCGCCACGCGCCCGCGGCTCCCCCCTTCTCTCTCCTCCTGGCGTGGGTTCTCTGCCGCCTCTGGGAACCGCCGGAGAAGCCTTTTCCCAGGTGTGAGGACACCGCTTGCTCGGCGCCGGCCGCGTCCTGGCCGGGCCACCTTGGGCACCTCCGTCGGCTCTCTCATCCTCGGTCTGTTCCTTTGTAACATGGAGACACTTGTGCTCAGGGCTGTTAGGTGAATCGAGGTGGGATTCATAGCGTGTGTCCTACCTACTGTGAGGCTATGCCCGCTGCTTGTCTTAGACAGACTTAAACTTGCACTTTTTCGGAATGTAAACGCGGTCATATGCATGCCTGCTGTAGAATGTTTAGAAAATAAAGCAGAAAATGAATTGACTGTGTATCCTACCCCCTCCCTCCAAAGGGGTGACCCCTGAGAACATTGGGCCACATTGGGGAAGATTTCTGCTGTCGTGTGCACGCGCGGATGGTCCGCCTGCCGAAACCGCGAGGCGTCGTTGTGGACGCAAGTGCAAGTGTGAGTCCGAGTGCGTGTCTGCGAGTGTGTGCAGGTGCGGGGTCCTCAGACCTCCGTGGGTCAGAGCTGGGCGCCGGCAGGGTTCCGACTGTGCCTTTCTGCGAGCGGAAGTGGGGGCGCTGGTGGTGTAGGGCGGCGGATGGGGGGGGACATGGCTGGCCTCCCCGGGCGAAAGTGGGGGCGCTGGTGGTCTCTCGGGGCATCCGTGGGGGGCCAGGCCTGGCCTCCCTGAGGATCTTTCTAGCCGTGCTGCAGACAGGCGGTCGGGCTCTGCAGAGGCCAGGCCGGGAAGGAGCCCTCGTCCGGGATTGCCAGCAGGTGGAAGGGGACAGACCCGAGTCGTCATCGACGCCACGGCTGCCCACATGCCTTGCTCAGGACCAGCCTTGGAAGGACGTGTTCCCTAATCCCCAGATGCCAACCTTGTCTGCCCTTGTCTGCCCAGCCCTCCCTCCCCCCACTGTTTCTGGCCTCTTGCTTCTGTTTTCTCAAGACACTTAAACAAAACACACCTCCAGATGCCCTTCGAGGGTGTTTAGGTCATGAGCCGGGTGTCGTGAAGGGCCACCTTGTAGAGTGTCCCCCACATTGGGGTAACGGGGCAGCTGCACTGAGGACCACGGACCCCCAGATGGGGGTTTGTTTACCTGGGCGAGGTGTGGGGAGAGGGCGCAGTGTCATCTAACACAAGTGGATGCATGGCGGAGCCTTGCACAGAGCCGGCGTGGACGCTCAGGGGCAGGTACCCTTGTGGGCGGGCTTTTTCCAGAAGTACAGGACCGGACTGTCAAATGTATTTCCCCCTGTGATTCTCTTAATAACATTTGCTTTTTCTCTAGTCACTTTGTCGTGAGAATACAGTATATAAGGGGCAGGCACCCGGGTGGCTCAGTGGCTTGAGCGTCTGACTCTTGATTTTGGCTCAGGTCGTGATCTCGCAGTTTGTGAGTTCGAGCCCCTCATCAGGCTTTGATGCTGCTGCTGACGGCATGGAGCCTGCTAGGGATTCTCTCTCTCTCTCTCTCTCTCTCTCTTTCTGCCCTTCCCCCGCTCATGCATGTGCACCCGCTCTCTCCCTCCCTCTCTCCAAAATAAACAAACAAACTTAAAATAGCACAGTATATGATACATACAGCATACAAAATGTGTGTTAACTGACTGTGTCTATTATAGTAGGTTTTCTAGTAGGCCATTACTAGTCGAGTTTTGGGGACGTCAAAAGTTATACACAGATTTTTGACTCTTGGGAGGCGGGTCTTTCAGGGGACACCTGTACTGTATCTCCAGCAGAATCATAGAAAAATGAGAACACGGCATACCTATTAAGTCCCTCCCCCACCCAATACATCCAGGCACGGTCCCTGCCGCCCCCCACCTTCTCTCTCCTTCCCGTTGGAGACAGGGCCGCTCTGATGACATTCGATTTTACACACTTGTTTCTCTCGCCCTCTCCACGACCTCCCCCACCCACCCAGACCGTTTTCTGCGGGGATTTATATTTGTTCGCAAAGGGGTGCAAACTTTGTTCATCCTGAGAGAAACGGAGCCCTCAGAGAGAAGCCCCCGTCTCACGTTGCGGACATTCGCTTTCAGAAGTTTCTAGCACCCCTGCCTCAGGACCCCCGGGATCCACTGCGCGCCTGACACAGAGCACCGGCCACACCCACTTGCGTTCACCCCCCACTCCCTTCATTTCTGTGTCCTCCTGGGTTCCGACGGGGTCTGTCCGGCTTAGCAAACGGTATTTCGGAAAGTAATTGTGAGAATGTGGGGGTGTGGGCATGGGGTGGGGGTGGGGGTGCCCGTTTCAGCAGCCTCTGCCCTCCAGAAGCCCTGGGCTATCAGAGAGGGACCAGCGTCCTGATACGCCGCTCTTAAGTCATTCCGTTATTAGATGCCTACTGTAAACCTAGTGCCGTGCCGGGATGGAGAAGCCAGGTGGTGGTGGAGGAATTTAGGCCCAGAGAGACACACCCCTTGGCCCTCTTGTCCTGCGGGTAGCAAAGCTGAAACGCTGCGTTTCTCTAAAAATGCTCTGAGTACTGGCCTTCTCCCAGGAAACGGAGATTTATTTGCCTGGTGTCCTGTTACCCGAGCCTTCTTCCAACAGTGAGCCGGCCTTTCAGCGGGTGAACCGAAGAGCTCCGTGAAGGGACCCGTCTCAGCTTCGGCCGAATTAAGGAGTCGCTGTCAGTGTTTATTAATTCTCCAAGAAAACGGCCCCGCACTCCAGCCAGGGAGTCCTGATTGGGTTAGTGTTCTGGATTGTTCCTTCTCCGCTTCGTTGGCTCCAGAGACCACGCCACGCTTCGTTGGCTCCAGGGTGGCGTGGGATTGCCGGGCTCCTTCCCATTGTTAGCAGGGAGCCGTAGAACATCTACGTTCATTTCATCTAGAACATTTCGTGTGATTCTTAACTCCTTAGAGAAGTCTCATAACATTATCAATTCTAGACTGAAAATTAAAAATTTTTTTTAACGTTTATTTATTTTTGAGAGACAGAGAGACAGAGTATGAGCAGGGGAAGGGCAGAGAGAGAGAGGGAGATACAGAATCTGAAGCAGGCTCCAGGGTCTGAGCCGTCAGCATAGAGCCCAACGCGGGGCTCGAACTCACAGACCGTGAGATCATGACCTGAGCCCAAGTCGGCCGCTTAACCGACTGAGCCACCCAGGCGCCCCCAGACTGAAAATTTTAAACCTAAATGCACAACAGCTGATGTCAAGGTCATGGTGAAATACAAAAAACTTTCTCTCTAAGATCAGGAATGAGACTAAGATGGCCGCCTTCGCCGCTTGGACTCAACATGGTACTGGAGTTGCAGCCACAGACAGCAGTCAGGCAAGCAAACCAAACAAACAAATACCAAACGAAACCCACAAAACGCCATGAATAGATAAAGGACATGGAGATTGGGAAGTAAGAATTAAAACTATTTGCAGATGAGATGATTTTACCTAGAGGCCATGCTAAGGAATATTAGAGCTTATGAGCAAATTCAGTAAGGTCGTGGGCTGTAAGACCGATAGAAAAAAATGAATTGTGTTTCTATACACTCGCAATGAAAATTAAATTCAGAAAATAAATCCATTCGCAGTAGCGTCCAAAAAGAACTGAATGCCTGGGAATACATTTAACAAAAGAAGGGCAGGATCTATACTCTGAAAACGACAACGTCCTTGAAAGAAATTAACTACCTCAGGAAATGGAAAGACGTACCACGTGCACGTATCAGAAGGCTTAACATTGTCAAGATGGCGTCGCTCCCAAATTAATCTACAGAGTCAACACAACTCCCTTTGAAAATCCCAGCCGAATTCTTCGCAGAAATGGACAAGATGATTCTAAAATTCATATGGAAACTCCAGGAACCCAGAACAGCCAAAACGGTCTTGAAAAAGAAAAACCAAGTAGCAGGGCTTATGCTTCCTGATTTCTAACCTTCTTACAAAGCAGTAGTAATTGGCGCAGCGTGGTACCGGCACGAGATCGACACGCAGATCAGCGGACTAGAATTTGAAGTCCAGAAATAAACCCTCACGTTTCCAGTCCATTGATTTGCAAAAGTAGCAAATGATTCAATAGAGAAAGCATAGCCTTTTCAACAGAGAGTACTGGTACAACTGGCTGGTCCCAGGTAAAGGAATGAAGCTGGACCCCTACCTCACACCATTTATACGTATTAACTGAAAATAGATCGAACACCTAAATGTGAGAGCGAAAGCTATAACAGTTTTAGAAGAAAAATAGGTGTAAATCTTTTCCTTGATTTAGGCAATTGTTTCTTGAATATGATACTAAAAGCCTAAATTACCAAAGGGAAAAATAAATAAATTGGATTTCATCAAAATGGGAAACTTTTGTGCTTCATAGGACACCATCAAGAAAGTGAAAAGACAGCCCACAAAATGGAACACAATATTTGCAAGTCATATGTATTCTATGCTTGTATCTGGAATAAAGAACTCTTAGAACCCAACGTTAAAAAACACCCAGTTAAAAGATGGTCAAAGGCCTTGAATAGACATTCTCTCAAGAAGATATACAAGAAGTCGCTGAAAACCTTAGAAAGCTTATGAAATAAATTGAAGAAGATACACACAACAAGGAAAAATATTCCATGCTCATGGATCAGAAGAACAAATATTGTTGAAATGTCAAACGCATTCAATGCAACCCCCGTCAAAATAACACCAGCATTCTTGGCAGAACAAACAATCCAAAATGACCCCGAACAGCCAAAGCAATCCTGAAAAAGAAAACCAAAGCTGGAGGCATCACACTCCCGGACTTCAAGCTGGATGACAAAGCTGTCATCATCAGGACAGTATGGTCCTGGCACAAAAGCAGACACTCAGATCAATGGAACAGAACAGAGAACCCAGAAATGGACCCACAAACGCATGGCCAACTCATCTTTGACAAAGCAGAAAAGAATATCCAATGGAATACAGTCTCTTCAGCAAACAGTGCTGAGAAAACTGGACAGCGACATGCAGAGAAATGAACCTGGACCACTTTCTTACCCCAGACACAAAAATCAGCTCAAAATGGATGAAAGACCTAAATGTCAGACAGGACGCCATCAAGATCCTAAGGGAGAAAGCAGGCAAGAACCTCTTGGACCTCGGCTACAGCAACTTCTTACTCGACATGTCTCCGGAGGCAAGGGAAAACAAAAGCAAAAATAAACTGTTGGGATCTCATCAAAATAAAAAGCTTCTGCACAGCGAAGGAAACTATCAGCAGAACTAAAAGGCAACCGACAGAATGGGAGAAGATATTTGCAAGTGACATATCAGAGAAACGGTTAGTATCCAAAATCTGTAAAGAACTTACCAAACTTAACACCCAAAACACAAATAATCCAGTGAAGAAATGGGCAAGAGACATGAATAGACACTTTTCTAAAGAGGACATCCAGATGGCCAACAGACACATGAAAAAATGCTCAACATCACTCATCATCAGGGAAATACAAATCAAAACCACGACGAGATACCACCTCGGGCCCGTCAGAGTGGCTCACATTAACAACTCGGGTAACGACAGATGTTGGCGAGGATGCGGAGAAAGAGGATCTCTTTCGCGCCGCTGGTGGGAATGCAGACTGGTGCGGCCGTTCTGGAAAACAGTATGGAAGCTCCTCAAAAAATTAAAAATAGAGCTACCCTATGACCCAGCAATTGCACTGCTAGGGATTTATCCAAGGGATACAGGTGTGCTGTTTCGAAGGGGCACGTGTACCCCGATGTTTACAGCAGCGCTATCGACAATAACCAAAGTGTGGAAAGAGCCCACATGTCCATCGATGGATGAATGGATAAAGAAGATGTGGTGTACACACACACACACACACACACACACACACACACACACACGACGGAGTATTACTCAGCAATCAAAAAGAATGAAAGCTTGCCATTTGCAACAACGTGGATGGAACTGGAGGGTATTAGGCTGAGCGAAATTAGTGAGAAAAAGACAGATACCATATGACTTCACTCATATGTGGAATTTAGGATACAAAACAGATGAACATAAGGAAAAGGAAGCAAAAATAGTATATAAAGGGGGGGTATAAAACATAAGAGACCCTTAAATGCAGAGAATAAACTGAGGGCTGCTGGAGGGGCTGTGGGTGGGGGGATGGGCTAAATGGGCGAGGGGCATTAAGGAGGACACTAGTTGGGATGAGCACTGGGTGTTATACATTGGGGACGAATCACTGGATTCTACTCCTGAAATCATTATTGCACTCTATGCTAACTACCTTGACTGCAAATAATAATAATAATAATAATAATAATAATAATAATAATAATAAAGATATACAAGGGGCCAATAAGCACATGAAAAGATGTTTAACCTCATCAGTCGTCAGGGAGGCGCAGATCAAAACCATAAGATACCACGTCACCCCCACTAAGATTTCTAGAATCAACAAGTCAGCTAAATGAAAGCGTTGGTGAGGATTCGGAGAAATCGGAACCCTTCAGCGCAGCTGGTAGGAATGTAGATGGTGCAGCTGCTTTGGAAAATAGTCTGGCAGTTTCTCACAAGGTTAAACAGCAAGCTGCCCCATGACACGGCCGTTCCGCTCCCGGGTATATACCCCCAGGCACGGAAAACTTAGGTCCGCGTGAAACTGGCACGTAACCGTGGCAACCACCCAAGTGTCCGTCAACTGATGACCAAGGAAACAAAAACGTGGTGCCTCCATCCAATGGAATATGATTTGGCAGTGAAAAGGAAGCCCTGTCACGGGCCGCGATCCAGAAGAAGCTGGAAAACAACGTGCCAGTGGATGACGTGAGCCACGGAAGACCGCAGGTCGTGGGATTTCATTTGTACGCAGCGTCCAACAGTGGCAAATCCGTGGAGGCAGAAAGTGGATTCGTGGTGGCCCGGGGCTGGGGCTGGGGGCCCCGAGGGAGATGGCGAGTGACTGTTAGTAGGTGCGGGGCTTCTCCTGGGGGGCATGAAAATGTTCTAAAATTAATGGCAGTGATGGTCGCCCAACTTTGGGCAAGTACTGAGTGACGTACTTGAGAGCTGTGAGTTGCGTGTCGATTGTATCTCAATAAAGCGGTCGTTTTCAAAACAAGACGAAACACCAGAAGCCCTGCTGCCTATCCACACCAGCCCCCCACCCTCCCCTCTCCGACCCCCTCCCCTTTCCCCATCTCGGATTTCCAGGAGAGGGAGGGTGTTTGCATCCGTTTCTCTTGTGCTCTCTGGGGCTCTCCCTGGCCTCTCCTCCCTGACGCCTGAACCCCTTAGTATGTAGGATATACCTTGAGCCCCACACACGTGTCGCTGAAACTTTCCCATCCTGGTCTCGAATCTCTTTCTCTTTCTCTTTCTCAACGGGCTGACTTCCCAATAGGTTTGTGTCTGGTTCTAAATTAATTATCTTGGAAGCAGTCGACTTCACCGCCCATCAGCTGGTTCCCCTGGCCCCGGTCATGCGTGCCTCGGCAAGACCTACGCCTGCCCCTTCCTCCCCAGTCCCTCTGGGGACGTCCGGGGTCTGGCGTCAATATCAAGGGGTCACCAGAGCTCAGACCTCCACGGAGAGGTGGGGAAGGAGCTCAAGGCGCTGGGAGCGCTGTCGGAGTCTCTCGCTCTGCCAGGCCTTCTGCCCAGATGCGGAACGTTCCAGCCCTCTGCCCTCTCCGGAGCCGAATGAGAGAAGCTGCTAGTCTTTCTGACCAGCTAGAAAGTTCTTTAAAGGCAGGCGCCATTCTTGACATGAAAAAAAAGTATCGTGAGCAGGTTAGACACTTGACACTTCCGGCTCTGAACTCGTCCCTGAGAACAAAGACTTGGGGAAGATCGTGCTTCGGCGCTTCTGCGGACGGAGGGCGGTGGGGCGCGTGGTTGACCAGGTGAAGGCGGAGGGAGAGAGGATGAGGCCACTGCCCTGGGCCGGGAGGGGGTCGGTGGCGATACAGCCGTCTGCCCGCCTGTTGGTTTGCTGGAAGACCGTGGAGAGGTCGCTTTGCCTTTCTCCAGCCTCAGTTTCCTCATCTGTCAAATGGGGAGTTTTTCCTGCCCCGCCAGCTCCAGGGTCTGTTCGAGAACCAACAGAGGCCTGTGCACACGTGGCGGGCAGGGGACCCTGAGGGCAGGGCGGCCTCCCGCGTGGCCCGGCAGGTGCCTGCATTCCCTGGCCTCCGCCACGCGTGTCCTGGGGCTGCGGCCACCTCGGTGTCACCCTCAGGGCTGGCAGAGGACCTGGGGGCGTCACGCAGCTGCCTCACGCGGGAGATAGGGTCCGGGAGGGGTGAGGCTGGGGGGTGAAGAGAAGCCTGAAGGAAAGTCAGTTTTCCGGACCCGAAGAAGGGGTAGGGGCTCCCAGACTTGAGGATTCTGTCGACTGGCTAAAAACAAACAAACAAACAAAACAGGACCAATATAGGGTTGCTGCCTTTAACTTTTGTAAAATAAGGGCATAAAACATTCTCGTCTCCATTATTATTATTTTATGATAGAAGGGACATTTAAAACGATTTTTTAATGTTTATTTTTGAGAGAGAGAGAGACACACACACAGAGTGCGAGCAGCGGAGGGATAAAGAGAGCGGGAGACAAAGAATCCGAAGCAGGCTCCAGGCCCTGAGCTGTCAGCCCAGAGCCTGACGCGGGGCTCGAACTCACAGAGCGTGAGATCATGACCTGAGCCGAAGTCAGACGGACGCCCGACCGACAGCCACCCAGGCACCCCTACAAGGGACATTTTAAATTGCAACGATTCCAAGGGAAAGTATAACCTTAGAAGAAAATGTAGTCCTCGGAAAGTGTGCCTTAAATTGTAGAGACCCCCCCCCCCGACGTCATCATCGCTGCTCTCTTTGCTGCGTCTGGTCCCGGAGCTGACACGTGGGGACCCTGGCTCGGGCCCCCTGGCTTATGGTGGTTTAGAGGAGGCAGGACTGGGACGGTCAGCTTTGTAAGTAGGTCTGGACCCCGGGAAGCTTTCTTTCTCTTTTCCTTCTTCTCTCCTCCTCCTCCTCCTCCTCCTCCCCCCTCCTCCCCCTCCCCTTCCCCCTCCTCCTCCTCTTCCTTCTCACTCTTCTTCATCTTTTTTATTGAAGAAAATTTCAAAATCTGCACCTGCAGCAAGAACAGAAAAATGAATGGTGGAAGTTTAAAGAAATTGGCCAGAGGGGGGCGGTGCCCGGGACGGTTTAAATTAGGCCCGAGGGCAAAGCAGTGTTGACCACCTGTTGGACACTCAGGGTGGACGGTGAAGCCAACCCTAGCAACTACCAACAGCTTCACTCGACGAGACCGCCACCGTAGAACAAGGGGCCCGCAGGCCTAACCCGGCCCCCTGCTTGATTTTGCAAATAAAGTTTTATTGGCACAGCCGTGTTCATTTGTCATGTATGCCACTGTCTCTGGCCACTCTTGCTCAGTAGGCAGAGTCCAAGAGTTGGGACAGACATCCGTGGCCTGTAAAGCCCCAGGTATTTACTCAATGGCCCTTTACAGAAGTTTGCCGACCCTAGCCTCTGGGACGCTGGAAGCCAGGTGGAAAGGGACCGAGAGAATTTTTATTCTAAGCGCCCATCCAATGCTTGGATTCCTTTTATGGCGGTTTTGTGATCTTTCGTGCTCTGGGCTTGCATTCTTCCAGCAACGGGGTGCTCACCACCCCCCACCCCCAGTGGCAGCACGTTCCAACATCGCACAGTTCTTGTCCATATTGTTCCCCGCTTGCTTTCCCACAGCCTCAGCTCAAAGGTCTTCGTTCGTACCCCCTCAGGCCCAGCGGGCTTCTGCCCCCCCCCCCCAAGGCACAGCCCTTTAGCCCTGGACTCATTCTGGTTCTCATCCCTTCCCTCCATCATTCCACAGATGCTTTCTGTGGGCCTCCTACTGCCAGGCAGTTCAAGGCCTCTTGGGAACCTTCCAGAACCTTCCAGCACCTTCATCCTCTCCTTCGCTGTAAGCCGCCACTCCACCACCCGCTTTACGATCTTCTCAGAAATTCTGGGTGCAAACCAAGCCCGACCTTGCCAAGTTAAGGCTGGGTCAGGGTCACCTTACAGGTTCACTCGCCGCGGCGTCCCGGAGACATTGCTGTCCTCCCTGCGCGGAGGAGGAAACTGAGGCGCGCCGGGTAACTGCACAGCCGGAGGCCGAGGCACCGCAGCTGCGCGCCAGGCCTTGGCTGCCATTCTCACGCCGTTTCCACGCCCCGTACTGTCAAGGCGGGGATGGGCTTCTAACTGCTCAGAATGCCTCTGGGTTCCCGCATGGCTCCAGGGGATGGAGAATGTGGGGGGGGGGGGCCTGGAGGCTCCGAGAGCTTCTGATCTTGCAAGCGCAGCTCCACGCATGTGCCTGGTGGGAGAAGCTGTGCTGTCATAGCTCCTTCGGCTGGCGAGCCCGCCGAGCCTCCTGCGCGTACCAGGCACGGCGTTAGTTCCTCTGGGGCACGAGATGAGGAAGACGGTGACCTTGTGCCCCTGGAGGTCCCGCACTAGTAGAAGGTCACGAGGCCAATGGGCATGGGCACCCTGCCTTCTGACAGCCCGGGGCAGCAAGCGGCCGGCCCTTCCTGGGGTGGGCGGTGGCAGCTCTGAAGAGAGAGGGCATTCGACTGGGCTTTGGAGCCTACATAAGAGTTTGCAGGACGGCCATACGATGAACTGATCATTAAAAAGTCAGTGAGGAGTAGGGGCGCCCGGGGGGCTCAGTCGGTTAAGCGTGTGACTCTCGGTTTGGGCTCAGGTCGCGATCTCACGGTTGATGGGTTCGAGCCCCGAGTTGGGCTCCGGGCTGGCAGTGCGGAGCCTGCTTGGGCTTCTCTCTCCCTTTCTCTCCGCCCCTCCCTTGCTCATGCTCTCTTCTTCTCTCTCTCTCTCGAAATAAATACACTTAAAAAAAAAAAGTAAGCGAGGAGCAGTAATGGGAGTTTGGTCGTGACAACTTTTCCTGGAGACCGCCTGCGACTTGGTTCGTATGTGCAGAAACAGTGCAGGAATGGCCGGGAAAAGCCAATAACTCGCTCAGACTTCCTTTGTTATCTGCTTACTGCCCGGGGCTCCGGGAGATCGTTTTTGCAAAGGCAGGGGAAGATTTAATTCCCTGTTAGACGTACACATTTTTTTCTAAGTGGAGAAATAATGACCTTATTAATAATAGGTTTCCTTCGGCTCCGTGCAGGGGGCCGGCGGCACGTTGCCAGGAGTGTCCCAGAAATCAGGATCTCTTTTCTCTTATTTGGAGACGGGGGCCCCCCGGCCGAGGTGCCGGGCTGTCTCGGAGCCTGCGTGCTCTTTCCCGGGATGAGTCATGAGGCGGTAATTCACCGCCGGCGTCGCGCCGAGCGGGCTGATATTGATTTGTGGGCCTTTTGGCAAAACGTTCTTGTTCACCACCGGCCGGAGAAGCGGCCTGGAGACATTCGGTGCGAAGCGTGACTGCGCGGCCACAGTCGAGGTCCTGCCCTGCTCTCCGAAGATGGGGGGTGAGAGGTGGAGAGAGGGATATGATGGGGGGCGGTGCGGGAGATATAGAGAGAGGCAAGCAGAGAAAGAGAGGGAGAGAGAGAAGGTGAGGGAGAGAACAGGGGAGAGAGGGAAACTGGCCAGTGCCCTGAGTTCCCCTGGCCTTTTTCTCTCCGTGGGAAGCATCCTTAGGGGTCCGGCCCCCTGGCCCGGGATCCCGAGGACCCCTGCCTCACGTCTGTGAAGGGACAAGCGGTCTCCCGGGTGCAGGCTCAGCCCCCTCTCTCCTGCGTGGGCCCCCCGCCCCCAGCCGGGTGGAGTTGCAGCTCTGCCGATGGAGGCTTCTGCGGGGTTTGGAAGTCCGTCCCTCCCCCCTCCCCGGCAGAGTCGGTTAAATCGCGAGCGCGGAGAGCTCCCTCCTGCCCTCCCCGCCGTCCAGCATCGGTGAGCACTCATCGTGCACCTGTGACCGGTGCTGCGGAAGAAAATGCACATCCTGTCTGCGCCCCGTGTGTGCGTGCGTCAGTGTGCCCCCGCTCGCCGGTGAGGGGGGTCAGTCCCGATATTGGTGACTCCCGTAACACGCTCACTCTGCACCAGGGCCCATTTCTTTATTTGTTTATTCACTCACTCCCTGGCGCTTCTGATTCCAGCAACAACCCTGGGAGACAGGTATTATTATTATTGTCTTTGCTTTAAACATACCTCGACGCCCAGCAAGGTTCAGTAACTTTCCTAAAGACACACAGCTCCTATGTTCATGGTGGGATACCCCTTCTAGCCTGGGGGGTCTGGGGACGGCTTGAATTTGGCCTTGAAGGACAGCCGAGGAGAAGCTTGAGGGAGGGAGGGAGGGGCAGGCCAGAACAGCGGGGGGCAGCAGGAAGACCGCTCTGGGCCCAGCACCCAGACGCGGCATCGCACACCGTCTCTGTCCAGCAGCCGGTCGGAAGGGCTAAGTGACTGGCCCGGCCTCCATAGCAAGTCCGAGCCCTGTCCGCCACACCACCCTGGGGCTTGGCCAGCGGGAAAGGGCACCCCAGTGTTGGTGGCACAGAGTGGGCAGTGCTGTGCAGTAAAATCCTCACCGTTGTTCCTGGAGCAGTTCCCATGGGGTTCTGGGCCCGGCCCCCGCCTTCCCCCAGGTCCAGCTCCTGCCCTGCACTCGTGCAAGCCTCTCCGTATGCACCCCTCCAGCCTGGCCGCATTCGCGGCTTCATACCCGCACCGGCTGCCGTCCCGGAAACCCTGGCCATGTACTCTCATCTGTGAAGCGGTGTGACCCCCGTGGTCTCTCGACCTGTGGGCTGGGCCCCTCCCGCGCCCTCGAGGTGCCCGTGCTGCCCATTCAGGGAGCTGCGTCTGAAGGTCTAGGGTGGTAGATCGGGGCGGGAGGCGGTGTGCTGGGCAGCTGGGGGGAGGGGAGGGGAGGCGCCTCGGCCGGCGAAGGTCACAGGGGGACTTTCACGACTCCCGGTGTCGCCCGGAGGCGTGCACGGGCTTTGGCTCGGCTGCTTCTCGTACACGCATTTTCCTTGTCACGTTGCAGCGTTTACTTCTCTTACTTCCTCCTCTGCGGCGTGAGCTGTGTGCTAGGAGGCCCGATCGCATCCCTTCCGTGGCCGGGAAAGTGCCACCGGTGCCAGTAAATGACCCCAGATAGATGCGGGGGTTGGGGGCGGGGCTCAGCGCCGCCGGTTCTGCCCTGATCGGTTTCACACCGCCGCTCACGACGCGTTTCCTCCAAGGAGAGCGTGTTCGGAAGAGCAGAAATCCCCCTCGCGTCTCGATTAGATCACCCTGGATTGAGCTCGCCGCAGAACCGGGGTGTTCTTGTAAACCTCACGACCTTCCCCGCCCCCAGGTGTCTGCAGAACAATTTTATTTACTCCTGTTGTTTCCCCCACCTGCAGTTTTGAGGTGAAAAATCAAGAAACCGTGTGTTTCTCCTCACACGCTCCCATCCCCGCCAGTAATAGCAACAGATCTGTCTTCCCAGTACGGAATAGGACGTCGTCTTCAGGCAGACAAAGTGTGCTGTCGTACCGGCTGCTGGAGGCCGGGGGGGGGGGGGGGGGACACGGCCACGCCTCCCCAGGCCCGCGGCCCCCACAGCTTCTGCCCCGGGGAAAAGGGGGCCGCGGTTCGGAGCCTCAGCACCTGCTCCGCGTCTTCCCCCAGATCTGCTTTTTAAACGCTTCCAACGCAGGCCGCCTGGCCGTGGCTTGCTGTGTGCGGCCCCCGTTAAAGGAACCTGTCTCCTGGGCCGCGGGGGTTTGCAGCAAGAAGGGAGAGTGTTTGGCCCCAGTTTCAGGCCGGATGTGGCCCCGACTGAGAGGACTCTGGTCCCACTTTATAAACGGGGGACAGATGCGAAGCCACGTTGTTGGGATGGCTGGGTGGAGCCCTATATTTTTAAGAGAAGAGAAACAGGAATAAACCAGCACAGGAACCCTCGAGAGAGCCTTCTCTTCCGGTCTTCGTAAATTCCAGGCGACCCGGGGGCACCTGGGGGGCTCAGTCGGTTAAGCGGCTGACTTCGGCTCGGGTCATGATCTCGCGGTTCGTGAGTTCGAGCCCCCACGTCGGGCTCTGTGCTGATGTCTCAGAGCCTGCTTCGGATTCTGTGTCTCCCTCTCTCTCTGCCCTTCCCTTGCTCACACTCTGTCTCTACGTCTCAAAAATAAAGAAACGTTAAAAAAAAATTAAAAACAATTCCAGGTAACCCGGACAGTGACCAGATAGGGGCAGAGGTGCAGCCTGGCTGACCAGGGGCCCCAGGCAGCACCCTCCCCCCCCCCCCCCCCCGCCCCGGGATAGAGTCCAGCGTCCAAGGCCACCTGGCACCCCCGGCCTCATGCGTTCACAGTCAGTGGGGCTGCTTCTCACCTGGCTTCTGCCTCCGTTTTCCTTTGGCGCTCGCCCCCGCAAGCGGGACACTGCAGAGCAGCGGCTGAGAGGCCGAAACCGGGTGCCTTGGTTCCCAGCGGCTCCTGCCCCAGTCCCGATGGCCTGCGTGGCGGCAGTGCCATCAGACGGCTGGCACGGGGGACTTTTCTCCTGTCCTCTGCCTCTTGGGGAGCCGCCGCCACGCCCTGGCGAGGGGGGCCGTGTCTCTCTGGTGGAGCCTCTCACTGTAGCCCTGGGGCGTAGAAGGAAGGTTCTAGACCATTAACCACGACCCTATCTTCCAGGCCCGCCGGTGGCTGGGGCTTCACCCTCTAAACCCAGCCTCTAAACCACGGCTCTCGTTCCCTGCCTCCGTGACCTTGACCTTCACATCACTGCCTGACGGGCGGGTGGGCAAGCCGGCTCCTCTCCGCTCCGAGTAAGGTGCCCCCTTCCCTGGAGTCCGGCCCCCCCAGCAGCGGTGGGCGACTTTATCTCCATATTTTTTGCTGCCTGACGCACATGGGATCACTCCTTTTCAAAGACGGGGTCAACGGCCGTCTTCACCCGGCTTGGGGGACCCCAAATTTGCCTTTTACCCACTTCCTCGCTGCCCGTGAGTTTGCGCTGTGGGCTGAGGGGCCCCGCCATCCACAGGCTCATCGTTCATTCTTTTTCTGACATCCCCCCCGTCTCGTGCTGGGGCGTGTGGGACACCGGCAAGGGCTCTCCCAGGCTCCAGAGGGCAGTCAGACCCCTAAAGCGGGGGTGCACAGCCGGAGGAGGCAGGGAGGCTGGGGGAGAGGCCCTGACTCCCCACCGCGGGGAGGACAGGGTCGGGGAGGCGTCCCTGGAAGGAGCCACCGGGAGGAGTGTGTGTGGGCCGGGAGGGGGTTCAGGCTCAGGAAGCCTCGCCCGGGACGTCGGATTCCCTGGACGCCCGGGACCGGTGAGCCGGACCCGTGAGCCCAGGACTTCGGAGATGATCCGGCTGCCTTGTTTCTCGAGAGACTTTTTCACAAAGACATGGAGCGGTCAGCTATGGAAGACTAAACAATGGAAAGCAAAACTGAAAATAAAACACCCTCCTTTCCTCGAACTTGCCTTTGGAAAACAGATGCTCTGTGACAGGGGACCAGCCGTCTTCCTTGTGCTAGAGCCGAGGCCCGGGCACCTTCCGGAGAGTTCTTTGGGATTCTCTCCCCTCCTCTCCCAACCTCCTTTTCCTTTCTTCTCTTCCCCCTTCCTTCCTTCTTTTCTCTCTCTTTCTACCTTTGAAATTTCTTTCTTTTTTTTTAAGGTTTATTTATTCATTTCGAGAGAGAGAGAGAGCAGGGAAAGGGACAGAGAGAGAGGGAGACAGAGACTCCCAAGCAGGCTCTGAGCTGTCAGCGTGGTGCCCGGTGCGGGGCTCCGACTCACGAACCTCGAGATCGTGACCTGAGCTGAAGTCAGTTGTCGCAGGCTTGACCTCCTGAGCCGCCCAGGCGTCCCCTGCCCTTGAACTTTCTTAATTGCACTTTTCATCCCTTGTCCAGCAGAGGTGTCCGGGATCCCGGCACGCGCCGCCCGTGTGCTAAGTGCTGGGGACGCGTGCGACCCAGGCGGCTGGGTGTGGGTCCCGCTGTCACGGGGCTCGCCGGCCAGTCTGTTGGCTGGCGGACTTTATTTCTGGAATACCGACTTCGGGTGGGTGGGACTCCCCTGGAACACCCGGTCCGGCCACCCGGGGCACTGTCGTGTCTCTCTGAAATTTGAATCAGTTTCCCTAATTTGCCTTCAAGTTCTCAGAAGAAGAAATCTCTAACCAAAGCCCTTGACCGGCCCCAGCTGTCTGGGTGTTTGTCTTGCCTCCTCCTTGGTGCTGCGAAACCATCACGTTTGGGGACTTGAGGCGAGACCGATTCCCTGTTTGTTTTAAACCAGTTCCCTAGCTGTGTACACGGTGCTTACACTGTGACTAGAGCCTTTCCCACTCTGGAACGGTTACTCTGAAGGTTAGGATTTCTCCGATGGTGCTATTGCCTTTTCGCAATAACAGTGACAACAATTGGTAACAATTGGCAACAGTGATAACTTTGTTATCAATAACATTGGTGACGTTGGGGCGAGGAGGCTCAGAGAGGTGAGGGCATGTGCTCGGGGTCACACAGCTAGTAAGTGGTAGAGCGGGGCCCTGGTGCTGGTGCGACCTGACACTGTTGTCCCTGAAATTTGAGTTGCTCAACCGAGGAGGCTTTATTGAGTGCTTTATTCTGGCAGAGAGCAGGTGCACAGGAGGGTGGCAGCTGCGGGAGGGGACCCAGACGGGTGGGGGGGGCCTTTGGCAGGTGTGTGGTGGGCACTCCCGGCCGTCGGGTGAGGAAGGGAGGGCGGCACCTGGGGGAGGGGGGGTGCTCAGCAGGCCGCCTCTCGAATGCCTCTGAGTCCTGTCGGCAGAGAGGTCGGGCCGGCGTCCGCAGGGGCTTACGTCTGCGGAGACCCTCGGGGGGAGTGGGGGGGCCGGAGCGTCGAGTCGTGGGAGAACAGGGAAGGACTGTTTCTGCTTGTCCCTCTGTCTCAGTATTTAAGGAGCCTTCATTCCTTCGGGAAACAGAGGTGAGCCGTGGTGACAGAGGGCGGCCGAGGCCTTCACCAGGTCCCGTTGTGACGTTCTGCCAGCTGGTGGCCTGATGAGGGGCGTATCTGCGGATACGGGTCCCATCCTGCTACCGGGGGAGAGGAGGGAGGGCGGGCCCCGAAGCTGCGCAGACTGCAGGCCGTGCGCAGGGGGCCGCGCGTGTCCTTTCCCCGGCCTGGACTCTGAAGCTGGAAGCCGTAGTCCCTCGCGGTCCCGTGTTGGGCCTGCCCCATAACGGGACTGGTTTGGGCAGTGGCTTTTGCACAGCCGTGGCCTCTGTTAGAGAAGATACGGTCAGATAATTCTGAGCAGAAAAGGATCTTTAAGGACAGTATGGCCGGGGAATCTCAGGCTCAGAGAAGGCAAGCGGTTTTCCCAGAGTCACACAGCCCCGGTCTTGGTCTATCCCGTGCTGCGCCTCAGTGTTTTTGCTGAAGTAGACCCGAAGATGGGAGGGGGTTTATTTTTCATCCATGCGGTGAAGAGCGGAGCAGCAGAGAAATAGACTCTTTCTCCAGCTGTTCTTCTGAGGTCACTGTGACACCGTAGCGAGGAGTATTTCTGACTCTGGAGAACTCGGCAGCGTGAAGCAAGCCATGCGTCCCTCCCAGTGTGGGTGGCTGGAGGTTTGTGCCCCAGCAGCCCCATTCCTGCTGCCCCCCAAATTTGGGTGGTGCTGGAGAGACGTGGGACTCTTTTGGCCGCGTTTGGGAGCTTAGAAGTGTAGAGGGGGGTTTAGGAGGGACCTTGAGGATGTCCCCAGACATATGTGTAACCTCTACTTGGGGCACTCCAGTTGTGTGGCAGGCGCGGGGGCGGCCTGATGTTTCTGGAAGGTTCGGCCCACCTTCCATCGGAACCACGAGGCGGCCGGCAGCTCTGACGCAGACTCCGGGTGCTCCCAGGCCTACTGATCAGACTCTCCAGGGCTGGACCGGGAATCTGCATTTTCAACAGGCTCCGAGGTCAGCCTGTGCTGCGACCCCGCCCGGCCCGGAGCCAGGACGGGGTTCAGCCCTCGAGCCGGCCTCCCTGGGCTGCCCGAACTCCAGCGAGCTGTTTCCTCTCCCTGAGCCTTGGGTGTCCGGTCTGAAAGGTGGGAATCCCACACCTTTTGGTCACAGTCGCCTGACGTGCAGAGCGTTCGGTGCGCAGCCAGCGGTGGCCTTTACTGGGTCCGCCCAGCAGCGGGCAGGGCAGGGTGCGATTCGGGGCACAGAGCGGGTGCAGGGTGCCGGCCGGGATTGGCCTCCTGCAGGAGCGCGGGGAGTGAGGAAGAGGCCGCGCTTAGGGCCGCAGTTTGGGGAAGAGCCCGTGGTGATCCTTGCAAATGGTGTCTGCTTTGCCTTCGCGCCGGTGGCACAGGCTCCAGAGCGCGCCCACAACGGGTGTCCAAGCCGGGCCCAGGCCCGCCTGCTTGCCTTTCAGCCCAGGGCCCCCCTAGGAGCCTGTTGCCATTTTCCTGAGCGGTGAGGGCGGCCCGGCACTCCGAGCGCATGGGAGGAGGGGCCGGTGACCTGGAAGGGGGCTGCCGGGGAGACAGAGGCTGGGAGTACGTGGGTGCGTGGGCTGGGGAGACACAGGGGACACGGGGGAGACGGCCCAGGGGAGGCACCCGCCGGTCTGTCCCCTGATAACTGGAAGGAAATGCTCCCTTTCCTGTTGACTACGTTGGGACGAACTTCCCTGCCCTCCCTCGACTTCTCCTTGCGAGGGGTCTCCTCCTGCCAGGCCGGTTCTGCCTCCTCTTGCTGCTGTCCCCCCCCCCTCCAATAGGTGCAGCAACCCCCTTTACATCTTTTTATTTTTGAGCGACAGAGACAGAGTGTGATCAGGAGAGGGGCAGAGAGAGGGAGGGGGAGACACAGAACCCGAAGCAGGCTCCAGGCTCCGAGCCGTCAGCACAGAGCCCGACGCGGGGCTCGAACTCACGAACCATGAGAGCCGATGTCAGACACTTAACTGACTGAGCCCCCCAGGCGCCTCTAAAGAGCTGTTTGAGGAGACAGGGCCCTTCCTGCCCCCTCACGTGTTCCCAGGGCTTGTCTTTTTGTAGCTGGGGACACTGGAAAGCTGGCCT
Organism: Paguma larvata; assembly: GCA_030068075.1. Classification (NCBI taxonomy): domain Eukaryota; kingdom Metazoa; phylum Chordata; class Mammalia; order Carnivora; family Viverridae; genus Paguma; species Paguma larvata. The sequence goes on from CM057836.1 coordinate 7,101,902, forward strand.
CGTGTTCTATGTGAGGCCACCCAGCTGTCACTGGCTTTCCTCTGACCATCAGTCCGAAAATGACCCCGGGTCCCAGGGAGCCGAACACCAGGGATTTGGGCCCCCTTCCCCCACGACACGCACACGTGTGCACACATGCAGGCCCAGCCCCCCGAGGCACTCATGAGCAGAGCCGGTCCCCTCCTCCAGGACCTCGGTCACCCGCCTGGTTTACAGGTGAGGAAGCCGAGGCCTTGGAACCAGAGCTCACGTTCCGTGGCCCTGCTCTCGCTCCTCGCAGGCGGTGTTCCAGAACAGCAGGATCCTGGCTGTCTCAGTGGGCTACCCCACCCCCCGTGCCCCTGCTCCGGGACCGCGTGTGAGCGTGTGTGTGTGTGTGTGTGTACTTGTGAGCCACTGAGCCCAACTCTGGGCAAGTGCTTGGGAATCAAGGCACCCTCCGGCGCCAAGATGCATGGGCGGGGGGCGGGGCCGGTTCTGCGTGTGAACAGACAGCCCGGGGTCGCTGCGGGGGTCGGGGGGGCGCGGAGCTGACGCTGGCCGGGGAGGCGCAGGCAGGTCTTCCTCAGGGACCCCTCCTGCATCGCGGTGTGCCCCGCCCCACCCCACCGTCTTCACCTCCCTCCACTGCCGCTGCCGCCCGAGCTAACAGGTGCCAAGCTGTGCAGGCCACACACCCCTCTCGTCGGGCTCCCCACTCATCTGAGCGGCCTCTTGTCCCGCCTCACGAACAGGCTCCCAGGAGGTGGAGTGAGAGGAGGATACGGAGCGGTCGGTCTGGACCAGCCCCGAGTCTTCTGCTTTCTGGAAGAGCGGTCTTCCTGTAAAAGTGGCTCTCCTGCCGGACGCCGGTCCCCACCCTCTGTGTCCTGCAGCCGGCCCGCTGAGCTCCAGCCAGACTGGACCGTGGACCGGGCAGGGACTGTCCAGCACCAGGACAATCGGCCGTGCCAAGCTCGCGGAGGTGGCCGCCCCTGGTGCCCTCCTCCCCGGCCCACCCACAGCCCCGTTCCCTCACCTCGGGGCCTGGGGGTCGTCGTCTCTGGGGCCTCCGATGCCCTCCCCGCCTGCCTCAGGCTCCTCACACCGGCCGCTGGCCTGGTTTCTGCTTCCCGGTGTGGACACCACCATGCGTACCTCCGTGCGCACCGTCCAGGGCACAGGGAGCCCTCGGCGCTCGGTGCAAACACCACGGTTTAGCTGTCAGACGGAGGGTGTTGGAGGCCGCGGGAGCCCTAAGTGTATATCTCCTATAGTGCCCTGGTTTGGGGGGCGCTGCATCAGCCTGGGACTTTCTGGAGGGGGGGCAGCTGCAGGGCAGACGCCGGGTCCCTCAGTGGGGGAGGATGGCGTGTTCGGCCAGGCAAGGGGTGTCCGGAGCCACGCAGAGTGGTTCTGGCTCTGGGGCCCCCGAGTCGCAGTGGGGAGTCCGAAGGAGACCATTCTGCCCGGCTCTTTTCCAGCTGTTTCTCTGGTTTCCCGTCATCTGCTGGGGACTTGAGGGAGACTTCGTCCCTGTATATGCCACACTCATTATATGAGATATTGAATCCCTGGGGGGGCAGGCAGATACGAGTGTTGTTCTCAGGGGGCGCTTTGTTGTCATAATTTAAACTAAACTTTTAGGGGGCGCCTGGGTGGCTCAGTCGGTTGAGCGTCCGACTTCAGCTCAGGTCATGATCTCCCGATTCACCAGTTCGAGCTCCGCCTCAGGCTCTGTGCCGACAGCTCAGAGCCTGGAGTCTGCTTCGGATTCCATGTCTCCCTCTCTCTCTGCCCCTCCCCTACTCACGCTCTGGCCCTCTCTCTTTCAAAAATAAGTAAACATTAAAAAAAAATTGTAAGCTAAACTTTTAGTATCTCTTATGGAAAATTCATGAACTTTAGAAAGAAACCAGTAAAGCAAAATAATAATCCCCGTAATCCCACGCGTCAGGTCTGGTATAAATTTTAGGCTTCCTAGTAGAAATGAGTCAAAGCGCCAGCAAAGTCCCTGTCCTGTACCACAGTCCCCCGGCGGAAGCTCCCACAGAAAGCCGCGGAGCTGTCGTCCCAGTGAGCCCCGTGCTGAGTGGGGGTGTCTACGCAGCCTTACGAGAGCTGGGGCGGCCCTCCACCTCTCCCCCGGACCAGGTGCTGCGTGGGATCCTCCTGCCTCCGGCGGCCTTAACCCCTCTCTACTGGGGGGCCGTGCGTGTACATGCATTGTGTGTGCACATGTGTGCGTGTGGCCATCGGTGTGCACAGTGCATGCGTCCGTGTGTGCACACATGCATGCATGCCTGAGCGTGTATGTACGTACGTGCCCACGAGGGGACACGTATATATTCGTGTGCATGCTTGTGTGTGAGCGTGTGTGTGTGGGTGTGCATGTGTGCACACACATCGGTGTCAGTGCGTGCACGTGAGTGTGAGGACAGGTGTGCATCTATATTTATGGGAGGGCGGGGCCAGTTCTCCGCCGCCCTCCCAAGGGGTCAGCGAGCTTTGGCGACACCGGTGGCCTCGCTGGGAGCCTCCTGATCCCGCCCACCCCCCCAGATGCAGCGAGCCCTCCTTCCTCGAGCTCAGTGAGGTCCGTTAGCATTTCTCGCGTGGCGCGCCTCCTGCGGCCTTGTGAGTATTTTCCTGGGACCGTGGCTCCTCGGGCCCCGCCGGCCGTGTCGCCCCTGGGGCGCGGCCTGCAGCGTGACGCTGGGCCCCCGGGCTCGGGGTCAGCGGCCGTGTGTTTGGGCTCGAACGGTGGTGTCTTTCCTGAGCTCCGCCGCCGCCCGCCCCCCGGCAGCTCCAAATGACATTTCAAGAATTGAATTACATTTCCGTCCTTGCAGAATCCAAGAATAGATCATTCGATTGTATCTGTTGGAAGTCATTGCCACAACCGGCTTCGTTTTCTTCGCCAGCATCCATCCCGGGAGGGGGGGGCGAGGGGGAGACGGCAGAGGAATGTTGAGACTGGATTTTCCCCCAGGCGTGTCTCCCGAGCTGGCGGCGGCCCAGGCTCTTCCCCCCCCACCCCGAGACTGGGGGAGGCTGGCACCGGAGGACCCCGAGCGGCACTGCCACTCAGCGCGTGGTCGCCCTGCCCGGCGCCCGCAGCCAGACCGAGTTCCGCTGAACACGCCACCGGGACAGCTTTCTCTGGCCCTGCGGGGTCGGGGCGGGGGGGGGGCGGCGGGGAGCCGTGTCGCCTGCCTGGGAGAGTCATGTCAAGCCCGTGCCTCATGTCCACGCCCGATCTGGCCTTTTAGGGGTGCGTTTTCTTGGGGGGGCTCACACTTCTCCCAGGTGACAGCAGCCGCGGCTAGCTGTTCTTCCCTCGACCCGTTGGGAAATTCTCTCTGCGTTTCCTAGCCTCGCCGTATCGGGAGACTCTCTAGAAACGTCCGGATGCCCTTCCTGGCCCCGCGCGTCGTCCGCCTTCCTGCCGGCCAGGTGCTTCGTGGTTGCAGGCCCGGGAGGCTGGGCACCGGGCGAGTGCAGCCCCTTGCCCTGGGCCCCCATCTGGGATCTTCGTGGTGTGAATGGGGGCTGCAAGAGAGGTGGGGACGGCGGGTCCCCTGCCCAGCAGTGGTCAGGGAGTGGGTTTCGACCCCGGCGTGCGTCCCGCCCCTGCCGCTTCCAGAGAAGGTCCCCTCCGGCTCCTCCCGCCCCCCCGGACCCTCCGCCGCCCAGGGTTCCATTCCGGTCCTTCCCTCTCCCACCGCTCTTGCCACCCACTGGAGAAAGTCAGGCCCAGGATGATTTACGCGTGGGGTCGAGCTTCGAGAGGCCCCAGGCGGTGACTGGGTCTCCGATTTCATCGCCCACAAGGGCCCCGGCCCCCGGCGTCGGGCGCGGGGCTGCGTGGGTACAGCCAGGGTCTCCCCAGGAACCGAGAAACGCGCCAAACACGGAAGCAGAGCGTTGATAGAAAGGCGCTTTGGCGCGTGGTTGTTTGAACAAGCAGTTGTAGCTGCGGTGCTCTTGGGCCTCCTGCTCGCATTACAGTTCCGTTCCGCCCCACTCGAATTTTCGAGCCCCGCCTGGTGCCAGAGCTGGTTCCAGAACAGCAAACCCGCCCCCCCCCCACCCCCCGTTCCTGCTCCCGGGACAGGGCTCCCGGGGCAGGGCAGTAGGGCTCTGGCGTGCCGGGAACCCTCGGAGGGGTCCCTGAGGCCTTGCGGGAGGACTTTTGTCATTGCAAACGGTTCCTTATTAGTCGAAGGATAATGAGCACGCCGTGTTTGGATCCACCGGGGAAAGTTGAAAGTGAACTAGAAGGAACGGTGAATTCCAGAAGGCCAGAACGACTTTTCCTGTAAGAAGCTCAGCTTATGGTTTTGGAAGAAGAAAAGCCTCTGGCCTCATTAGGGCCACCCCCAGTGTGTCCTTGGAACCTTTCTCGCTCCTTGAAATGTGCTTCTTAACATTTTGGAAAAAACAACTTTCTCCTTCTATTTATAGCCCTTATCTGGAGGCGCAGGCGCACACCGGTCCACTTATCTTCAGCGAGCGACTGGGTTGGGCCCCGGGGGTGGTGGGGACTCAGGTATGGGACTTGGCGTTCTGCCCCCGCGGAGCTAAACGCTTGTCTGTGGGCCCTCGGTGGAGATCGCCGGGGGCCCTCGACCGCTTCCGTTCCTGAATTTCTCCTTCCCCTTAGACGTGAGCACTTTCCCTTTCCAAACAACACCACGCGTGGACTCCTTGGAGCCCAGTGGGGCGTGTGGCGGAGGGTAGAGGGCCAGCGTGCGTGCGTCCCCCTGTGCCCACGGGTGCTGGGGAGGGGGGGCAGTCTTCGGGGTTAGGATTCGGCCTGGCATGTTTCTGGCCCGTCTCGTGTGTTTTTCCCCGTCTGCGGAGCTCTAGGCCCGCGTGCAGAACCGGACTGTCTCGGGAGGAACAGTTAGTTCAGTGCTGACAGAAGGGGCTCCGTGGAATGCGGGAGGTGCCGGCCTCAGGGGTGGGTCCAAGCAGGGTCCCCCCTGTAGGACGGAGGGGAGACTGTGAGTGGCCCTTCGACAGGCAGCCTCGTGATGCCTGGACCCCGAGGTCAGCCTCCGGGCACAGGGGGCTGCCTGGGGGTGTGATCCAGGGGTACTCAGAAGGGCTCACGGGAGCCCCCTCAGCTGCTGAAAGATCCCAGTGCGTTCCTCTGCCAGGGCGCACCCTGCTCCCGGCGTCTGGAAGGGCCGGCTCGCAGGTGGCGGCCATGTCGTGGGGGGATTGGGTTCCAGGTCTGACCTTGCTGCTCGCTTTGGCCTTAGTCTCTGTGGTCCTCAGTTTCCCCACCTGTAAGGCGAAGGGACCCATCTGAGGCTGTTATGGGGCTGACCCCTTTGCCGGTGGGGACTCCAGATGGTACCTCTAGGAGCCGGACCCGGCGGCTCTGCCACCTCTGAACGCAGTTTCCCCTGGGCCTTGAGGCCCCACATAGCTCTTTTGGTTCTGGGGGCGGGCAGGGGTGGGCTCGGGCTGGATGGCCTCGCTGGGGAAGGCGATCTGGGGTGCCCCCCGCCACCGCCCTCAGCCCAGCCCAGGGCTCAGCAGGGAGAGGGGACGGCAGAGAGACCGCGTCCTTCTTCCCATGGCCGGCGGGGATTAGCCTCCACTTCCGGGCAGCCTCCCCTTCCTCTTCCTCACCCCGCGCTCCCCATTTTCTCTGTCGGACCCTTCTGTTCCTCTAGAGACCACCTGAGCGGCCAGGTGAGGTCCCCGGGAAGTCCCCTCCATCAGGCCCTGGGGGGGGGGCAGGGCTCACCCCCAAGGGGGCAGCGAGCCCTGTAGGGCAGGGGACCCGGCTTCCTGTGCTGTCGCTTGCCTGCCCCTGTGGCCCCGCGCCCAGGGTTGGTCCCGGTCCTGTTCCGGAGACCTCGGTGCGCAGGCCGGCCGCCCCCCTTTCAGGCCGAGACCGGGTCTGCGGGTGCTTCGGGCCTTTCTCCCTTCCTTCCAGGCCTGCGAACCTTCTTGGCTTCCTCTGCCTGGCGAGCTTTAAAGATGAAGGAATACGCCGTCGTCTTTCCCTTACATGAAAGCTGCTGAAATGTCGGGGGCTCGGTGGACGGTCTCCGTCCGGTTGTGACTTTATTTCTGCTTTCTGCTTATTCTCCATCCGGGGCTAAAGGTCAGAGAAACCGAGTTTCCTCGGCGTGAGCCACACGGGTGAGCCGGGTGGCGCCCTGGGTGCTGCTGGCCGGGGAAGGGGGAGAAGGCTCTTGAGGGGCGCTGCGTGGGGGCGCAGTCGGATTCCACTTGGGTGCGCTGAGCACCCGCTCTGTGTCCTCCATCTATTAGTAAGCACCTGTTGTGTTCCAGACACTGTGTCCATTGTGGGGGATACGGGACGGGAAAGACTGATGCCCGGGAGCCTCCGGTTGGGTGGCGGGGGGTGGGGGGGGGGGAGACAGGCGGCTGGGACAGCAGGGGTGCATCCCTCCCTGGCCCAGAAGCCGAGGCTGGTCCCAGAGAAGGTGGCCAACTTCAGGGTCCCCTCTCCTGCTTCTGGAAGGCCCCCTGGGGCCCCTCTCTCTCCCCTCCCGGAAGGAGAATGGCCTGCGGGCCAGTGGGGTAGCAGGTGGGCGTGGGGCTGGAGGCAAGATTCTCTGACTCGAAGGGGAGGCAGGCGAGGAAACTGAGGCCCAGGGTTGGAGGGGCTTGTCCAGGAAGCGGCAGAAGGGGGCCTCGGAGCGAGTTCTCTGCTCACAACACGCCGCCGTGTCTCCATGAATAAGACATGTGGTGGGCGGAGGCCTGGAAGTACCGTCGGCATCCTCTGACTGATAATAGAAAAATTAAAGTTTAAAGTGATCTTAAGTGACGCGTGACAGGAGCGTTCCTAGAAACCGGAGATCGGGTGTAGGTAGGGGCGGATCTCGGTGTAGACGAACTCATGACAAAATGCCCCGGAGCTGGGGGGCCGGGGGGGGGGGTGCGGTTAATGCTCTAGAACTTTAAGCCAAGGGAATAAATAAGGTCTCTTTATTTTGGGGGTGCGGGGGGATCGCTATGTCTTCACCACCTCGTGCCCCAGCTCAGGGCTCAGAGTCACACACACACACACACACACACACACACACACACACACGCACACACGGCGTTGCTTCTCGGGCAGCGCTCCTGCCGCCCTGGGACCCAGGACCCCGGAGCTGGGCGCCCTAGGACCCGACCGAGGCGCCTTCTCGCCCAGATTCTCCACCAGCTTTGCGAAGCCGGCTCTCCTCCCACCTGGCCCCCCGGCCTTCCGGAACCAGAAGGGCCTCCCAGGCCGGAGCGTCTGGGCCCGGCCCCTACACTTGGGGTCGCTCTTTCTTGTCCCCAGGTTGCTTGGCTTTGCTGGTCTGGGTCAAACCGAAGGACTTCACAGTGCCGACCCACCTCGGCTGGGCTCCTGCAGATTCGACTTTGTGTGCATTTTAGTCTCCAGGTCTGTGTTTCCCCCCTTGGGCCTCTAGCAAAATCCAGCTTGGACGGGTCCTCGGGTCCCCAAGTCTCCTAACTGGCTATTCCGGGAGCTTGGGGCAACCTGGTTGGGTTAGCAAGCCCGCCTGCCCCCCGTGGTTCTGGGCCTTCCCACTGCCTTCCCTTCCTTCTCTTCTTCGCTCCCTTCCTTCCCTCCCTCCTTCCTTCCCTCCCTCCTTCCTTCCTTCCCTCCTTCCTTCAAGGTGTCCTGGATCTTCCCGCTGGCTCACTGGGCCATGACTTTGAGGTTGAGGTCAGTGGGGCAGAACACCAGAGCCCGGGGGACACTGGACGGCACAAAACCCTTCCTTTAATTAGAAAAGTTATGTAACAGTATATCAGAAAGTTGGTGAGATATAGGACAAAGAAAAAAAAAAAAAAAAAAAAAACCCCAGCCAACCCCGATCATGGCTCACCTGTGCGTGTTCCCTTCGGCTCTTTTTGTCTTCATTACAAAGGGAGGCCCCTGGCTTGCAGGGGGGCCTGCTGAGAGTTCCGGCAGTCTTTACAATTACAACGGGGAGCTCACTCGCATTTTCACGGAGCATAGGATGCAGGGGAGGAAGGCCCCCCTGCCCTCAGGGAGCTGACCGTCTAGACTGCGGGCGCAGGTGGCATTGGGCACGGCTTCTGGCCCGGCTGTCAGGCGGGTCTGCGCTGGGTGTGGGCGAAACATGGCTTGGAAGCGGACCTGCCTTCTAGGACTGTCGGGGAGAGGGACACGGGTATTTAATTCAAACGTGAAACGTGGGACAAGAGTTCAAGTAGAGGCAGGGGCAGAGTGTGGAGGCCCGTGGGTGTTGGGGGGAAGGGAAAGAGTGCTCTTGACTGGATGGTCCCCACAAGGCTTCCTGGGAGGGACCGGGGACCGAGTGTCTGCAGCGGGAGGATTTGGACAGAGAGGAGGTGGGCAGACCTTTCCTGCCCGATGGCACAGAGGTGGCGTCCTGACCGTGTCTCCTCCACCCGAACGGAAGCTCCGCGGGACAGGGACTTTGTGGGTCTGCTCGCCACCCAGAATAAGTTGCCTTAAAGTGTTGAAGGAAGGGCGTGCCCACAGGCAGGTGTCTACGTAACAGAAGAGGTTCGTGGGCTAGCTGGGCCAGGGCGGTCTTTGGGGGAGATCCGGGCCCAGAAAGAAGTCAAGGATCTTTTTCCTTGTTAGCCGTCTTTAGGGAAGAAAATCCGACAAGAGCAAAGAGGCGCAGGCGGTGGGTAGGGAAGAATCCCCGTCCATAACCCCAGCATGACAGGTACTCTTCCTGTCATGCCCTGTGGGTACGTATTCCGAGAGATGTAATTTCGTACCTGAGCTCATTCCTTAGAGACTGTTTGAAGACCTGTTTTGTTCTTTCGGCAACACTTGGTACTCTGCAGAATTCACCGGGCTGGACGGTAGCGACGAGGAGGCTCCTGCCTGAACATTCTGTTGCTCGTCCTAGGGCTGGGGGTCTCGAGGGCTTTTCTCGTGCCTGGAAGCTGCGTGTCAGAGCCGTCCAGGTGGAGAGGGAGGTATAGAAGCGAGCTGGGCAGAGGGATGGGAACGACAGTTCCCCTAGTTCACAGTGTGCAGGAAACCGAAGGCCAGGCTGTCACACAAGAAGCAGAGAGAACACAGGTTATGACCACCCCATCGTCTTTCACGGTCGTAACCATAACTCCATCAGGGTGCCTGCGTGGCCCAGTCGGTGAAGCGTCTGACTGACTCCTGATTTTGGCTCAAGTCATGATCTCCTGGTTTGTGAGTTCGAGCCCCACATCAGGCTCTGTGCTGACGGCTCAGAGCCTGGAGCCTGCTTCGGATTCTCTGTCTCTCTCCGTGCCTCTCCTTTGGGCATGTGGTTCTGTCTCAAAATAAATAAACTTAAAAAAAAAAAAATAGTAACTTCATCGTTGTTTGCCGGGATGAACACGAGTTCTGCGGTCAGAACCTGCCTGGACGGAAACCCCAGATTGGCCCCTTCACGGCTGTGTGACCTGGGGCAGGGTAGCCAACTTTCAGACTCCGGTTTCCTCACTAGCGCCCCGGACACAGCCCCTCCCTTGGAGGGTTTGAGGAGAAAACGAGACCCTGGAGACCGTCTTGGTGACAGTGCCTTAGGTCCAGCAAACTCTGGCTTCCTTCCTGCCCTTCTCTCGTAGCTGGGGGAGAAACAGAGAAGCCGTGGCAAACCTATCATTTAGTAAAATAATCAAGAGAGTGGTTAGAGAGAAGATGAATATTCGTGTTAGCCACGACTGCTTATTAATATATAATTTTCAAAGATCTCATTCTTCTGGAAATGTTATGTTGGTGGTTTCGGAACGATAGACATTTGTCCAAACTCGCTGAACTGTATACATAAAAAGGAATAATTTTAGTATATGTAAATGACACCTTCGAGAACTTGCCTTTACGAAAAAAGGTCCCGTTCTTAATGCCGATAGAGCACACGAAAATACCCAGGGCGAGCATTAGGGGAAATGTGTTGCATCTAGATGAAGAAAAAACCCGACATTTAAATATTTTGCTACCGGTATTTTTCTCCTTCTTGCAAACGGTATACGTGTGAAGTCAGCAGGTGTCTCGTGAGTGCCTACTCTGTGCTGGGCATTGTTTTAGGCTCCTGGAAAAAAAAAATCTCCTTCTTCAAGGAGGAGGCATTTAGTGGGGGACCAATAATAAACATGATAATCAAGCAAATTCCGTCACCTTCGGGAGGAGCTGAGCAGGGTCATGGGAGTAGCTGCGTGGGAGGGAGGGGCTTTCAGTGTGACATAAGCCGGCGGTGGCAGACCTCATTAAGAAGGTGACATTTGGGGGGCCATTTGAGTCTGGGTGGCTCAGTCGGTTAAGCAGCCGACTTCGGCTCAGGTCATGATCTCGCAGGTCCGTGAGTTCGAGCCCCGTGTTGGGCTCTGTCCTGACAGAGCCTGGAGCCTGCTTCAGATTCTGTGTCTCCCTCTCTCTCTGCCCCTCCCTCTCTCACACTATGTCTCTCTCTCTCTCTCTCTCTCTCGAAAATAAATAAACATTAAAAAAAAAAAAAGGTGACATTTGAGCAAGCCCGGGGACAGCTGTCAGGGAGGGCGGTCTAGCCAGAGCCAACACAAGACCCAAAGCAGGAGGGGGCCTGGCAGCCGCGAGGAGGGGCTTGGAGACCAATTTTGGAAACGAGCCCTCCGAGCTGGGCAGGGCAGCCCCGGATCACACCGCCGTACAGCTTCTAGTCTCAGGACTGCCAGAAAATGCATGTCTCATTTCGGTTCGCTATGAGACCGACCATATTTTTTGCATACGGTGTTGTAACCTGTTTAACGTACCTTATGAATGCATTCTGCCATTTTATTAAAATCATCCTTCGTGGCCCGATTTTGCAGGCTTTGGCGGTTATTTCATCCCTGGGCGTGCACTAACACCCTGCTGTTCAGCGCTGGGTCCTTCCAGAAGGCACCGCGGAGAGGCGGGGTGAGCTGGACAGCATAGGCTGTACCCACCCACCCCCCAATGGCCGGCGAGAGGTGGCCGAGCTGAGCCACAGCTAAAAGCACGGTACCCTGTGGGTCCAGACTTGCTGGACACTCGGGATTCAGTCTATCTTTTTCCGCCGCTTTCCCGCTCCCCCCAGGGAGGTGTGTAGATTGTACCCGAGATTGTCACCGCTAGACTGCCCGACACCGAGGACACTGACACCCAAGTGTCGCCATTCCGGACCCCCTCCCCCTCAGCGGGCACGTCCCCTCCCGGTCCTGTCACGTGCCACCCCAAACGCTCCGCACGCCTCCTGGCCCACGTCCACGCGCACCTGCTGGAAGCTTCCCTTCGGCTCGGCTCGAGTCATCCCTCCACCTACCTGAACGTTGTACTTGGAGAGTCTCTGGCAGATTGGCAACTTCAAGGTGGGGCCGGGGCCAAGTTGCTCACCGAGTAACGCGGGAGCCAGGCCCGCCTGCCCCTGTCCCTTCTTCCATTCAGCCCGAGCGCCGGGTGGGGCGCCGAAATACAAAAGTGGTTCTTCCGGAAGCTCTGTTCTGAAGAGCTGTCAGCCCAGCTGCGGAAGGTAAACAGATAACCGCCTAGAACATCCGAAGTCCTCCCCCCCCACCCCTACCCAGGCAGCTTACAGAGGAGAGGGTGTTTGAGCCCCGGGCGGGGAGGGGGGCTGCTGGAGAGGAGACACGGGCCCAGCAGGCCTCCTCGCTTTGGGCCGAAGGCCTTCACTCAGCCAGGTGGTCACTTCCAGGCCTGTGGCCTCGTGTCAGCCTGGATGTGGGGGGCCAGGGTGACACAGGCTTTTTGGGGTGTAACTTGTTTGCTTTCAGGGCTGTGCATGGTGATTGTGACGTAGCGGGATCCCGAGGGCGGGTGCGGCGGTCTGAACTCTCTGGCATTTTCCAGTGTCAGCTCTGCACCTGCCCTCGCCCACGGCAAAGTACAGGGAGGTATCATTTCATTTTTTCCTTTTCTCCAAAGGCTGCTATGAAAGGAGGCGTGGGGCTCATGTGTGTGAATAGTCGACATTTCCAAGGCGCTCGGGGGAATTCGGTTGCGGCCGTCAGTTTTTACCGCCTGTCCCCGAAGCAGGGTGTGGCTGGGCTGAGGTTGCTGTCCGCGAGGCGGCGTAGGGGAGAGGCGTGTCCTTCCAAGTGTCTTTGCTCTGGTTACATATGTGAGATGCTCACTGTCAAACAGGTGACAAGTGCAGAAAAAAAGAAATCAAATATAACCCACAGCCCTGCAAGCCAGAGAAATCGAGGCAGGCATCAGGGCTGTTTCTTCTATTTTTATTTACCTCGCGGGGAAGAGCTTGCCCAGAGGCGTATTCTAACTATGCCTTCCTAGGTGTTCACGTCCCATCCCGCCTTTTCCGTTTAGTATCGTCTCGTCCCATTTTCCTGTGTCACTAACACGTATTTGTAAACTTAAAAAAATTTTTTTAATGTTTATTTATTTTTGAGAGAGAGAGAGTGTGAGCAGAGGAGGGGCAGAGAGAGAGGGAGACACAGAATCCAAAGCAGGCTCCAGGCTCTGAACCATCAGCACAGAGCCCAACGCGGGGCTCGAACTCTCGAACTCACAAACTCACGAACTGTGGGATCATGACCTGAGCTAAAGTTGGACGCTTCACCAACTGAGCCACCCAGGCGCCCCAGCTAGTATTGTAAACTGTTTTTTTTTTTTTTAGTGTTTATTTGTTTTTGAGACAGAGAGACCGTGTGCGAGCAGGGGAGGGGCGGAGAGAGAGGGAGACACAGAATCGGAAGCAGGCTCCGATGAACTAACACCCTGCTGTTCAGCGCTGGGTCCTTCTAGAAGGCACCACGGAGAGGTGGGGTGAGCTGGACAGCATAGGCTGTACCCACCCACCCTGAATGGCCGGCTCTGAGCTGTCGGCACAGAGCCCGGTGCGGGGCTCGAACTCATGAACTGCGAGATCATGACCTGAACCAAAGTCGGATGCTTAACCGACGGAGCCACCAGACGCCCCAAGTATTTGTAAACGTTTTTCATGGCAAATCACAGAAGGTCCCGGACGTGGACACAATCCCATCCAGCCCCTTGTTCCATGGGAGGCAAGCCTTGTGCCCCCGGCGGCCTCGTAGGGAAGTCCGAAGAGAGGGGGGGGTCGTGGACGCCTCCCTGGGGAACTCCCCACGCGCCCGCCTGCCTCCTGCCACTGCGATCGCGTTCGAGGCTCCGGCACGTTCTGTTCGCAAAAGGCCCTTCGCTGTGTGTTTCTCAGAAACACCATGATGGTGGGCGAGGAGTCAGCCATGGGGGTGGCTCTGAAGGCGAGTGGCACCCGGAAGGGTGACCACGGGTGGCCGCACGTGAGGGCGCCCAAAGCAGGCTCCCCTCCACCTTGCCCTGTGAACCCAGTGGGCCCAGCGTGGTGGTGAGAGCCTCACAGGCTCCAGCCACCCGCCCGGAAGCCTTGAGCCGTGGGCCCACGGTTGCCCCCCGAGCCTGACGACAAGAAGCTGGAAGACCACTAAATTCCAGAAGCTCTGGTCGGTTGAAAAGTTGAGCTGGGGCGCCTGGGGGGCTCAGTCGGTGAAGCGTCCGACTCTCGACTTCGGCTCAGGTCATGATCTCACTGCGGTGAGTTCGAGCCCCGCGCGAGGCTCTGCGGTGACAGCAAAGAGCCTGCTTGGGATTCTGTCTCCCTCCCTCTGCCCCTGCCCCCCTCAAAATAAATAAATAAACTTAAAAAAAAAAAAAAAAAAAAGAAAAGAAAACTTGAGCTGAAAATACGGTGAAATTTAACAGGGTTGGCGGTGAGCTTTGCGCTTTGGTTGAAGCAGAGACCTGATCTCTGGGCCAAGTTTCTCCGTAAGGGAAGGTGCGCCCGGAGGTCCAGGCAGGAATTGTAATCCCCCCAGAAAAGCTCTGCATGATTTTAGCTGCTGCACAAAGGCCCCCAGCCCAGCAGCCTGGAGAACCGGACTCTCTAGGCGGGGGCACTGCCGTGGGCAGGGGCGGGGGCGGATGGGTGTTTGCTGTTTGCGTCGTCAGTACGCCCACCCCCCGGGCTTTTTCCAGCCGCGCCATCCCTGCTGGGACAAGGCTATGGGCACCTGGCCGTGGACCTCTCTGCCCGTGACCCACCCAGGTGCCTCTCAGGCGGAGCTGGGGACGCTGCCTGCAGCCGCCTGCTGGCCGTGGTGTGTCAGTGGAGTGCCCGGGCCCCGAGGGCCTGGGCCGCCCACTGCCCAGGTCAGGGAGCTCCTTGGAAGGTCCCTGGCAAGGCTCCTCCCTACAGCCCGCCCCTCCGCATTTCCCCTGTCTTCTCCCTCTGCGTGTCCCATTCCTTTGCATCGACCTCTGTTTAAATGTCGCTTCTTCCAAGAAGTCTTCCCGGATCCTTAGGTAGGGCCATAGGCCTCTCATCGCCCACACCCCCCAGCATCCCTCGCTGGCTCTTCCCATGTCACGTGTCACGTGGCCCTGTAACCTCCTGGGACACTTCTGTGACCTCCTCGAAGGCAGGAATTGTTCCGTACCACACAGGACAGTGTCCGGCACCTGCTAAGAGTTCAGTTAAACGTATTCCGAATAAGCGAACCAATGCCTAACTGGCACTTCGGTTCCAGCTCCGCCACCAGCCCATCGCCCTCTGACAAGAAGGTCAAATGTGGGAACCTCTGGGGGTCTTGCTTGGCCCACCGTCACCGGGGTCACTGCGCGTGTAAGACGGAGGCAGTCCCCGTGCTCAAGGGGGCAAATGGGCTGGAAGGGAGGGCCAGGCAGGGAGCCGCTGGGTCCGTCTGAGGTGTCGGGGGCCCCTGAGGTAGGCACCCCTCCCCCGGGAGGCGCATCTAACTATGAAATACCAGCTAGGCCCCTGACCCAAGCAAGGAGCCCCTTACGGCTCCTTAAAAGATTCCTCGAAGATGGAACGCTGTGCTTCGAGCAGCAACGCAGGCCTGAGTTGGCTGAGCCCTGGGAGACATGGCGCCCAGACTTCCCTCAAATCTCCCTTCTCGCTCAGCCTCTCACCCTCTCCAGACCAGGTTTCCAGGTAGGGAGGGTTAAGGGACACCGAGGACGGGACACTCTCCAGACTGTAATGTGCACCCTATGGAGTGGCTTGTTCTGCCCCCCCGCACGGGTTGGCTCCGGTGTAGACTCTTCCTGCCGGGCAGTTCTTTTTTCTTTTTTCTTTTTTTAAAATTTTTTTTTAACATTTATTTATTTTTGAGACACAGACAGAGTATGAGTTGGGGAGGGACAGAGAGAGAAAGGGAGACACAGAATCCAAAGCAGGCTCCAGGCTCTGAGCTGACGGCACAGAGCCCGACGCGGGGCTTGAACTCATGAACCTTGGGATCATGACCTGAGCTGAAGTCCGGATGCTCAAACGACTGAGCCACCCAGGCGCCCCCTGCCGGGCAGTTCTAAGGGACCGCGTCGGTCAGCTGCCCCTCCTCCGCAGAACCTGGGGGGCCTGACCCTTCGAGGTTCCCTGGGCCCACAAAACCTGACGTCGGTAGAGATCTCTGATAGAACACTTGAGACTTCGGTCTGCAGGAAGGACCCCAGCTTGTGGGACCTTCAAAAACAATAAAAGGGCCCGGAAGTAAATGGCCCCATGCCAAGTGTCGGCTAGAGCAGAGGTCGGGGGGGGGTCGAGTGGAGAGCACGGGTGCCGGGCCCGCCGAGGGCGGTCTCCACAAGCCGCCAAGGCCGCACGTCTTCCTGTTTCTTCCCCGGCCACGCGGAGGCCCGTCTCGACAGGTTGGAACTCGGTTTGCTAGAGCCCCTTCCCTGTTTCAGAGCCGCGTGGGGAGTGCGGGCCGGCTCGCGCAAGACGATCGAGAGCGGCGGGCGTGCGGGGCGGCCCCGTGGCCCCGCGGGACCCTTGGTCTTTATTTGGGAAGGGAGAGGGTGTGCGCTTCCGTCGGGGAACGCCTGGCTCGGGGCAGGATTCCGTCACCAGGTCGGGAGGCAAACAAAGACGTGGCCGGCAGGGGGAATGTATTCGCGTCGGGGGCTCTGCCCTGGGTGCAGCCGACAGTCCGGCTGCGTGATTCTTTGCTGGGGTGGGGAGGGCTCACTGTGGGAGACTTTGCAGCGTCCTAGGGGCCAAGAGGCGACCCCCACGCCCCGGCCGCAAAAGAACCAAAAACGTCTTCAGACCCTTCCAGATGTCCCGGGGGGGGGGGGCACGTCACCCGCCACTTGAGAGCCGCTAAGTGCGTGCGCGCCGTTTTGTGAGTCGTTCTGGGTGAGCAAGGCCGCTCTGTGGCCGGAACCCACTTCCTGTTCCTTGCCCACACACTTAAAAACAAATTTCCCTTCCATACGCAGACAGGCGAGCAACCGCGAACCTCCACTCTCACGGGCGGCAGAGGAGGGGGGGGCCCAGGCTGGGAGGTCATTTCCTCAGTCAGGTCGGGGTGCCACTTCTTTCCCCCGAGGGAGCCGGGCGAGGGGCCGGGAACCCTCTTGCCCAGACCGGTTATGGAAGGACAGGGACAGAGGGACCAAGGCCCGCCTGCTCCTATGACAGGGACAACTAACTCTGCAAAGAGAAAGCTCTCACACCTCATGCCGACATCGAGGCTCTGGACCAGGCTGGGCTCAGGGTGGGGGGGTTGCGGGGGAGGGGAAGACCTCAGTCCCTCTGCTGTCCCTTCCCTTGTGGGGCCACAGACACAGATCAGCAGATGCCAGCCACACGGAGGGCTGTAAGAGCCAGCACCTGCCTGGGGTTTGGGGGCCTCCCCGAGGGCGGGACCGAGCTGGAGTCCTCATTGGGGTGGGAGGGGTCTCTGGCAAGCAAAGAGCTCCCTGGTGGCTCAGAGCTTGGGACTCCGCCAAGCCTCTCGGGCCCTCCCTCCCAATTGCGCAGCGAGCCGAGCGGACTGGAATCAAAGATACAAAATTGGAGGCAAGAGGTGTGCGGAGAGCCGGCCGCGCGGCCTCTGCTGAGCGCCCGCGCGTGAAAGCGCTTTGCAGGTGTTCTTCGTTGCCGTCCCCCCAAACCCCGGCAGAGCGCCTGGGGCCCCAGAGGCGAGAGCCCGACCCGGGGCTGCCCCAGACGAGCCGTGATTGACTCGGGCCATCCCTCCCGGCGGCCTCCTCCCGGAAATGCAGGGTCCCAGGTTGAGCCCCGGAGGCCGTCTGGACCCCGGAGTCTGCGTGCCAGCAAGCGTCCCTGATGGGGACGGTGACTCAGACCCCGGAGGGGAGCAGTCAAGAGGCTGTGGGTAAGAGGCCAGTCCCTCGGGCCGGGCCGGGCCGGGCTGTGATTTTCCATCCGAGGCCGGGCTGATGTCACTCGTGGCTGCAGAAGGGAAAGCAGCGTGGGCCGGTCTCGGGGGAGAGCCGTCTGCGGGGGGGCGGTGGCGGGATCCGGTGTCCGCCCCGCAGGGCGGTGTCCCTAACGGGGTTCACCGGGCCTTCGGAGCGTTTGTCGTGCCGTGGCCGTTGCAGGAACCTGGGGGCCGCTCGTTTGTGGGGAATGAATAATTGATTTGTGTTTTCAGATGACTTATCCCTTCATCACAAGTACGGCAGCCCAGCTCGGCGGGCTCTGTGGGCTGCTGAGTAAGTGGCTTTAGCGGGAAGAACTTGCCTTCATCCCCGCGGCCCTGGGAGTCCGTTTCCGGGCTGTTGGTTGCAGTCTGCATTTCGGGGGGGGGGGCAGACCTCCCCCCCGCTCCAGGCACCTTCCTTTCTGTCTGTGGGGCAATGATACTCTCTCTGCTGGCCACTACTTCAGGAAGCACGGCCCCAGAGTCCCAGCTGGCTTCGGGGTCCCGAGTCCACCGGAAACCAGGACGTGAATCCCCATAGCCCAGGGGAGCTCTGTCTCGGTGGGGCTTTGTTTCCGGTTTCTGAGGGTGGCCGGCTGCAAGCCGTGCGTGGTCACGATCACCCTTGAAAATGTCCAACTTTCACAAGTGCCTGGGGCCTGGGTCGCTCACCCCCCACTGCCCCCGGAGTCGTGTCTCCCTGACACCAGCCTTCGCGCGAGCCTGCTAAGCTGCTCTTCCTCCAAGTCCATTCCCCAAGAGCCCACCGTGGCTCCCTACTGCTGAAAGCAAGGTGAACCCCAATGGTGGAGGTGCAGCCCGATGTTCAGAGCCCGCCGTGATCCGGCTCTGTTGTCCCTCCGCAGCCGCACCTCACGTCTCTTCCCCCTCTGAGCTGCCGGCCCCCCCCCCCCCCCCCCGCCATGCCTTTGTTCAGCGTCGACTGAGAGCCTCCCATGCTCCTGGGGCCGCACAGGTGCATTGCTGGGAGACGGAGCAAGACCGAGCCTTCATTCCGGGGGTGCCGGATGCCCCAGCAGATGGGTTACAGGCAGGCCCCGCAGACCTCCGGGGCCCCAGGAGCAGTGGGGAGCAGGGTGGCTTGGTGGGAGGGAGTCTTGGAGTGTCTGGCATCTTTGGCCTGCCGCACTTGGCGGGACTGGGGCCTGATCGTCAGGCCTCGAATGCTAAACCACAAGGGCCTGGGAGGGGGTGGGATCACCAGGGGCTTCAGTGGAGGGGGAGAGGCTGGCATCCGGGCCCGGCCTGAGCGGAACAGCCTGCAGGCAGCCTGCCCGGAGCCCCTCTGGCCACCCACCCTTCCTGCCTCAGCACCCACCCCGCCTCAGCCCCCGCCCTTTGCACTGCCTTCCATTCTCATGGCTTAGTTACACTTAGATACTTAATTGTGCCCCTTTCCTTGCTCCTTGCTCGTCCCTGAGGGCACAGTTCGGGCTCTGGCATCCTCGTGGGGGGCAGGGGAAGCATGGCCTGCAGGCCAGGTGGCCTCAGTTGGCGCCCGTACTGCCCGGCTGTGGGACCTTGGGAACGTGGCTCACTGTTTCTGAGCCTCAGTTTCCCCATCAGTCTTTGGGGGCGGCAACCCCAAGAATGGGACGAGGTGCAGATGTGCCCAGAGAGGACCTCTAAATGCTGCATTTAGACTCCAAGTTCACGTGTAGGGCCTTGAAGTACGTGCAAGTGATTCCTTGCTTCCCGTGGTCCCCCTGGACCGCCGCCCGCCCGTCGTGGAATTCCTATGCTGTCCTGCCCCACCGGCTTTCCAGGGAAAGGGCGATAGTGACAGCTTGTCCCAAACCTTTTCCTCTATTTCCTCCAACGTCATTATTTATTTATTTTTAATTTATTTATTTATTTTGAGAGAGGAGAGAGAGAGAGAGAGAGAGAGAGACGATCCCAAGCAGGCTCTGCATGGTCAACACAGAGCCCGATGCGGGGCTCGAACCCACCAACCGTGAGATCATGACCTGAGCTGAAATCAAGAGTCAGATGCTCAACCGACTGAGCCCCCCGGGCGCCCGCCGCCAACATCATTATTAACGGAGCACGCAGAACATTTAAGGGAGGGGGCCCGTGGCCCAGCTCAGGGGACGGGTGACCAGCAGGAGACACACGGCCCGAGCACCTGTAACCTGCGTCCCCCCCGGGAGTTCGGCTGGCTCGTCCCCGGCGCCCTGCTCTCGGGCGAGGCCCTCCTTGCTCGGCTGCGGAACGGAAGGGCTCAACAAGATGCGTGTTGTTTCTTCTTCTTAGAAATCGCGGGCGGAGGTCTGTGCGCGGGGCAGGTGAGGTGGCCCTGCAGGGTGGAGAGGGGCCCGGCCGCCGGGGCCCAGGCTTTCCCGGGCTCCCCCCCCCCCCCCGCCCCCAGGCTGCAGCCATGCGAGGCTCGCTCTCCTGCCGAGAAGGCGGATGGTGGGCGTGTCTGTGGGCAGAATGTGCCCCCAGATCGAAACTGCGGATCAAGTTGGGTTTCGCGCTCTCCGCCTCCCCGGGGGCCTGCTCGTGTCTCCCCTGCGGCTGCCTCATTGTGGCGATGTTGGCAAAGGCTCGACCTTTTCTTCCTCCTCCGGCCGGAACAGGACGCGCCTCAGACGCCGTCTGGGGAGAACACCAGTGCCACGTGTCTGCGGCCTCCGGCCCGGGGGTCGGTGGCTTCGGGGAGCCATGGCGGAGGGGGGGCGGCCACGGCCAGGACTCAGGAGCTTCTGAGAGTTTCGTGAATGGGCAGTGAGCCGTTTTCTCTTCTTTCCCGAGAGTCCAGAGCAAACAAACTCGAATTATCTGGCTTAAGAAAACGCAGCACCTTCGGGGGCTGGAGGAGCTCCGTCGAAGAGACCTCACTCCTCTGCTGCCTCTGAGTCCGGGGCTCCTATCATCCGCTTCCCAGCGCCTGCATTATAGTAGCACTCTCTGGTTGTCAAAACTCGCCTGCAACAACTGTGCTTAAAATAAAATGCAATTTTTTTTTTTATTAACCAAAAGGCTCCGGTAGGAAAATCAAGAGACCCCTAAACGCTGAGCAGTTTGGAACAGGAAGAAGTCTGAAATTCCAGCCGGATCCGTTTTCGGAAACGGATGTCATGGAATCTCGCCCCACAGTTGCTCAGTGAAAGTAAGATTTCCACAGCCGACCGCCTGGGGGGGGGGAGTGTGGGGGGGGAGTCGGGCATCCTGTGATCCTTTAATGATCCCTTAAAGAAATCTTCATCACGAAGACTGAAGTTAAATAAATCAGCCTCTGTGACAGGAGTCCTGCAGTCAGGAAGCCAATTTCACTTTGTGGAAGGAAGTAGTTTGCACACTTACGTGGCCGCGGGGCATCGATCTCCTACCTGTTACGTTTTGTCAGGCGCGGCACCCCAGATGAATTTTCCTTGCCAGACGTTTGTGGGAAGACCGTCTGTAAGTGAGAGAAGGAAGGTCAGGCCGTTTAAAGGTCCTTCCGCAGACCAGTGAAACCTGGA
The DNA here is from genome assembly GCA_030068075.1 of Paguma larvata. Classification (NCBI taxonomy): domain Eukaryota; kingdom Metazoa; phylum Chordata; class Mammalia; order Carnivora; family Viverridae; genus Paguma; species Paguma larvata. The sequence goes on from CM057836.1 coordinate 7,122,568, forward strand.
GGAAGATGACAGTCAGTCACGTTTACTCTCTGAAGAATTCCGGGCATCTCGCATCCGTGCAGACTCTCTGTTGAAAGGGGTAGGAAAACGGTTTCGAAGTGGGTTAAAGCAAAGGAGGGAATTTAAGTTTTTTTAATGTTTATTTATTTTTGAGAGAGAGAAAGAGAGAGAAACAATGCGAGGCAGGGAGGGACGGGGGGGGTGGGGGGAGACACAGAATCCGAAGCAGGCTCCAGGCTCCGAGCTGTCCGCACAGAGCCTGCTACGGGGCTCGAACTCACGAACGTGATGAGATCCCGACCTGAGCCGAAGCTGGACGCTTAACGGACTAAGCCACCCAAGGCGCCCCAAAAGCAAAGAAGGGGATTTAAATATTTCACAACACCGAGGAGTCCGGGGGTGGACTGGGTTAGGACACTCCGAGGTATCTGCACCCCCACGCTGGCCCTGTTCTCGGAACCCCCTGCGCGCTGTCCGGAAGCCCACCCGCTGTGGCATTGGGAATCTCCACCATTCATGTTGTCGGACAGACGGCCATGGGAGGGAGCGAGAAGGCTCCCTCTGTGGTGGGAAAGTGAGGGAGCCCCCCCTTTGGGTCCAGCGAGTTGGGACCGGGGGCAGTGTGGACCCTTAAGAGGAACCGAGGATTGTTGCTGTAAGAATCGGGAATGGATGCTGGGGGTGGGGCAGGGACACACCATCGAAATGCCAGAACAATCCCCAGTGCGTTTCTCTGGTCCCGTTTTCTTCGTGCCGGCGGGTGGAGGGGGGTTGGGAGTCAGGGGGGGGAACCAACGCTTAGAACATGCGCTAAAGATCTGGGTGCTGACCTGAGAGAGGCAGACGGGAGGAGTGGGGGGTGTTGGCCGGGTCCCCCTATTGCACTGGACAAATTAGAGAGAGACCCATTGTTGGTGAGGGGACAGGAAGGCAGAGGCTCTTAGCAGAAGGAGTATGGCCGCGGAGCCCCCCTCGGTTGGAACAGGACCTTGGCCGTCGGCCCGAGCAGGAGCACCCTGAGGTGACCCCAGCCCTCCTTCTCCTCCCAGATCTCTAAGAAGCTCTGTCTCGATGAATGATCACATGACCCCTGGGCTTTGTGGCTTGGTCCTAAGATGCTTTTTACTCCTGGTGCCTGCCGAGAGGCGGCACGTAATCCCAGGCAGGGGCGGCGGTCTCGGGGGCTCCCCTTCTCCCCGCCCTCGCAGTCACGGCGGTTCCTTTATACGAGTTCGATCGTGTGTGCGAATTATTTGTGTTAACCCTTTGACCCCCTTCACCCATTTTTTCCTGCCCCCCCCCCACCCCGCCGTTGGTGTCTCGTGACCGGAAAGTCAGCCCTTTGAAGGCAGGGTGCTTGACAATGCTTGGGTGTCCCCAAGTGCCCGACATAGTAGGTCCTCGTCACGTTCAGTCTAGGAGCGGCTGGAATGGCGCGGGGTGCAGGCCGGGTGCTGGAGACGCAGGGTCCTCAGTGTGTGACAATTCACCTCCCTGGGAGCCTCCCTGGACGCGCTCTCGTTCTGTGACATGAGCACTGCACCCGGTAAGGGGACCAGCCGTGGGCACGACCACCAAATGTGATACGGTCGGCGGCCCCGATGGCCGGGAGGCTGGCGCTGGGCGCTGCTCCTGGCCAGCCCACTGTCCCCCCGGGTGTCCTCCACGGCCCTGCCCCCATTTCCGAAACTTGTGGACCAGGTGGTCTCACGTCTGTGGGACATGCGGCCCTTCCAGGTTCTGGAAGGGGGCGGCGACAGCAAGCGCCCCCTGCGAAGCGGGCCGTTGTCCAGGATGTCTGCCTCACTGTGCTCGGTGAGCCTCTGCCCAGTACCTGGGGGACCGAGGCGGGATTAGTCATCCTACAGCTACAGTCACCGCTGAAATTGTCATAATCCCAAACCCATGCTTCTTGACTTCACGCCCCACTCTATTTGTCTCTCTTGGGGGCTCCGCTCCCTAATTAAGTTGGGAGCCAGGACATATGAAAATAATTTGTCAGCCCTCGAGCACACATCCGCCCCTGGTGTGAGCCGGCAGGAGGGGCCGTTGGGTTTCCTGCAGATTGGAGTCACAGCGAGGGGGTGGGGGCGGGCTGCGTCTGGGTGTGAGGAGGCGGTGGGTGCTGGAAGGAAGGCGCCTTTCTGGCTGTCTTCCCGAGGCCTGGCCGGCAAGGACAGTGGGCACTGAGCCCCTCCACGCCTGGGCTCAGGAACTGGCCCCGGAAAGGGCCCCAGAATTGTAGCTTCTTAGGTGGCCGCCCGCAGTGCCCCGGGGTGGGTGCCTGGGCCACTCTGGGAGCCGAGCCGGGCGTTCAGTGGAACTGGACTGAGCGCCTGTCCCGAGGGCCTGCCCCCCACCCCTGCTCCCTGTGGTGGGCTGGATCACCCCCCCCCCCGACTGGAGAGAGATCCGGAGAACTTGTGTCCACGCGCCCGCCCCTGACACCTGCCCTACACTGAGCGTCCCCCGCGGGGCCGTGGTTCCTGCACCTGACACACACGTTGGACACTCAGTGTGCGAGTGGAGTGCACCCTGTGCCTAGGGGTGGGATGGGGCCTCCGAGGCAGTCGTGTGGCTCAGCCTGCAGCGTGTCCCCAGATTTGAGGCCGCCGGGTTCCGGTGTAGGCCAAGTGAGGGGAACTGAAGCACCAGCGGTGGGAAGTTCTGCAGTTTGCTCCCATGAGCCTGCTCTTTGCCCTTCTTTCCTCGGGAGGGGGGTGGGGTGGGGGGGTGGGGGGGGTGGAGGGTGGTGTTAGGGAAGTACCAAGACATTGACTTACATTCCTTTTTTAAAAATGTTAACCTCGAGGGCCCTCTCCCCCCCCGGGCGGCTCCGTAGGTTAAGCGTCTGACTTCGATTCAGGTCATGATCTCGCGGTCCATGGGTTCGAGTCCCGTGGGGGGCTCTGTGCTGTCGGCACAGATCCTGGAGCCTGCTTCAGATCCTGTGTCTCCCTCTCTCTCTCTCTCTACCCCTCCCCCGCTCGCACTCTATCTCTCTCTCTACCTCTCAAAAATAAATGGTTAAAAAATTTAAAATGTTAGCAGCTTTATCGAGAGGTAACTCACATGCCTTATAATTCACCCATTTAAAGTGTGCAACGCACGGTTTATAGTACGTTTACACATACGTGCAACCTTCGCTACAGTCAATTTTAGAATATTGCTATCACCCCGAAAGGAAACCCCATACCCTTTAGCCACCCCCTTCCTATCCTCCCATCCCCCAGCCCTAAGAAACCACAAATCTACTTGGTGTCTCTATAGGTTTCTTGTTCTAGACATCTTCTCTGATGGAATCACGCCACGTTTATCCTTTTGTGTCTGGTCCCTTCACTTAGCGTAACGTATTAGTTCGAGGTTCGTCTGTGTTGTAACATGCGCCAATCCTTCATTTCTTTGGATGGCCGAATAATATTCCACCGTCTAAATATACCACGTTTTGTTCTCATTCATCTGTTGCTGGACACGTGTGTTGCTTCTAACTTTTTGTTATTATGGACAGTGCCACTGTGACCGTTGCGTCAGGGTCTGCGTGTGGCCGTATGTTTTCATAGCTCTTGGGCACATACCCGGGAGCTGAGTGTCCGGGTTACATGATGACCCTGTGTGTACTCATTTGAGAGACGGCCAGGCTGTTTTCCAAAGCGCTGAATTCCCAACAGCGAGGTAGGTTCCGATTCTCCAAATCCTTTGTCGACACTTGTATCGATCTCACTTTTTGGCTCTGGAAATCTTAGTGGGTACGAAGCGGTATCTTATCATGCTTTCGATTTGTATTTCTCTAATAACTAATGATGTTTCATTGGTCCTTTATCTGTCTTCGTTAGATAAGTGTCTATTCACATCTTTGCCCATACTTTAATTGGCTTGTAAGTCTTTCTATTGGATTGTAAGGGTTCTTTATATATTCTAGATACAAATCCTTGATCAGTAAAATTATTTGCAAATATTTTCACCCATTTCGTGAGTTGTCTTTTTGTTTGCTTGTCTTTGTCCTTAAAGCACAGGTGGTCCGATTATCTGATCTGGTCATTTGGTGTCATAGCTAAGAATCCTTAGCCAAAGCCAACATTAGGAAGATTGAGCTCTATGTTTTGTTTTGTTTTTCTAAGAGTTTTATACTTTTAGCTCTTACATTTAGTTCTCCGATCCGTTTTGAGTTAGTTTTTGTATATGATGTGAGGTGAGGGTCCAGCTTCATTCTTTGGCATGTGGCTGTCTGGTTTTGTCCCCACACCATTTGTCGAGAAGATACTCTTCCCCTATTTTTTTTAAACAATTTTTTTTAATTTTTAAATCTTTATTATTTATTTTTGAGAGAGCGAGAGACAGAGTGGGAGTTGGGAAGGAACAGAGAGAGAGGGAGACATGAATCTGAAGCAGGCTCCAGGCTCTGAGACATCAGCACAGAGCCCGATGCGGGGCTTGAACTTACAAACTGCGAGTTCATGACCTGAGCCGAAGTTGGACACTTAACCGACTGAGCCACCCAGACGCCCCTACTCTTCCCCTATCTTGGCACCCTTTTTCAAAGTCAGTTGACCAAAAATGCGTGAGTTTATTTATGAATTCTTGGGTCTGTTTCATTGATCTACAGAGCCACACTGTCTTGGCTATTATTGCTTTGTAGTAAGTTTTGAAATTGTGAAGTGTGAGTCCTTATGTTCTCCTTCTTTGGGATTGTCCTGGCTATCCTGGGTTCTTCGCAATTCCATATGAAATTTACCTTTTTTTTTTTTTCTAAGTTTATTTATTTGTTTATTTGGAGAGAGACAGGGTGCACAAATGGGGAGGGACAGATAGGGAGAGAGAATGCCAAGCAGGCCCCACACTGTCAGTGTGGAGCCCGATGTGGGGCTCAAAACCACTCACCATGAGATCGTGACCAGATCTGAAACCAAGAGTTGGACACATAACAACTGAGCCACCCCGGCATCCCATACATATGAAATCGAGAGACAGCTTGTCAATTTCTGCAAAGAAGCTGGGATTCTGATGGGATGTATTGAATCTATAGATAAATTTGGGGAGTACTGCCATCTTAACAGTGTTGAGTCTTCCGATCCATGAACATGGGATATTTTTCCAATTACTTAGATTTTGTTTTTTTTAACAATATTTTTAGTTTTCAAAGTATACGTTCTGCACTTCTGTTAAATTCATTCCTGTTCTATTCTTTTTTGATGTTATTGCTAATGGAATTGGGGTTTTTTAAAATATTTTTTAGTGTTGATTTATTTTTGAAAGAAAGAGAGAGCGAGAGAGGACTCAAGCGGAGGAGGGGCAGAGAGAGAGGGAGACACAGAATCTGACGCAGACTCCAGGCTCCGAGCTGTCAGCACAGAGCCCGGTGTGGGGCTCAAACTCATGAACCATGAGATCATGACCTGTGCCAAAGTTGGACGCTCAACCAACTGAGCCACCCAGGGCCCCTGGACTTGTTTCCTTAATTTCATTTTTGGATTTTTCATTGCAAATATATAGAAATACAATTGATTTTTGTATATCGATCTTATATCCAGCAACCTTTACTTTTTCTTTTCTAACCTTACACTTCTTTTTCTTGCCTTATTGCCCTGGTTAGAACCTCTAGTATACTGTTGGGTAGGAGTGGTGACAGGGGGCGTCCTTGTCTCACTCCTGATCTTAGGGAGAAAGCATCCAGTCTTTTACCATTGACTAGGATGTTAGCTGTGAGTTGTCTTTTTTTTAATGTTTACTTTGTTTGATTTTTGAGAGAGAGAGAGAGAGAGAGAGAGAGAGAGCAGGGAAGGGGCAGAGAGAGAGAGGGAGAGAGAGAATCCCAAGCAGATTCTGCATTGCCAGCACAGAGCCTGAGGTGGGGCTCGAACCCACGAAATGTGAGATCATGACCTGAGTCGAGATCAAGAGTCAGATGCTTCAGCACTGAGCCACCCAGATGCCCCACCTGTGAGGGTTTTTTTTGTGTGTGTTTTTTTAGTTTTTTTTTTTGTTTTTGTTTTTTGTTTTTTCTTTAGGTTTTTAGTAGTTCCCTTCTACTCCTAGATTGTTTAGTGTTTTTATTATGAAAGCATGTTGGATTTTGTCTCAAGTACTTTTTCCAGTCTATTGAGATAAGCCCGTGAGTTTTGCTTTTTATTTTATTGATATGATGTATTGCATTAATTGATTTTCAGATGGTAAACCAACCTTGCATTCCTGAGGTCAGTCCCACTTGGTCACGAGGTGTAATTCTTTTTATTCTTTATGTTGCTGGACTTGCTATGCTAGTATTTTGTTGAGTTTGTGTGTGTGTGTTTTTGCATTCATGTCCACTAGGGCCACTGGTCTATGTCTTTCTTCTCTTGTGAAGTCTGTCTGGTTTCGATGTCAGCATAGTACCGGCTTTCTAGGACAAGTTGGGAAGTGTTCCCTCCTCTTCTATTTTTTTGGATGAGTTGGATGAGAATTGGTATTGATTCTTTAAATGTTTATAGAAGTCAGCAGTGAAGCCATCTGGGTCTGGGCTCGCGTGTGTGTGAGTAATATTTTGATTACTAATTCAAGCTCTTGCCTTGTTACAGGCATTTCAGATGGTCTCTTTCTTGATTTCGGATTGTTTTTCTAGAGTAAGTTTTGGTAGGTTGTGTCTCCCTAGTGGCTTCGCTCTGTATGAGTGTGTTCTTTCTGCGCTTTCGGTCATTGTTGACATGTACTGAGTTCCCCTGACATGCTGGGCATCTTTTTGTGCCTTAGCTCATTTAGTTTTTATAAGAACTTGACGAACTGGGTAGAGTTATTATCATCTCCATTTCACATACCTAGAATCTGAGGCAGAGAGACGTTAAATAGCAGGTCAGGGTCACCCAGCCAGGCAACAGAGGCAACCGTAGAGCTAGGCTTTGAGCCCGGGTGGCCCGGCCAGACAGCCCTCTATGCCGTCCCTCTCCCTGCTCTCCTGAGACCCTTCTTTGTGCTAGAAGCTGGGAGTATAAGAATAGGGCAGACCTAGTCGTCGCCCAAGTCACTCCCCAGAGACCTCAACCTAAGAGGAGGGAGTATCTTATGTCTGACATGAACAAGGGGCTGGGGAAGTTGGGGGTGACGGGAGGGGCTCCACAGAGCAAGGGATGTGTGAGGCAAGCCTTGGAGGAGGGTCTAGCGAGCGGCACCCGTGGCGGAGTGCGAGCGTGCCCCCTCCAGGGCTTTTGTCTTCTCCGTCTCCCCTCTCCCAAGGGCTCAGCAAAAGGGCCTCCCAGAGAACCCTAACCGAGGATGCTGGTGCCCCACTCGGCTTGAGTTCGGAGCCCTGGGACCGTGCCCAGGGTGTCCGAACCGCCCCGGCCTCTGCAGTGAGCTCTCCCGGAGAGGAAGAGGCAGACCATTTGCAGCGAAATTGCGAGACAGGAATCAGGAGCGACCAGACATCGCTCTGCGTAATTATTTCTGCATAATGACTTCTGCTCCTCGATTCAGCCTTGGGCAATGACCATAATCTTTATCTGTCACAGGAAAGCTGGTGGCCGGGGAGCCCCTGTGGCTTCGCGATAGAGCCAGGAGGAAATTTGCAACCGGAGTTAATGGAGTGTCCCCAAGCAGCTGGGGAGCCGGGGCCTTCAAGGCCTCTGGGGTGATGGGCCCTCCTTCTGCTGGGAAGCCTGGTGTCAGAGCTGGCCCAGCCTCCGAGGGGGATGCAAGCCACAGGCTTTGTCACAGATGGGGAAGCAGAATGGAAGAGATGGCAGGGCATGCCCAAGTCACAGGGCCACTCGGCGGCAGAGGGACGCCGGGACCAGAACTTCTCCTCCCCGGCTCTCCTGCCGCCCAGTACTCTCCCCGGAAGAGCTGGTGCGTGTCCCCATGAGACAGCAGGAGCCGCGGTAGAAGGTGTCAGTGTGGACCGGAAGCATTCTCACCTGGCATTCAGTGCCGGCCAGGTTCATGTTCGGGACTGACCTCGGGAGGCTGGACACGGTGGGGCCTTTGGAGCCAACAGCCAATGGACCTGCGCCCAGGCAGGTGGCACCAATCACGCAGCGTGGCGGGAGGGTGTGTCCCGGAGGGCAGGGTCTCGCCGAGAGGGGTGCAGGCTGGTGGGGGGGGATGCCTGCTCGGGCTGCAGAGCACCGCCTGACCCGAGGGGGCTTGCTCACTGCATTCCCACGATCTCCCGTAAGCCCCCATAATTCACGAGGGCCTCGGAAAGAGCAGAGCCTGGGTTTAGGGATTTGGATTTTTGGCATCCCACTTAGCCGCGTGGGACCAGGGCCAGGGATCCCTGAGTGTGTTTGCTCCTCTGTAACCTGAGGGTTAGAATGGGCTTTCCCTGCCAGGACCGTTTAAAGGGCGGGACGAGAAAATTATGACCGGACACGAGGCTTCTAGCCCATTCTGCTGCGGGCCGTTACTGGGTTTCACAACGGGGACCTTGGAAAGGACCTTTGACCCTCTCTGGGACTCGACCTCCCTGGGCGTCAAAGCCGGGCTTACAGAGCGCAAGATAGCTTAGCTAAGATCATCGCTTCGAAGGCGCCTTTAAAAAATATGGGGCGAGGCAAGCACGGAGGAGTTTTGCGGCAGCGAAACTTCTCTGTATGGTACGGTGACGGTGGCCGCACCTCGTCATACACTCGTCCCGGTGACGAGGCCCCCAGAGCGTCCGCCACCAAGAGCGAGCCCTGATGCAAACTGTGGATCGGGAGCGATGGCGTGTGTTTGCGCGGGTTCATCAGCCGCAGTAAGCGTGCCACCGTCTGTCGTGGGCGTGTGGATTGCGGTGGCGGGTGGGCGGGGCTGTGCGTGTGGATCACGGGAGGGGGGGAGCTGTGTGTGTGGGGCACGGGGGAGGGCTGTGCGTGTGGGGCATGGGGGGGCTGTGCGTGTGGATCACGGGGGTGCAGGGGGCGTGTTTTCTGCTCAAGTTTGCCGTGACATGAAACTGCTCTAGAAATAGTCTATTTGAACAAATGTGCATTATATAGAGAAATAAAATACATACATAAAGTATTGCGTGTGTGTGTGTGTGTGCACGCACGCGTGTAAGGTGCTCTCTAAAACAGTGAGGGGCGCCTGGGTGGCTCAGTCGGTTAGGCGGCAGATTTCGGCTCAGGTCATGATCTCACGGTCTGTGAGTTCGAGCCCCGCGTCGGGCTCTGTGCTGACGGCTCAGAGCCTGGGGCCTGTTTCGGATTCTGTGTCTCCCTCTCTCTCTGCCCTTCCCCGGCTCACTCTATGTCTCTCAAAATAAATAAACGTTAAAAAAAAAAAGTTTTAAAAGCACAGTGACCTTCGGGTGAGAATTTCGGGTGGGGAGACGAGGTATGGCTTTTCTCCTCCGGGGCTCGAATCCCAGCCCTGAGCTGAAATAACGTAATTGGCAGGGGAGTTCTGCGTCGGTGAGACGGGGTAGCGTTTTCACTGAGCCGAGTGCACGCTCCGCTTCCGGTAACGTCCACGTGACGGGTTCGGGAGCATTCGCCGGTCAAACACTGATAATTTATCGAGCGCCTGTCACGTACCGGCGGCACAGAAGTGAGGACGGTGCCTTCCAGCCCCTGGTTTCACAGGAGCAAAGGAGCGAGGGGAGTCCCCCGGGCACCTGCCCTCTTCTCTGGGGCGGATGAGCTACTTGGCTCCAGTCCTCGGGACCGGTCCCGCGACCGCGTATGGACCGCGACCCCTGCGGGAGGTGACCGCGGATTACGACCAAATAGCTGCGGAATGTGTTGGGCTTAGGAAGAAAAATGGGCCGTCAGGGGAAGAGACGGCCTACAAGGCATTGGAGATCGAGAAGGAGCCGGCTGCGGGGGGAGGGGGAAAGGCCGTGTAACCTCGGGTGTGAGAGCCCGGACTCCATTCTGGCTCTGCCACTTAGAAGACGCATGCCCTCGAGCAAGTGGTTAGCTTCTCCAAGCCTCAGTTTCCCCATCTGTAAAACGGGGTTAATAATGATGTCCACTCAGGTACAGAGTGCAGCCCCTTCACAGAAAGGGGTGAAGGGGGAGGCCGGCGGCAGCCGCGCACGCAGGGTGTTTGGAATGTGCCAGAAGCTGGTGGTGACGGTTGAGGGCGGGGCTTGGCCGGGGCGCCCAGGCTGGGTGCGTGGGTTTGTCTTCTCACAGTGACCCTGTCATTCTGTGAGCCGTCGGCTAGAGGTTGGTGATGCTTTCTGACGTTTGTCGCGTGCAGGATGGGGCTTGACGGGTGGCACTCCTGTGAGCCCGCCCTGTGCACACCCCTCTGCGCCCTTACGGTGACCTGTCGAGCCGGAGGGTTGGGTCAGTGACGGGCCACGGTGGCTCAGCGATGCTGCCAGTGCCTGGGCCCTGGCGGTGCAGACCACAGGGGCCAGGGACCAGGGGCCACACCTGGTTTTTTGCTCTAGCCTGTGATAGCCGGCGACCTCACCCGAGGGGTGCCCGGAGTCCCACTGGGAGACTTGTCCCATCGGTGTTGTGGGCACTGCCCTCCCTCCCGTGCAGGGAGTACAGGTGCCCGCCGCCCCGCCCTCGATGGCTGGACGGGGCCCAGGAGCCAGGGCTGTCCTGAGCTTAGTGCCGGGCTTGCAAAAGCCATAGTCCCCCCTGTAAGTGCACAGAAGCAACCAGAAAGGCAGCGGGCTCTGGGCCAGAGGTGTCCACACCCTAAGTGACCTGTCGTTCCTCCCTTCCAGGGCATGGTCTAGCGGCCCGGACAAGGACGTGGAACCAGCCCCCGGGGTTTCCGGTCCCGCTGTCTCTGCCTCCACTTGACCTTGGGTAAGTCACTGGGGGAGGCCAGATGGGCCGGGAAGCAGGTGAGGACTGGCGGGCGGGGCGGGGAGGGGAGGGGTGTTCTACCCCAACGTGGGGTCCCGCCTGCGGCTGGCGGACGGGGATTTCACTCAGCTCAGTGGGAAGACCGGGAGTCGGGGAGCGGGGGACAGCCTGCCCGGGACACCCATGAGGTGGTCCAGGAACTGAGGCTCTGAGGTGGAAAGAACCCACCCTGGCCCCGTGATCCGCTCGGTCCTCGCTCCCTGCTGGCCCCGTCCTTCCGGTAGCTCGTTCGACCTTGGGTGCTTTGATTTGGGGATGTATCCAGTGACGGGAATAGGGCATTCCCGAAAGCCCCCATCTCCTAGTCCTGCCCACCTGCCCCTCCCACAGAGGGGAACTAGCTGGCTCCCCGGGCCCCCAGGGCCGAGCCTCCCCACCCCCACCTCCCTTCTCCCCCAGCCCTCCCCATGGCCTCACTGGGGCCTCTGCAAGCTTGCCGCAGACGCCGCCCCCTGCTCTGGCCCCACCTCGGTCCTTCCAGACTTTTCTCTGCCCTCCCATGACTTCTCCCAGCCCTTCCGCTTTGCCACCCTTCTTGGCTCCCCAGAAGACTGACCGTGGGAACCCCTTTCTCGCTCACAGCCCCATGATCCTCCTGGCCTCCAGCATGGCAAGGCCCTAACCGGGCCCGGCCCCCAGACCTGGAGCCCACCCGCTCGCCCCTCGGCCAAGCGGTCAAGTCCACAGTAATTAGCATGACCCGCAAGCTCTCGGTCTCCTTGAAGCCACCGCCCTCCTGACCCCATCTCAGGCCACTGCCTGCTTTGGGTTCTGGGCAGGATCTCGTGGAAGCCAAGTGCCTGTGATGTTTGAAGGGCGTCCTGACTCCAGGGCTGAGCCCGCTGCCTGTGCGCTGTCGTCTGTCCCCTGGAGGTTCCTTTGCCACCTGTCGGCTCCCCCACCAGGAGGAGAAAGGCCTCCGACTTGGGGTTTCTGGACTCTGGATCCTACTGGGTGCAGAGGGTGTGAGTGGGTGTGAGAGGGTTAGTCACACCTCCCTCTTGGGGTGGTTGTAAGGGCAGAGGCTGGGGGGGTGTGGGGGGGGGAAGCCTCAGCTGCCTCCCGGACCTCCTTCCTCTTCCTCCTCCCGCTCTGCTTCAGGTAATTATTCCAGCGACTGTCATTAGTCATCGGCCCTGCCCGGCCCTGCCCACCCCAGTACTGCGAGCCCCAGTTGAGGCCAGAGGTGTGGGGTCTGTTGCCAAAGACAGAAGGAGGCAGCACGGGGGAGGGGCCGCTGGGGGTTCAGCCCCTGCAGGGCCAGCCCGGGAGAGCCTCCCTTCTAGAGCCTAGAAGCATTCGGCTCCCGCCTTCCCACCCAGAAGGAATCCCGTTTAACGCTCAGCCGTGAGGCTAAGCTTTGGACCTTAGACCTATCGAAGTGTCCTTATTTCCACCCTAATAAACTACCTTCAGGTTGCTGGGTGCCCAGTCCCCGTGTCCAAGGGGGCAGCAAGGCCGGGAGGCAGGCGCCACGCTGGGCTGAGCAGATGTGAGTGTTAGCAGGTCAGATCGACAGACTCCCAGCAGCCCCCAAACGTTGTCGCTTTGAGGCCACGTCCGGACCCCGCACACACACACTTCTCCTTGCTGAATGTCCCCCAAGGAAGCCTGTATCCCGCGGGTGGGAGGTTCCTGCCTCTCTTGTGTGGACGTTGGGGTGTGCCCTCTGCCTTGGTCCTCCTGAGGAAGGAGTGTTTTCCCCACTGCCCTGCCCTTCCTTCTCTCATCTGTCCCGTTCACCCTTGTGAACGTGCTCCCGGGGTTGGGACCGTGCTCCCGGGGTTGGGACCGGAGCCTCAGGCAGGGCCTCTGCCTCAGTTCCCCCTCCTTCTTTCCTCCACCTCTACGGGGGCTGGGAATTGGGAGGGGGGAACCTGGCTGTGTTCCCTGGACATGGCCTGCGTGCAGCCACGCCGGAGACACTGCAGATTCGGTTCTAGACTACCGCGATGAGGCAAAATCCCAACAAAGCGAGTCAACGAAGGTTGTGGTTTCCCAGTGCGTATAAAAGTTATGTGGATACAATACTGTAGTCTACTAAGTGTGAAATAGCATTATGTCTAAAAAAAAAACAAAGAATATACCTTAATTTAAAAATCCCAGGAGCCTGGGTGGCTCAGTCAGTTAAGCCTCTGATTTTGACTCCGATCAGGATCTCATGGTTTGTGAGTTCGAGCCCTGCGTCGGGCTCTGTACTGACAGCTCAGAGCCTGGAGCCTGCTTCAGATTCTGCGTCTCCCTCTCTCTCTGCCCATTTGCGCTCTGACTCTGTCTCTCTCAAAAATAAATAAACATTTAAAAAAATTTTTTTAATATTTTATTACTGGGGCACCTGTGTGGTTCGGTTGGTTACGTGTCCAATTCTTGATTTCAGCTCAGGTCATGATCTCACGGGTCGTGAGATTGAGCCCCGCAGGGTCTCTGCTGTCAGCGCAGAGCCTGTTTGAGATGCTCTCTCTACCTCTCTCTAAAAAAAAAAAAAACGAACAAAATAACCACAATGGATTGCTAAAAAGCCCGCGAATCGCCATCTAAGCTTTCAGGGAGTTGTAATCGGTGGTCACTGATCGCCACAGCAAATATGATAATAATGAAGTAGTTTGAAATATTGCAAGAATGACCGAAACATGACACGGGGACACAAAGTGGGCAGACGCTGTTGGGAAATGGCACCGACGGACCGACTTGATGCAGGCCTCCCCCAAACCTTCCCCTTGTAGAAAATGCGTCGCCTGTGAGGCGCAAGGAAGGAGAGCGCAAGACAGCGAGGATTCCCGGACACGCGTCCCGGCTCGAGGGTTGGCACGGGGACCCTGGGCCGGGGTTGGGAGTGAGGGAGGCTCGCGGCCGGGTCAGGTCCTGCCGAGGCTAGTGGTTAGACGTCAGGGTGCAGGAGCAGGTGGAGGGGTCCCCAGGGGGCGGAGGAGGGGGTCTTCTCAGCCCGGGGCTCCCTGCATATTTCAGTGCACACAGCAGATGCTTAATAATCTCACCGCTACCGCTACCGCCAAGAGCTGAGGAATTGTGGGAGTCAGGTGGTACTTCCGGCACGTCAGCATCCTTAGCCCCACAGGGGGGTACAGATCCCACACGAGGGGCAGGACAGTCACCACCCTGACCCGGCGAGGAGTATGGATGGTCAGTGGTGTCTCAGCGCAGCCTCGATCGAAACCACAGAGGACCCGCTGGGGCCTTTAAGTAGCGGTCCACGCCTCAAACTTTTCATAGTTGCTGCTCACAGAGATTCGATTAACCACGGTTCTTCTGGAAGATGTTAGGTTAACAGGGGCACGGAGAGTCGGGATTTTGCCGAAGACGGCCGGAGAGCCTGACCCCGGGCTAACCTTCCCCTCCGGGGGTTGGGCTTGGAGCCCCCTGAAGCGTGGCCCCGGCTGCGGGTTCCAGCCGGGTCCCGCGGAGAGCCCGTCCCCCGGGGCCTGTCTGAAGCCGGGGCCGCTGGAGTTTCGGGGCAGGCCGCTCGGAAAGGGGAAATCCTCCCCGTGTGGGAGGTGGAGGGTTATTTTTATAGTGACTCGGGATGACTCTGAGGTATCGCTTCCTGTGGTCGTTCCCGACCTGCCCGACGAGCATGATGGGCAAACGCTGGCGACGGTGCATGCGCCCACACATGTGTGCGCGCACACACACACAGACACGCGCACATCGTGAGCATGCGTGACTTGGCTTGACATTCTCATCCAGGGTGGGGGAGGGGGAGGGGGATCAATGCAGGGACTGTCGTCCTGGCCCCAATTGGATGGCCAGCAGCGGGCAGAGATCACTGCCTTTCGGCATCCCCGAGCTCCTGCTTCGGGGAGGTGTCCCCGTTGCGTCGTGGAGCTGAAAGGCAGAGAGAAATCGGAAGGGAGTCTTCACTGCCAGTCGGCTTGTGCTCAGTGCCCAGCGGGCGGGACGTCTGCAATGAACGGATGGACAGATGGACGGATGGACGATCAAGCCACGCCCCCACGATCTGGCTTCTTGCTGGCGCCTGGGCCAGGCCCCCTGAGCCAGGTCCGAGCCCTCGCTTCCCGGATCCGCCCAGATGTCACGTTTTCGTCCCGTGGCCTCCTTGACGCTTCCTGGGCCTGTCAGGCCACACGTGCAGGGTTCTGGCCGAGAAGTCCTCACTGGGAACATACTTAACACACAGGTTTGCTCTGGTGGCTGTGCGCCGGGGTGACGGACTCCGGGGGCCGCAGATCACTGTGGGAGGGCCGGGCCTGGGGAGGACGTGGGGGTGGCAGCCTGGACCTTCTGACCTCCCTCCCTGACTTGCTTCTTCTCCCCGAGTGCCAGGTCCCGTGCCCTGCCTGCGTTCTCCGCACCGTGCTAATTGGTCACAGGCTTACTCCGAGCCGTGCCCAGGGGAGTGGAATTCAGCTCTGCGTCCTGGGGGTTTCGGGTCGGGAAAGGACGCGGGCCCGGGCTCGAACACTAGAGTCTGTCAGTTCCTCCCGGAACCTGCCTTCCTTCGCTCCCCCTTATCCATCTGGCTCGGGAGCTCGGCGCCTGGCTGGTGTGGGAGCTGACTCGGCATTCTGTGCCTTGCCTTCCCAGCCTGAGAACCGTCTTCTCCTGCATATCTCCGGCACTTGGCGCTGTGGTTTTTTCACTCGGTACATGCTCAGTTACCGCAGGTGGGGCGACAGTCACTGTGTGTGACTTTGCACCTCGGTCTCAACTGTCCCTGCGGCATCTCCGGCTTCTGGTGCTGCGATTTAAAGAGCAAAAATGGCAAAGGGCAGCTTTTACGAGCTGTCTGCCCTCCTGACTCTAAGCACACTCCTACGACAACCGAAGGCTGCAGCCGCGGCGGCCACCAAGGGGCGGCTGGCCCGTCACCGTTCATGAGCCTGGTATTTCAGCCGGGCTGATGCCGTTTTTTGTTGAGAATGACTTACTGTTTTTATTGCTTCCCAAAGACATTAAACATGAATCAAATAGCATATGAGATGATTCACTAGAAGGTTCCTTCCAAGTTTAAAAAAAATTTTTTTTGGATTAGTGAGCTGAGCCATGAGTGGTACCAAACCAGCATTTGGTGGCCACTGTGCCCCCAGGAGCCCTGCTGTGGGCAGCACCTCGCGGAGTGGACTTGCCCGCAGACACAGGCTTGTTGGCACGCACACGTCCCCAGGGGGCCACGCGTGTCTTGAAAATATCTTTCAAGTTTAACGTTTATAATGACATTTCTTTTTTTTTTTTAATTAAAGAAATTTTTTAATGTTCTATATTATTTTTGAGAGAGAGCAAGAGAGTGTGCCGGGGAGAGCAGGGAGGCGGGGACAGAAGGTCCAAAGCAGGCTCCGTGCCGACAGCAGCGAGCTCGACACGGGGCTCGAACTCACGAACCTCGAGATCATGACCTGAGCTAAAGTCAGGCACTTAAGCGACGGAGCCGCCCAGGCGCCCCTATAATGACGTGTCTTGCAGACAAGTTTCTGTCCGAGATATCTTAGAATGTGGCCAAACCTCATGCGTTCCGGGCGCGTGAGTTCGAGTTGGAAGTGGTTCGTTTGGGGACCGTGGGTTGTGAAGTCAGTCGTCACCGAAGCTGGAACCTGCCAGAAATTGACCTTTCCGCCCCCTGCTGGGAGAAGAGTTAAGTGAATGGAGTCGCCAGCCAAGATCCTGGGGAGAGGGACGCACACTCTGCTAAGCGAGGGACTTCCCAGGTGGCGCAGCCGCGCCCCCTGGGGCTCGGACACGCCTCGGGGACCACGGAGGCCAAAGGCCTACTTCACAGAAGAGGAAAGCGCAGGGAGACGCATGCCTCCCCGGGCCTCTGACCCCACTCTGAGGTTGGGAGTGACAGCTGTGCTAGTAGCAACTAACTTCGCTGCTCAGACACACGCCTGCTCGTGTCTCTCACAGCGCCGTGTCCAGCCCTTACCCTTTACCTGAAAAAGAATTCAGAGGCACCTATTTAGGTGTTTTTTGACTCAGACGTGACAAATTTGAACTGCCCTTTGAGTAACTAGGCTGAATTCCTAGGATTTGATGGCATTGTTTTCTTCTGCCTTTTAGCTACACCACCTCCCCACACCATACATTTGTTAATCTATCCATTTGTTCCATATTGTTCTATACTGCTCAGTACTGTTATATTATTGGTCCAGTCATTGCCCATGAAGGGGCCTCAAGAGGTAACAGGCCCAGCACCGTGTATGGGGTGAGGGTTGAGGTGCTGGCTGCTGGTGTCTTCCCTGCATCCCCAGGATAAAGTCCCAAGGCTGGCCCCACCCACCTCTCCGCTGTGTGCCCCAGCCACGCTGTGCTTTGTCACGCTCTCACTCACACCTCTTCGGACGCCCTGGACGCGTCCTCGAATGCCACTGTCCACCCTTCCCCGCTGGGAGAGTGGTTTCCCAGACGGTGTCTCTGGAGGCCTGTCCCCATCCTGCCCCCGGCAGAGCGCGGCTCTGGCCCGTTCTTCCTGCGAGGCTCGCAGCGGCTCTGTGTTCACACCCTCAGGTCCTGGTGTGCGGTGAGTCCGTGCCGACTCGGGCGTGAGTGCGAAACACGGCCCCCGCTGTTTTCGCTCCAAATGACCCCCGGAGGGTAACCCCTGTGACCCCCTGCACCGGTGTGTTGGGAAGGCCTTCGTCCTGGCCGCAGCCCCCGCCCCTGCCCAGCCAGGCCGGTCTGTGTTCTCTTCCACTGGGAGCTCGGCGAACAGACTGAGGCTGCGCCGCCGTATGGAGGGAGGGTGTGTGTGTGTGTGTGTGTGTGTGTGTGTGTGTGTGTGGGCGTGCGTAGTGTGTGCACCGTGTGGTGTGTGCACCGTGTGGTGTGGGGGTGTGCTGTGTGTGCCCCTGTGTGTGCACACGCTGTCCCGCGCAGGTCTGAGCCGCCCGGCCTCCTCGGAGCACTGGGGCCCGCGCTGGGCAAATTCCAGACCTGTCCTTCCGCACCTGCAGGCTCCCCGCCGTCGAGGGGTTTGTCCTGGGCAGAAACAGCTTCCTCCACGCACCTGTTCGAATGGGCCCGAACCAGGCAGAAGCCAGACTCCCCAGGAGACGTCTGGGCCTTAGAGAAGAGAAGAGCCCATCCTCTCCCTGAGGGGCTCCCCCTCCTCTCCCCACTCCCCCCCCACCCCGGGGAGGCTCACAGTGTCCCAAGGCCGGCAGGGAAGGAGCAGCGTCCCCGGATCTGCAGGCAGCTTTGCCAGACTTGTACCTCGGGCGGCGTGAGCCGGCGGGGGGCCCTGCCCTGCCGTCATAGGACTGTCCTTTCCAGAACACTTCCGCTCGGCCTCAGCCTCGGCCTGGCTCTGTTCGATCCTGCAGTTAGACTCCTTAAGCGGGTCGCACACGCTCGTGTCCTGCAAGCTGTGACGTTGCCTCCGGGTATCTGTCGGGTGCTTTCCGTCTGTCGGTCTTTTCACACCCTTCATGTTTGCCTTTATCTTCACGGCTCGCTGTAACACCAGCAGGTGCGGACCGCGATTCCCATATCCGGTGCAGGAAGCTGAGGCCCAGAGACGTTAGGAGAACAGCCGAGACCGTCAAGGGGACAGGGGAGCCCGGGAGGAGCCCAGGCTGGCCGTTCTCTGTGCACCTGCTGCCCAGCATGGCCCTTTTGTGTGCGGCCAACCCCCCCGCCCTCCCCCCCACATACACACCAGGCGTTCTGGTCCCACGGACAGAGGAGCGAGCAGAGACTCGGTCTGGGGCGCTGAGCCTGGGAGCCGCCCCACCCCCGGGCCTGGCCCAGCGCACCCTCCGCCCCCCCAATAGCTACCCCCCCCGCCCCCCCGCGGCGGGATGTGTGGACACTGCCTCCTCGGGGCAGTTGGCCTCCTCGGAGGGAGGGGCGGTGTGGAAGGTCCAGGGTCCCTGTCCTGGCCGGGAGCATCAGGCTGGACTCGTGGGCTCCTGCTGCCCCCTGCCGTGTGGGGCAGTGGCGGCCGCTGGACGCGGGCCCCCGGATGTGGGGGGGCTCCACACATAGTGAGCACAGCTGAGCGAGCAGGGGTCCCCTCCGCCAGCTCTGTTCCCCCAGGGCTGACGGAAGCGGGGTCAGATCTATGGAGGAGCTGGTTGGGGTTGGGGGGGACTTCTGAAATTTCAGGCTGGCGCCTGCCTTTAGTCCCCAGGGACCAGTCTCCGGGGGTGCTTAGATTCCCGCTGAAGGAGCAGTTGGCCCTGGCCGGCTCCGGGTCCCTGAGCCGGGGGACGCTGGCTGGCTCCCAGGTGTGGACCACCTGGCCGTGACGGAGACTCCACCCTTGGCTGGTTGTCTCCTTCTGAGCGCCTCATGCGCCCTGGGTGTTTGCTGCTGGGGACAGTGGTGGGGGGGCGGACATTGCGAGCCTCACCTTCCAGCTCCTCTCCCCCCTCCCGCTTCTCTCCTGGCCCCCCTCCTCCTCAATGGTGTGTCGTCCCACAGTCCTGCTCACTGAGAGTGTCCCAGCCTCTGTGGCCTTGGGTGGGTCCCCTCCCGGCCTCCCGGCCCCGGGCCACTCTCTTCCCTTCACCCTCCACCCGGAGAACTTCCGGAGCCTTTAAGCCTGACTCCGAGCTCCCCTGTCACCCCTCCCAACCGTCGCCCCGGGACAGGCCAGCTCTGCTCCTGCACTCCCCACGCCATCGGTCCCTCGTAAGTGACCCTCTTTGTGCGCATGACCCCTGCGTCTCGTGGGTGTTCCTGGGGGAAGGGGACCTCAGGCCCCTGGGAAGGGTCTGTGCTGCTCATCCAGGGGTCCCCACACCTGGCACTGAGGGCGAAACGGAAATGCCTGCGGCGTGAGGGAGCCGACCCAGAGACTTCACCGCCCGCTCCAGCCCGGCCGCGGGGGGTCTGCCACCGTAAGCCTCAGAACTCACACAGGGGTGCTCCGAGAAGGCAGCTGGGGCTGTAAGAAAAGTCACACGGTCCTGTTTGGGATCCTGCTCGGAAGAGTCCTTTTCCTGCCGTGTCAGCAGATTCTGCAAGGGGGAGGACCGTTCTCTTGGGCTCTTGCTCTCCTCGCCCCTCCTCCTCCTCTCCCCAGAGGCTCACTTATGTCGGTTCCGCTAACCTACCTTCCTCCGCCGGGCAGGAGGAGTTCAGAGAGCTCCCCCTGGGAGACTCGAGTGGCAGCGATGTTGGCTCTGCGGCTCAGGTCAGAGGCCCCAGCTGGAGGGCGACGGTAAGGCCCCTGGGCCTGGACCACCTACCTCACTGGGGGCATGTTCACGGGGGGTGGGGGGGTGGCACCGGTTTGGTGAATGGACCCCCAAGGCAGGCCCGCTATCTGCTGTGGCCATTCCTGTGCCAGTACATGGAACTTTCCAGAACACTTGAGTCTGAAGTATGGAATGTGCCTTCTTGGTGCGCCTTGAGACCGGGTGTAGGGAACAGCAGAGGCAGAGGCCTTGGGGCCAGAACGTGCTTTGGCACGAACGAGATAGTCTCCTTCCTCAGTAAGCTCCCAATCTAACGAGGGGGAAACACAAGTGAATGGTGTTATGCAAGTCGAGGTCAGATCAGAAATAGGTGAAAAAACGGTAGTGGGATGCAGAGGGAAGGGCAACGCGTCCCTGAATAGGGAACATCTGAGTTGGGCTTTGCCAGTTGAGTAGGAGTTTGCCGGGCGACTGAGGCCATGAACCGGTGTTTTCAGAGGCGCAAGGGACACACACACACAGTTCCTCTTCCTGTTACATTAGCAGCTTTCTCTTGGGGATTTTTCTTTCCTTTTCTCCATCTTGTCCCCGTCTCCCAGCCTCATTTAGGGCGTTTCGACCTCGGCTAAGTGGAAAGGAAGGTTCCAGACAGGATGAGGAGTTCTATGCCTCGGCCAGCTCCCTCCGTCCCTCCCTCCCTCCTCCTTTTCTTTTGTAAAGCTTTAGAAAGACGCAGGGATTTCAGCTGCTGGGGATGGCTACAGAAGTCAGGAGGGTTTGGGGTTGAATTTCTCAACCAAGGTCACCGGCCTAGAGCCCATCCAGCTGGTAGAACCGGGTGCGGCAGGTTTGCAGGAAGTTGTCTGAAAATGAGCTCCTGGAAGTCAGTGGGCGGAATCTGGACCTGGGCGCACACAGCCTGTAACGGGCAGGGCTCCAGAGGTGTCTGTCCCCGACTGCCGGGTTCCCCGGATCTCCCCCAGGGGCTTCCGTTCTCCCTCAGAACCGGAGGAGGGACACCCCCTTTCTGCCACTCCTTCACCTTGAGGACCTGGGCTGTCACTGCAGCGGGCCTCTGGGAAAGGTCTTGAGCTGCTGAAAATAGAAACTGGTGGGACTTCCGTGTCATTGTGAATGACAGGCGAATGCCGGGATCCGTCGCTCGTGGGCACCCGGGAGTGAAAGAAACGGACCTCTCCCGGCTGGGCTGCGGTTAGCGAGGGGCCTGGAGACAGGAGGCTAATGAGGCTCAGGACTTCTTGCCTGGTGGCCCCCCATCTCAATCTCGTGTCCCTGTGCTGAGCTGCCACTGGAAATACAGAAATCGGCCACATTCATATGTAATTTTAACTTTCCTAGTAGCCACATGAAAAAGGGGAAAAGAAACAGATGAGATTAATGTTACCGACGTGATTCATTTCGCTCACTGTATCTCAAAGGGTGTCATTTATCATTCCACGTGTAATCAGGAAAGAAAAATTACTCTTGAGATTTTTTACATTATTGTGTATTAAGTCGTCAAAACCCAGTAGGTATTTTATACTCTTAGGGCACATGCGCGAATTCAGACGGGCCACGTCTTACGTGCTCAATAGGCCCGCGTGGCTGGTGGTCACTGTAGACAGAGAAACCGAGCCCTTCCCCCCACCTCGCCCCCAACCGCGACGTGGAGGAGGCGTGGCGGGGGGGCGGGGTCGGGAACGCGGGGTCCGAGGAGGCGCCTGCCCGCCTGCGCCCTCTAGCGCCCGCCCGGCCGCGTTGCAGCCTGAGCCGCCCCAGAACGCGCTGTTTCCTTGCTTTAGTTCTGGCAGCTGTCACAGACCTCTGGGGACCGACCGGCCCCTCCTCCGAGCAGCTGCACTAGAAGCCCAGGCTGCACGCGGCTTGCCTCCCACCCACTTACTTGGAGACAAGAAGAACAGACTCTCGGCATTAGTCCGTTTGTCTATGGGTCACCAGGAGAAAGCACCAGGTCTTAGGCTGCCTGAGAAACAGCACAGACGGCCTGTTTTCGGTCCCCGCAGCCCCTGCTGAACCCCAGACAGAGTAAGCGCTCCTCTCAATGAGCCCTCTGGTCCCTCGAAGTCCACATTCGCGACAGCCGCCCTTCCAGCCTCACCCCGGGCTTTGGCCTTTTTGTAAGGACTTGGCTCCTCCAGCCTTTCCCCGTCTTTTCCTCTGCAAGGGTCTGTAAATCCGCGTGGCCCAGCGAGCTCCGGAGAGCTAACTCGATGAAAGCATTTTATCGCAACGGATGAAATGCGGCCGCGCCGCCAGCCAGCGTGGGGCTGTGATTAATGGCACATCCGAGCGCCTGGTTCCCAGGAGCCTCACCGAGCAGTTGGCAGAACTGCGCCATTAAAAAAGCTGTCGTTTGCAGGCAATACCTACTTCGGGTTAAAAATTTTCATCGGGCTCCCCAGCTACGTGGTTGCTTTTTTTTTTCTTTTCTTACAATTTAGCACATTAAGAACAATAACAGAGTCCCCGAGAGCCAGAGAAATGGATGGAAGTGCTACGTTAACTCCCCCCCCCCATTCCTTCATTACTGTGAATTAAAATGTCATCTCTGACACGCTCAAAAGGCCGTCGCCCGTCTGATCCAAGCCCTGCGTGGTCACGAGGCTTTCCGAGCCCAGTGAGAGGTGGCTCCGGCCCCCAATCAATCACCCTTCCTGGCCCGTCCATTCTTCACCCCGTCCGTCAGTGGAGAGGAGAGGAAGATGTTCTGGTCTACGGATGAAGGATGGGTGTCTGTTTGCCCGACCACCAGGGCGGGGGGGAGGGAGAGGACATTTCTGCTGGGAAGTGGGGGTGACTGCTTTGTCTGTGCAGAAACGCTGGGCTTTTGCCGTCTGTCTTGCCAGCCAGCCAGCCATCATCGATAAGGCTGGTTCCTTGGCTTAATTAGTAACAGACAGGTCACTGTGCATGCAGTTTCTCTGTCCCTGGTCCCTGCCAGGCCGCTTGCTTTGGGCCGAGAGCCTCTAGGGGAGAGCTAAGATGAGGCTCTTTGTACTGACTGCTTCATCTGAGTCTTTGGTAAGCACACGTGAGCCGGTCCGGTTCCGGGGGGCAGCCGGACTGCGGTGCCTGGGGGGGGGCTTTATTTCCTGTTCACGGGCTTACTTCATGGTGGAGAGGATGCCAGCCGGGAACTCCGAGGAAGGGGCCCGGGGAAGGTCACAGACAAGCATGTGCCCCATGGAAGCCTCACTTCTTTGTCTCTAAGACGGAGACCAGGTTGCCTTCCCCCAGCCTGGCCAAGAGTGACCCCTCCCTTCCCGGTGCCCAGGGCCATGTGCTCCCTAGAGGTAGCCTAAGTTTCTTTGTTTTCTGCATTTATTTATTTTTGAGAGAGAGAGAGAGCAAGAGAGCGGGAGGCAGAGGATCCAAAGCAGGTTCCTCGCTGTGAGCGCAGAGCCCGACGCGGGACTCGAACGCAGGAACCCTGAGGTCGTGACCTGAGCCGAAATCAAGAGTCGGCCGCTTGTCTGAGCCACCCAGGCGCCCCGAGGTGGCCTAGCACATGCTGTCTTCCTAGGCAAACTGCCTCGTCCCCTCCATGGGAATGAGTGATTCCTCCCCGGAGCACCGCCTGCCCACGTGTTACATCTTGTCTCCCGTCCTTAGGCATCTGGGCCATATGCAGCCCTGAGCGCTGAGAACCGGGATACGCATTCAGAGGGCCCAACGGGCTGGAACAGACCACGCGCACACCCACCCACCGTGCGCCCAGCCTGGCGCAGGCCCTGAGACAGGCTGAGGGCCAGGACGGCCTGCGCCCCCGCGGCTCGGGCTTTTGGGGAGCAGAGCGCCAGCTAGTGGACACGTGTGGGCCAGCTTTCCCACAATTAAATGACTCAAGACACAGTGCAGGGCGTGATGAGACACACAGATCTGTAGACCACACGCTTCCAGATTCTTCCAGGGAATCCTCTACCACCGTCCCGGACTTTGAGAGAGAGCGAGCGAGTGAGCAGGGAAAGGGGCAGAGAGAGAGGGAGACAGAATCTCAAGCAGACTCTGAGCTGTCAGCAGGGAGCCCGGTGCGGGGCTCAGACTCACGGACCGTGAGATGGTGACCTGAGCTGACATCAGTTGTCGGATGCTTAACCGACCAAGCCCCCCCCCCGGGAGCCCCTGCTCCCCGGGCACGCCACCGTGCCCTCTGCCTGTTACCTTCTAGCTTGGGGTCGACCGGACTCGTCCCTCTCCCTAACCTGGTACCTTCCTTTCCACAAACATCTGCTCTCTCGGGCAGCGGAGGCGTTCGGAATTTGGCATCTCTGCGGGAACGGAAGGCGGGTAAATCCCAGGTCCGTTCTGAGGCCAACTGAGAGCATCGTTCTGAGGGGCGCTTCGGTGTTCAGGGAGGCGAGCGGATTCTGGAGGGACCGAGCCTGAGCCCTCAGAGCCTAGAGCTTCGCAGAAGCCCACTCGTTTCCGTGGTTTCTGAAAGGGGCAGGAATGCTGATCAGGGCAAAGGGCGTGCCATTAACGATCCAAGGTGGCCATTTGTGACCAAGTTGCCCTCCCCTAAACCAGCCTCCCCCCCACCCCACCCCGGCTGCTCACAGCGAGAGGGCCTGAAGGGGCCTGAGTCACAGGCTTGCTTTCCAGGGCCGCTTCCTCGCTGGTAAGGCGGGACCTGCAAAGGGTCTGACGATACAGTCCGTGGACCTTCTGGCTGTCCCTGCTGCGGGCGGGTCAGGAGTTAGGCTTCGGAAACCGCCCGGTGCCCGGCACGGGGTTCTGCCCCGCTGTTGCTGCTCAGGTCAGTGCGCAGGCAGGCACGGCTCTCTTAGCATTCCAGGGCATTCGAAACAAAGTAACACAGACCCGACAGCTTCAAGGGCAGAGATTGATTTTTCCCACAGCCCCCGAGGCCGGAAGTCTGAGATCAAGGTGTCGGCAGGTTCGGTTCCTTCCGTGGCCCCTCCTCGGCTTGTAGATGGCCGTCTTGCGGTGACCTCACATGGCCTTCCCTCTGTCTGTGTCCCAAGCTCCTCTGGTGAGGACACCGGGCAGATTGCATTAGGACGCACCCCAGTGGCGTCACTTTCCCTTAATTATCTCTGAAACGCCCGGTCTCCAAATACGGTCCCAGGCCGAGGTGAGTTCGGGTCACGCGGGTCAGTCTAGGGCAGTGGCGGGCCCGTGCTGCTCGCGCCGGTCCTCTCTGGCCGCGAACCGCATGATGCCACCTCCCGCGAGGACATGAGGGCACACGCTGCTGGTGGGAACAGCGTCGGCGGTGGGGGGGGGGGGGAAAGAAGGCAGGGGAAGGGAGGAGGAGGAGGGTGAGCAGGTGCAGACAAAACCATCCAGGGCGCGAGCCCTGAAGAGTCACAGGCAACCTGCCGGGCCACCGGCCTAAAAGTTCTGCAGTCCAAAATTTGCCGTTCAGGAGTCTTGAGTGACAGGAGGTGGAGGAGGCCGGGGGGGGGGGCGGTTTAAACAGAACGGACAGAGGCAGGTGCGCGGTGAGCAGGTTACTAAAGGGATCCTAACCGGGACCAGGGAGAATTCGCTGGGAACAGAGTGTGTCCACGGCCCTGAGCTCCCAGGGCTGTGCCTGCCGCCTGGCTTGCCCGCTTGGTGGCTGGCGTAGCTTCAGCAGAGTCACCCTCGGGGGCCCCCGCGCAGCGCCCGGGGCCTCCTGGACTCCGAGGTTCCCCCGTGCATGTCTACGTGTGCACGCTAGAACGTGTGCCCAGGAGGCTGGCGTGGGCAGGAGGCGCCTCGGCGAGGGGACCGGCCTCGGGGCATGGGTCTCGGGGTCACGCCCGAGGCCGCCTGGATCTGGTCTCTGCCTCGGAGTGCGGGCAGGCGAGCCGGTGGACGGACAGGTGGATGGGCCAGGGACGACGGGCACCTGGCCCGAGACCCAGGCGGCTTCTCCCGTGGCCTTGGCTCCCACCCTTGGGTCCGGTGGGCGGGGGGCTTCGGCCGCAGGGCTGAGAGGCACCGGGCCCAGCAGAGCCAGGCACCCCCCTGGTATCTGTCAGCTCGGGTGGCCCTAGCCAGCAGGAAGCTACTCCCTCGCGGCGGGAGTCAGCAATGAAGGTGTGGGCAGGGGCCTCTGAAGGCTGTGGGGAAGCCTCTGTGCTGGCTTCTGGAAGCCTCCCTCGGCTTGTGGACGGCTCTGTCTTCTCCGCACGTCTTCCTCCTGCAGGGTCTGTGTCCAAATGTCGCCTTTTTTCTAAGGACACCCCAATACCCTCGTCCTGACCTTCATCACGTACAAAGTCCCCGTTTCCAAATAATGTCATGTTCACAGGCACGAGGGGTTACAAGCTCAACATCTTCTTGCTGGGCGAGTCAGCCATAACCCGAGGGCGCCGGAGGAGACAGACCCGCCGCACCGAGGCGTCCCGGGCATCCTGCACCCTGGGACAGATGGCCCTGCCCCCCCCCCAGCAGGGCTCTCTGGGCACAGAGCCGTCTTCGGGTCCTCCCAGGTGACACCTGCAAGGACCCGGAGCTCGTCTGGCTGGGGCCCCAAGAGCGATCGCAGAAAACGCAGAATCAAGAGGGAGCCCGCATCCCCAGAACTGGCTCAGAGCCTTTTCCAACAGCTTGCTCGTTAGCGAGCAGCTTGGTTGTTTTTCCCCTTCCGTCAGACATTTTGGTGTCTGATGTTTTTATTTTCACTTTTTTTTTTTGTTGTTTTGTTTTAACATAGAAATCGCAATGGTCGTTGAAAAAATCTGAATTTCCAAAAGGACCAGAAGTTGAATCAGTTATGTGTTAACACCTGAACTTTGGGGGGGGGGGGCCTCTCAGAGCACGCTAGGAGACCCGTGCCACCCCAAGTCTCGGGGCGGGTCAGAGAGCTGGCCGGCGGAGGCCCGGGGGGTCCCCCCTCTGGACCCTGCGGCCTCTTTCTAGAACACATGTGGTTGGCGAGGTGGCCTCACGGGCTGAGCGTGGACTCGGGTGGGGCAGGGCAGACCCCTCAGCATTAGTCCCACCCTCAACATTGCCTCTCGTCACCAGGAAACTGACAGCCAACTTACTTAGACACTTACTGGTGTCCACTTTTCAGGGCTGACCTAGGGGTAGGAAAGCAGAGAGAGATTGTAAACCCTGACATCATAAAAATACCGGTGCCCACGACGGAAACTGATGAGGAAGGAAGGGGGTCGGGACTTGATTGTATGGAGAGAGAACCAAGAGTCAGGTTGCTTGATCAAGAAATAGAGGCTTGGTTATTTTTATTTTTGTATATTTAGTTTTCAAATAGAAAATACATACACGGAGTTTGGCATTTTAAAAGTTTTGCAAAAGGATTTACAGCATAAACCCCCCGTTCGATTTTTGGCCGTCAGCCATCTCTCTCTGGCCAGTGCTCTGTCCTAAATGGGTCCTTCCAGACACAGAAACACGCACCCATAGAGCGTTCTCTCTCGTTTTCACAAATGGTAGCAAACTCGGTGTGCTGCTCTGAACTTTCTTTCTCCTTTCACTTTAAAATGCATCTTGAGGGGCGCCTGGGCGGCTCAGTCGGTTAAGTGTCTGACTTCGGCTCAGGTCATGATCTCGTGGTCTGTGAGTTCGAGCCCCGCGTCAGGCTCTGTGCTGACAGCTCAGAGCCTGGAGTCTGCTTCTGATTCTGTGTCTCCCTCTCTCTCTGCTCCTGCTCTGCTCACGCTCTGTCACTCTGCCTCAAAAATAAATAAACGTTAAAAAAATTTTTTTTAATGCATCTTGCTTGCTGCTTCTCGGTACGTAATGACGGACCCCCGGGTTATTAGTACAGACGGCGGCACGGGAAGCAGCAGCGTGCACAGGCTGTTCGCACAGGGCAAAGTATCTTTAGCAACGTTTCTCGACATGAGATGGCTGGGCGTTTGCGGTTTCGAAGGACATTGCCAAACTGCCTTCCATGGGAGTTAGGAAGGGAGCTTTAAGTGTATAATTTAAAGTTATAAAGATAACAAGTAAAAACAGGGATATGTATCATAAAACTAATAAAAGCCGGGAGGGGGCAAAGGAGGAAATGCCAGGGAGACATCTTCTTACTGTCTGCTTTTCTACATGCTTGAAAACCGACTGAGCCTTGTTCGTGTGTTACTGCTGGAGGCAGCAAATAAAACGAGGCCGTGAGGTGACAGCCGTGTGAGTGCCTAGTAGTGACACCACCCCGGGAGCAGACTTCTGTCCAGGCTGGGCGGGGAACCGCTGCGGGGAGCAGGTTCTGTGCTCCCACGGGGGCCCGAAAGTTCACTGGTAACATTCGAGAATCGAGGACCGGCCGGTGCTAATTCTAGATCCGCCCCGTCCCCCAGCCCCCGGTGTCCAGGAGTTTCTCAGAGGCAAAATAGAGAGGGGGCTCCTTACAAGTTTCCGGACACCTGTTCCGAGGGGAAGAGCCAGACTGCGGTGCCCACGAGAGGCAAGAAGTGCTCAGAACGCAGGGTCTGGGGGTGCGCTCTGCCTGGCCGGACCTTTGCCTGGAGCTGGGGAGGGTCAGGAGGGTGGGGACTGAGCCCTCAAGTCTCGCACGGGCCCAGGGGACACCTCAGAAGCCCCTCCTTCCGCCGGTTTTAAGTTGCACCCCGCCGCCAACAGGCACACACACTCCTTCCACATTCCGGAAGTGGGAATGTGTGTCGCGGTGAAGCAGGGGGGCCGCTCGGCTTCCCGGGTGCTGCCAGGCTCGTGTCCGCCTTCCCGCAGGGCATCCGAGACGGGGGTCCCCCTCCCCCTCCCCTCCCCCGCCCCGGCTGACGGCCCTGTCTCGCAGGTGTAGCCGCCGGCCGCCATGGGCAAGCAGAACAGCAAGCTGCGGCCCGAGGTGCTGCAGGACCTGCGCGAGAACACCGAGTTCACCGACCACGAGCTGCAGGAGTGGTACAAGGGCTTCCTCAAGGACTGCCCCACCGGCCACCTGACCGTGGACGAGTTCAAGAAGATCTACGCCAACTTCTTCCCCTACGGCGACGCCTCCAAGTTCGCCGAGCACGTCTTCCGCACCTTCGACACCAACGGGGACGGCACCATCGACTTCCGGGAGTTCATCATCGCGCTGAGCGTCACGTCGCGGGGCAAGCTGGAGCAGAAGCTCAAGTGGGCCTTCAGCATGTACGACCTGGACGGCAACGGCTACATCAGCCGCAGCGAGATGCTGGAGATCGTGCAGGTACGGCCGCGCCCCCCCCACCCCGGCCCCCCGGGCAGTCCTGCCCTGCCCCCCCCCGCGCCCCCCCCCCGCCTCCCACCGCCCCCCACCACCCCGGCAGCCCAGGCAGTCCTGCCCCGCCCCCACCCCGGCCGCCGGGAAGTCCTGCCCTGCCCCCCCGCCCCCCCCCCCCGCCTCCCACCGCCCCCCACCACCCCGGCAGCCCAGGCAGTCCTGCCCTGCCCCCCCGCCCCCCCCCCCCGCCTCCCACCGCCCCCCATCACCCCGGCAGCCCAGGCAGTCCTGCCCCGCCCCCCACCCCGGCCACCGGGCAGGACGCCCCGCCCCCGGCCCCCCCCCCCCCCCAGGCCGCCCCGGGCAGTCCTGCCCTGCCCCCTCCCCTGCCCCGTGCAATTTGGAAGGCGACCAGCTGTCATCTCACTGGGCGGGTCCTTGCCATAGGAATGACGGGAGCCGGCGTTTATTGCCTGCTTGCTGTATACATCAGGCCCTGGCCTCAGGGCTCCGATCTGGTTCGTTCTTTACAACCCTGGGCGCCGCGCCCTTCTCTGCGTTTCCCCCAATCGAGGCTCAGAGAGGCGACGTGAGAAAGGACAGCGCTGAAAATTGTAGCCGGGAGGTCCCTTGATACGGGCGCAAGGCGCCTGCTGAGAGCCCTTTTCGAATCCCCGCATTCGAGAACGCAGCAGCCTACTGCTCGCAGTGGCCCCGGGGACGTAAAGCAAAACAGAAAGATCCGTGACCCCGGAATGAGCGAATGAGCGGGACACAAAAGGAAGGGCCCTTCACGGACCTTTTCTTTCCACCTTCACGCCTGTCAGGAGCTCTGGCGGCTGACGCTGTTTCCCAGAAAGAGACCAAGTCCCTCCCTGGTGTCCCCCTGGGCCCCCTCTCCTGGAGCCTGGGGGAGTCGGTTCTAGAACTCCTCAGAAGAGGCACTCTGTACATGGAAGGAAGGGGTCTCTTAGCTCAGGAGCTAAGTCTGGAGCAAAGGGCGACAAACCAGCCGTGAATGGCCCGGTCCTTTCTCGAATAGGTGGTTTTCACACCGAGTAAATCAGCACAGGTTTGGGGGAGCTCTGTGGCTCAATTGTCGCTTCTGGTCCGTAGCCCTGAGGGGTGGGAGAAGTAAGGGTTCTCTCTCTCCGGAATGGCTTCCTCCTAGCCTACCCGTCAGCCCTTTGGCAAACAGGCAAGCCCCCCGCTAGCTGAGCTGAGCGGCCCGGCCACCGCCGGGACACACCAGCGGGGGGGTTCAAAGCAGAATCCGAAGCAGTTTCCAGGCTCTGAGCTGGCAGCACCGAGAGGACGTGGGGCTGGAACCCATGAACTGCGAGATCATGACCTGAGCCAAAATTGGATGCTTAACCTACTGAGCCCCCCAGGCGCCCCAGAATGCACTGCTGTCTTAAGTACTTCAGAAACCTACCTGCCAGGTCCTTGGGGGGGACTTGGTGCTGCCTTTGGCTCTGCTCTCGGGCATGCGGGGTGGCCCGGCCCCGGGAGGCTGTCCTGTCTCAGGAAGACGCACGCCTGTGTAGCACAGCTCACCTGTGCCGTGAGGCCAGTGGGCGCTGGGCCAGGCCCAGCCCGCCCCTGCCCTGAAAACGGAGAGGGGGTGAGAAATAGGGGGAATGTAATAGATCCTGGAAACCTCAGTCGGGGTCACTCATCTTCGGGTTTTGTTTTTGTTTTTGTTTTTAACTCTCTGCTTTTAAGTTATAACAAGGCTCAGACTTCTGCTGTTCCAGGCCCGTCGTTTCAGGAATGGGGGTATCAGTCAGGCCATTGGCACCGAATCCCACAGGGGCACAGCCGCCTCCCCCTTGCATGCTACCGTGATGAGCTGCCCGTCGCTGGCCTCCTCATGGCCCCTCCACACACACACCTATGCCCACCACGGCAGGGGGACACGTGTCCAGGCTGGGCTCCCAGGACAGAGACACACAGAGATGGCCTGTGGTGGTGGTGAGCCGGCGGATGGCAGTGCCCTAAAGAGGAGGTCTCCATCCTTCTGGAGAGATCTATGCCACCTCACCGCTGCCCCTTTCTGGAGCCGGTTACGTGGTTCTCCCCTTGTGTTTCAGGGACTAAATCTTTCCTGGTTGAGGCTGAGGCGTAACAGACACAGTGAGATGCCCACAGCTTACCGTGTACATGTATGTCTGTGTGACCACCCCCCACAGGCTCCCTCCAGGGCCTGCCCGTGTACTATCCCACTGCCCACCCCAAGCAGCCCCCCGTCTCAGGCCTGTCACTGTGGAGTTGTTTTGCCTGCCCTCGAACTTCACATAAATGGGTCCGGCTTCCTTTGCTCCGCATGCCCTCTGTGACAGGCACCGTGGAACGTTCTAGAAATGTTCCTCTAGAAAGCTGAGGAAGGGTCCCGAAGGCTGCTAGCATCCCGGCCTCTTCGCGCCTTGCTGTGAGCCGGGCGGAGGCTCACACCTGGCCCGTCTGGCCAGAAACGTTCCGGAATCTCGAGCGCACCTTCCGCGTGTCTCTTCGCAGGCTATCTACAAGATGGTGTCCTCCGTGATGAAAATGCCCGAGGACGAGTCCACCCCGGAGAAACGAACGGACAAGATCTTCCGGCAGATGGACACCAACAATGACGGTAAGGAGTGCGTGTGTGTCTGTGTCTCTGTGTGTCTGCGTGTCTGTGTCCGTGCGGGGGTGCTGAGAGCGAAGATGTGGTTAGCCCCTTCTGCAGCTTCTGGGCCTCTCCCGGCCCATCCCTGGCCTCGTGCAGCCCGTGCAGCCGTGCTGAGGGAAGTGGCAGGATTCAGGGTCAGGGAGGCCCGGTCCTGCATCCCGGCTTTGTCCTAAAGGCATGTCCTGTCCTGTCCCCCCAGAGCCGTAGTCACCTCGCTTCTAAAATGAGGGAGACAGTCAGCCCCCATGGGAGTGTCCCAGGGAGGGGGAGGCTTCCGGGGAGCAGGTGTGTCAAGGGTCCCGGATGGTGGGAACCCGGGAAGCGGGTTGTGCTTTGCTTGCTGTCCACCTGTACCGGCAGGCTCCCGGGTGCCCCAGGGGCCCGTGGCAGCGTGGCAGGGTCCCCCCACACCGGTGGGGCCAGGTGGGCAGTGGTGGTGGCAGCACAGGGAGGACACGCCCCGCGCGTGGTCCCCTGCCTCGGCACCGAGGTTCCGTGGGCTCCGTGCAGGGGGAGGGAGCTCTGCGAGGCGGGTCCGTGCCTCTTGCCGGCGCCGTCCAGTGCAGGCCCACAGCCGGATAAAGAAATGGGACATTGAGAAAAGAAAAGGAAGCCCCCCCGGGTCGTCCTGGAGGTTCAAAATAAGCGCATGCATGAGGAGGTGCTCGGTAAACTCTCAAGTGCTTTCGGCAAGTGAGTCCAAGGACCGAGCCCCCCAGGGATGAGGTTTCCGGGGTGACCCCAGGTGGCAGAGAGCAGTGGTCTCTGCCTGGGCAGCTGGACGCTCGCCTCCGGACCCCTCACCTGGCTTCCTGGCCAGGAGTGGGTCCTCCAGGCCACGTCGGGGCTGGAGCTCCCGGGACGCGGAAAGGTCGGTAGCCCGCCCGTGGCGGCACGGCACGGGCCACCAACTCCTGACTCCCCTCGCTGCTGTCCTGCCTGGTGATGTCACCACAGCCTCCCAGCCGCAGACTCCCCCAGGCATAAGCCGCCAGGACAGAGCCGGCTTCAAACCCACGTCCTACCCCATGTGCGTCCTGGGGGGGGGCGGGGCCACGTGTGTGTCACGGTTTCTCTGGAACCCCCTTAGGTTTTCAAACCCGCTTTCCTGTCTCTTGGTCCCGGCGGTGACAGGGCCGGTGGTGCAGGAGGGACAGAGAATGAGGGAGGGCCAGCTGGACGCTCGGCATGGCGGGTCTTCTGGAGCCCCCCCACCCTGTCGCACTGCAGCAAGAGGCAGGTCTGCCGGCCGAGCAGAAGCCGGGCAGTGCCCGGGGGCCCCCAGCTGCCCTCCGCCCGCCCCCCGGCCGTGCCCCACCCTGGGCTCCGGAGCGGTCATGAGTGAGAGGCAGAGGAAAGCCTGGGGTGACTCCTAAAAGGCTTTAAATTGCCCCCCAAGCCACGGCCCCCGTCTTGCCGGGCATGCCCTTGAAATTGCCCAGTGCTTTGCAGCGAGCAGTGAAAGCAAAGAGGGAGATTCCAGAAACACCTGCGAAGTGAGCGGAGCCTCCCTTGCATCCAGCTTCGGGAAGGTGCAAGACTCAGCCCAGAGAGGGCGTCCCTAACCCGGGAGCGGTCTCCATGGCCTCCGGAAGCGTGCGGAACGCTGAGCGCCGGCCCACCCCCTGTGTCTCCTGTCTCCCGTCCCACAGGCAAACTGTCTCTGGAAGAGTTCATTAAAGGTGCCAAGAGCGACCCGTCCATCGTCCGCTTGTTACAGTGCGACCCCAGCAGCGCCAGCCAGTTCTGAGGGAGCCGGCGTCCGGAAGGCTGCAGAGAAACACACACAGGCTTGCCTCGCCGTTTAAGCTTTGCTTGCAAAAGTGGATGCCTCCTCCGTGATTCCTGCTCTCCCGGCCGGGGCCCAGGCGACACGTGGCACCTGCCGGGCCTGGCGGCCGCGTCTCCCTCCTCCACCATCCGGCCTCCTCCCGCCCCTGCCTGGCCCCCAGGGCGCCCCCCCCCCGCCGGGGATGTGTTTACATGCGGGGCTCCTAGTTCTCAATTCCGGGGTGCCTCCCCGCCCCCACCCCCGGGGAGCCCAGGGAACGAGGCTGAGGACCCTGATGGGACTTCCTAAGATGGAGACAAAGGCCGGCTCATCTGTTTCGGGATCGCAGGTGACCGTGGGAAAGCTGGGGACAAGAACGGAGGGAGAGTAGACGGGCAAGCCCTCCCCCTGCATGGCCCCACCTCGCTCGTTCGTGGCCTCTGCCCAGAGCTGCCCGCACGTATACGTACTCTGGCCTCCTTTCTTTTAATATATAAATTATGCCTGCGGTGAGGTGAGATGTCTCGTGTAGGTCCCGTATTTCATGCCTCCGTGGCCTGTGAAGCGTGGTTCCCTCGTGGCCTGTGAGCCCCCCCCCTCCCCGAGCCTGGTTATTTTGTGGTATTTATGCCCTCTCGATCTGCCCGTTTCCAAGGACGTGCATGCGTGCCCAGTGCCGTGGAGACCCTCCCGTCCACGTAGTGAACGCAGGCGTCTGTGCAAGGTCTGTCCCCGCCCCCCCCCCCCGTTGATTGGTCTGGCATTTCCTGTATTAAAATGATCAAATAAATGGAATTCTCTGAGTCCCGTGTTGGCCCGTGAGAGCCCCCCCCACTTTGCCGCCCCCGGCGCCCGCGCGCTCTGCTCCAGGTAGGGTCGGCGGGTCCAGCTGCTGCTGTCGGGAAACTGGGCCCCGCTGCTGTCCCCGGAGCTGTCTCCGTGTCTATAAATCTTGTGCAGGCTGTTTAATATCTGCCCAATGCCAAGATGGCATTTGGAAATACAAGATGACTGTTCCTGGCAGGTGGGGCCGCCAGGCTTCTGCCCGCCTCCCTCCCCACTTCTCCCAACCCCGCCCCCATTTAATCAGCATGGGCCCGGCGAGGGCAGCGCGGGGACCAGGGGCACCAGCCCCGGCCGTGAGAGAGACCTGCTTTCTCAGCCTGTGGCCAGAGGGACGGATCCGGTCCCAGTAGCAGAAAACCGAGCCGAAGGGGCTTGGACCACAGGGACGTCTGTCTCACAGGTCGAGAAGTCCAAAGGCCGTAGGCTCGGCTAATTCAGCAGCTGGAGAGAGCGTCCATGGGCCCCCCACGGTCCCTCCACCTTCCCCACCATCCCGCCCCCCAATCTCACACTCAGCTTTTTGTCCTCACACTGGTCTCTTCGGGGTCCCCACGGTACAGCTCACCCCGCATTGCACGGGAAGACTCCTCTTCGTCCTGGCGAGGAAGGAGAACCTTCCAGAATCCTCGCCACCACCCCCCTCCTCGCCAGCTTCACCTCTCATTGGCTGAAACCCAGGTCAGTGCCTTGGCAGGGGGCATGAGGAGGTGACCGTGACTGGCCAGGCAGGATACACCCTTGGCTGAGGAGGGCCCGCCATGCCCTTTAGGGGTGGGGGTGAACAGGACCGGAGATCTGTTTCCGAGACCGGCACCGGCAGAGCCCGGCACGCCTGCCCATGGGCTGCGGGACCTCTCAGAGCCTCCGCGTCTCCACCTGTGGAAGGGGGGATCTGGAGAGGCGGGCGAGCAAGGAAAACGGGCAGAGTGCGTGGCTCAGAGCCTGCCCCGCGGGCCGGCAGGGACCGGGGCTGTTTGGTTGGTTTCAGTTCTCTTTTAAGATGCGTGCCTCGGCGTGGAAACAGCGAGCTGTCCGTGTGTGCCTTCCGGGCCGGTGGTGTTACCGGAGCCCAGTTCACGGTGAAGCTCTCTACGGACCCACAGTTCTGGGCCTTGGTGGGCTGGGCGGTACCCTGTGGGGGGGGGAGGCCAGGTGACGTGGGGTGGGTCCAACTTGCTGCAAAGGGGCAAGATGGCACCTTGACAGCCCTGCCCAGCTCAGAGGAGTCTCCCATCCCAGTGAGGGCCTCGACTTTTACAAAAAAGGTGAAATCAGCGCTGCTCGTGGGGGAGGGCTTCCGAGCTAGGAATGGGGGGGGCACACGTGGGAAGGACTGCCGTAGCGGGATTCTCTGGAGAACTAGAACCCACAGGAGATCTGTGCCCGTGTGCATGTGCTCACACACACACACACACACACACGGATTTATCATAAGGGATTGGCTCACAGAACAGCCCCAGGGTGTGTAAGCTGGAGCCCCACCCTGGAGAGCGGAGGACAGAATTCCAAAATGAGTCCGAAGGCCAGAGGTCCGGCCTATCAGAGCAACGTTTCCCTTATGGAGTCTTTTGTGCTAGTCAGCCCTTCCACGAGTTGGGTGAGGCCCACCCGCATCGGGAAGGGCCGACTGCTTTGCTCGGTCTCCCCGACTGATAACGTTCCTCTCATCTGGAGACGCCCACAGAGACACACCCAGAATAATGTTCAACCAAATACCCCGGCACCCACGAGCCAGTCAGATTGGCACATGAAATTAACCATCACAAGCTCGCTTCTGTCCAAACATGGACGATGCGGATCCGGGGGGTCCTAGTGGACCCCTGCCCCAGCAGG
This sequence comes from Paguma larvata, assembly GCA_030068075.1. Taxonomy (NCBI): domain Eukaryota; kingdom Metazoa; phylum Chordata; class Mammalia; order Carnivora; family Viverridae; genus Paguma; species Paguma larvata. The sequence goes on from CM057836.1 coordinate 7,158,722, forward strand.
AGCTCACGGAAGTCAGTGTGGCAGTTCCGTGGGGGTGTCTGCTGCTGCCTGAGAGGACGGGGAAGTAGCCCCAGAGATGGTATCCGTATGCCAGGAAGCTCGGCTCATCAGAGGGGGGAAAGAACCCAGAACTGAACTCAGAGCTCTCTGGTCTAAGCCGCCACTCCTTCCCCCGCCCCCCCCCCCGCCCCCAGCAAGAATCTTCTGGCTCTGAGTGGCCTCTTCCAGAGCAGGTTGTCAGAGGGCCCCTCGCCCTGCCCCTCCCTATAGCCCTGGGCCTGCCCCCTTCTTTCCTGCACCCCGCCCCTCCTACGCATCCCATCCTGCCTTCCCCTTGCCCTGGGGAACCCAGACCCTCGGCCGTCCTGCACAGGGACCTCAGGTTGGTTAAAGTTCCTTAGGAGTTTCTTCTGTCTCCCTTGGTGTCTACACTGCAGACTGCATTTTCTATGACTCTGCAGGCCTCCCGTGGTCCTGCCCAGAGCACACAGGATCCAGAGGCTGCTGGAAGGGTGAGTGAGGCTCGGCCCTCCATCCTGCAGGTGGACTGAGAGCACCCCTGGCCCGGGGTGTTGTTTCCATGGAACTTTCCAGTTCTTCTGACACCCCAGCTCAGTGTCCTGGGCTCACCGATGACACACGGCAACCGGAACGACTCCTGATACAGGAAAATGTTTAGACTCTAAGGAAGGAAGCCCTGGGGTGTGGAGGGGATGGCGGGAGGGTGGGGAGCCGTGTCCCAGCTGTCATCTGGGCAGGCCACGGGCAGGCCCGTGAGGGCGGTACTTTCACCCTGAGTTTCTGCGAATGCCGCCGCAGGCTATTTCTCTTTGGGTGGGCTGGCCTCCTCTGTGGGAACCAGCACGAAGCCACCAGAGCGTGGGCCCCCGTTTGCGGAGGGTTTCCTAGGACAGAGACCACTTGTCGACCTACAACGTAGCATTACTGTCCCCGCGGTACAGATGGACAAACTGCGGTTTAGAGAAGTAACTTGCGGCAGGAAGGGGTGGCGGATTTGGGACCGGAACCCAGGTTAAGCTCCCGAGGGCCCGAGTGGCATCTCCTCCCAATTCTAGAACGGCCGTCACGCCTCCTTGTTGGCCCTCTGCAGCTGCCTGCATGGCCCCAAGCATCCAGGGAAAAGCCCCTGGGTCCCTAAGTAGGTCTCAGAGGGGGCCACGTTTGCAGCCGAGCCCCGCCACGGCCTGCATGTGGCCTCCCAGCAGGCCCGTTCTCAGGGCCATCGGCTCCCCAACCCCCGGCTCCCAACACTGGGTGATCCCGCTCTGCATGCCAGCCCTGGCTTCCAGTCAGATCGCAGCTCCCTGAGGAGGGGACAGAGGCCACCAGACTTCAGCCTCCTGACGGGGAGACCGCAGGCCCACGAAAGGTATTCTGGAGGACGGCGGGTCTTCGTGGAGGCGAGTCCCTGGGTGCCGCCCAGTCCGTGGCCTGGGGGGCCGTCCAGAGGGCCTCGGAGAAAGGGCGAAAGCAGAGTAGATGCGGAGCCTGGGCCCGGGGTGGGGGGGGGGGGGCGTGTTTCAGGAGCAGACACACCCGAGGGTGAGCTGGGGACTTGGCCAAGAGGGACACCGCCCGGGGCCAGGGTCCCGAGGAGTCATGGGATGCGTGCGGGGCCAGGGTGAGTGCAGTCTGACTAGTGCGGGGTCCTGGGAAGGAAAGACAGCTGCTCCCGGAGGGTAGAGCGTAGGGCTCTCCCCCTCCATCACCTATGGGCTCTTTCTAGCAGCTTCTGAGTCTGCATTGGTGGGGGGGTGGGAGGGGCACCTCGCTGGGCTCAGACCCAAGGGGAGCCATTTCTAAGGATGGCCAGGCCACCTGACTCCTGCAGTTCACAAAAGGGCACACTAGGGCCCATCCTGGCCTCTGGACTGGGTGTGGCCATACTCGTGCGCTTGCACACACACACACACACACACACACACACACACACACCCGAATCCCTGTCCCGCTCTCACGGCGCCGTTCTGTTTACAGGGGCCTCAGTGGTGCACCTGCCGCACCTGCAGGTAACGAGAGACGAGACCCCGGGAGGGGAAGGGACTAGTCCCATGGACCCACGACGGGCCCCCCGGGACTCCACTAGCAACCAGCCAGGCCCCTCAGCCCACTCGGGCCCCAGGAAGTCAGTAGCAGAATAAGAACAAGCCAGATCCTGGTCCCCGGACAGCGCCCCTTGCCCCCTGTGTGTGTGTGGGGGCCGGGGGGGAAGGACCAGTGATGTAGGGATTTGGCAGGTCCAGTTTGGAGCGTGTGACTGTCCTGTGTGGAGGTGTCGCGGGCACACATCCAGGCATGTCCCGGGCAGAGGTGTGGCCTTCAGGGTCCGACCCGTCTGGCCCGGGCCCCAGTCGGCTGGCGGGCAGCTCCCGAAGACGTGGGGGAGGCTGTGTGGAGTGGCGGCCCCGGCAGCTCGTTCTAGTGGGGGTGGGGGTGGGGGTGGAACGCGCCTGGCCCCTGGCCCAGCCTGGCCCTGCTCTGCTGCTGCTCCTGTCCCCAGGTTGGGTGACAGGGGCCTTCCTGCCTCCTCCTCCTCTTGGAATTCCATGCTCACTCACACACCAGGCCCTTTCTGAGACTACCTGCAAACGTCCCTTCCTCCCGAAAGCCACCCCGCCTCTCCCCAGATACTCCCTACAGCCCCCCGTGCACCCCTCGCTCATGGCATGCTTCCCCTTATGGCATCAATCCACTTCCCCACGGTCACCTCTGCCCCCTGACCCGTGCCAGGCCCAGCACAGGATTAGCCGTGGGGGACAAGGAGATGGAGGAGTCAGCCTGTGGCCCGTCCATACTGCCTGCAACCGCACCACGAGGGGCCCAGACACAGAGGTGGAGGTACAAGTCCCAGCTGGGCCGCTAATGAGCCGTGTGACCCTGGACGAGGCCCTCTCTGTGCTCTCGTGTAAGAGGGTGACCTGGACCCTGCAGGTCAGTTGGCAGAGGGAAGGGCCAAGGGGCCTTAGGGTAGGGGGGACGCCATCTGCCCTTCGGACCCTCCAGGGCAGAGCGATGGCCGCCAGGTGTCTCCTTGAGCCCCCAGCTGTGGGGCCGTGAGGCCGGGGCCGAGGTTAGACCAGACACCCCCATGGCGCAGCTCTGGTGTGGGAAGGACATGGACCTGGGACGGTGCGAAGATGGGGAGGGGGTGACGCTGATGCGCAGAGACCCCCGGGACCTGGACCCCGGCTTCACGGACTGCTCAGCGAGCGGGGGATGCCGTGAGAGCGTCGCCCCAGACAGCCCAGGGCCAGGGCGGGGCGCAGGCTGTGAACAGTGTCAAGGGTCCGAGGGGCAGGGAGCAGGGTCACCAGGTCACCTCGGTAGGTGGCAGGGGGCATTACCCACTCCGGAGAGGCGGGGGCAGCAAAGACAGGCTGTGGGGCCCCAGGCTGTTCGCAGGGCAGGACGGACGGTGGCTGGGCAGGGGGTGGGGTGGGGGCCGGCCACAGCGCTGAATCTGGGGCTTCACCTCCTGGGGCAGTGACCTGGCTGTGGACAAGGCTGCCCGGAGCCCCTTCCTCAAAGCCCCAGATTCAGCGCTGTGGCCGGCCCTGGACCTCCTTCTGAGCCGGAGCCTGCTCCTGTTCCCACAGCCCTCCGTCAGCCAGGGTTCTTCAGAGACCTTGGTCAAAGCGTTTGTTGAATGACTGAGTGACAACACAGTCTCAACTGGGCTGGGGAGCCTTAAAGACGAGGTGCTGCTGCCCCCTGGTGGCTGCGGCCGGGAGGACTGTCTCAGGCTAGGGCACGCCGATCCCCAGGGCCTCCCAGCCTGGTTTCACGGCTGCTTGGGCTGCTTTATACAGCTCTCTGTCCCCGTTCCACTGGACAGATAAGGAGACAGAGGCTCAGAGAAGCACCTTTCTGCGTGGGCCACACCGCGTTCAGAGGCTGGGGCCGGGCTCCTGATACCCAGGACTCGGGAGGCCTTTAGAAGCGGGGCCCGGTTAAATCTGGATTTCAGATAAACAAATCTATGTCCCTGGCAACATCTTACATTTTTATTTGCTGAGTCTGGCAATGCTACTTGTCAACCCAGGGAGCAGAGTGTGCACAGTGCCCGGGGCAAGTCAGAAGCCTCCGGGGGGCCCCACCATCCCACAGGCCGCCTCTGGTCACGACCCTCCCCATTCTAGAATTAGCAGTGAGGATAGGAAAAAAAAACCTCCTCTCAGAAATAGTGGCAAGGATTTTGCAGGTCTTTTCCCTCCCGGCACTCAATTCAGAGCTTCGTGACAAGTGCCGGGGAGGGACTGGAAAGCCTCCCTTTCAGGGGCAAAGGCCGTGGTGGGGGTGGGGTCGCGTCTATGCAGCTCCGGGTGCCCACCTGGGCGGGGCTCCGGAGCCAGAGGCGCTGCTGCCCCAGGCAGGGAAGGAGACAGAGAGCCGGAGCCAGGAACCGGTCCCCACCCTGACTGGGAGAGAGGCTCAATTCTGGCGAGCACGGCTCAGCTTCCTCAGTGAGGGACCAGGACCCAGACTGGCCAGGGAAGCAGAGACTCATTTACTCTTAGAGCCTCTGGGCTCGCTGGGCTCCCTAGGACGAGTCGCTTGGCCTCTCTGGGCTTCAAGTTCCACAACATATTTGGAGGCGAGGAAAGGCGCCAAGTGGACGGGGGAGTCCACAGCCGTGCGACTTGAGCCATTCGTCTCTAAGCCTCTTCCCTCGCCTAGAAGACTCGTAATTTCTTTAAAATCAGTAACGCAGACACGTGTGAAAGCGCCTATGCGGTCTCCACTCGGCTTCTCAGGCCCCGATTCCCCGACTACCAGTTCGTGGGCTCTTCCAGAAAGGCTCTGTGCACAGGCGCGTACGTGCGTCCCCAGGCAAAGTTGGGTGGGTGTTTGGCTTGGGTTGGCTTCCCACAGCAGCGCGCCGCCCCCCGCCCGGCTCGCTCTTACTCTAGCTCGGAGACAGGCCCCGGCAGCTCCCACAGTCTGCATCCTTTGGTGGCCACGGTCCCGCTCCGCTGATCGGTGCCCTGTTGGACACGCGGGTTGTGTCCAGCGCGTATTACAACGCACAGCGGAAGCCTGTAAGGTGGTTTCTGTCAGAAAATTCTTGGCATTGCCGGGAGGGGCGGCGTGGCTTACCTTCCAGATTGCCAAATTGCCTCCACAGTTCTCCCGACGAGCCCCGTTCCGTCTGGGGGGTCAGGGCGCCCGCTCAGCCAGCGACCTGGGAAACCCTTGGTCCCCCCCACCCCCGGCACGTGACACGCCTCCCCGGTTTTAACAGGCATCTCGTGCGCTTGGGAACCTCATGCCCAAAGGCTTTTTCTTCTGTGGACCCAGATTGCGTCCCATCGTGTCGTCCTTTTATTGACCGGAGTCTTCCAGCATAAAGAGAGCCAGCCCTGCGCGTGTGGTTCCCGTTGGTCCCTTAGCTCTTTGACCTCAAATGTCTAGTTTGGCAGTCTAGTGACGATTTTCACCTAGAAAGTCCCCTGCTGCAAGGAGGGACTCGGGGAGACTTGCTTTCTCCAGGTGGCTGCCCAGTTTCCGCACGCCGCCCCATCTCCGGAGTCCGCAGTGGACGCAGCAATCTGTGTGTCTTAGACGCTCCCTGAGCAAACAGAAGGCAGAGCCTGCCAGGCTGAGACCACTGGCTTGGCCCTTGGCCCAACAGCTGGAGACCCCTGGGTCCCTCCCCGTGGAGGGCCCGTCTGTCCTCCATCACCTTCAGGAGGGAAAATTCACCTGCCACCTTGTTTGGTGGAGGCCCAGAGCCACCGTCAACCCTGCAAGTCTAGAAACGTCCAGTTTCTGTGAAGGACTAGCCAGTGCCATCTTTAATCCCCACACGGCAAACCGGGACTCGAGAGGGTCTTGGCAGGAGTGTTCACACACGCCCAACCCGCGAGAGCTCCATCCTGTGACGAAACTCACTGCCTCCTCCCAGGCGGAGGGACCAGAGAAGGCCGTCGGGCCCAGGCCAGGCCACATCCCCCTCCAGACCCGAGTGTGGCCCTGGCAAGGCCCACCGGCAGCTCTGGGGGAATGCCAGGAGTCAGGCTGAGGCTGTCGTGTGTGTGGAAGAGGGCGACCCGCGGCCGTCTCGGTCCCCACGGGCCAGGCGGCTGGACTGCATCTGACCTCACTGGCTGCGAGAACATTCCAGGTCCTTGGCATACTTCGAGTGGAAAAGGACTCTCCCCCGCTTTCTCCCTTCCACCTAAGTTCGTCGCTACCACTATGAGGCCTTAACTCCTTCCCGTAAAAGATCTCATTTCCCAAGACCCCAGGCTCCTCAACGCCAATTCCTCCCTCCTGAACGTCCTGAGGGATCGGGAAAGGACGTGCTCACACGAGCGGGGCCGACTGCTGACGCTAGCGGTCTCTCGCGCCCCTCGGCCCCAACTCCGGCCAGACCTTTGTACACGGCTCCTGAGACACGGGACTGTCTGACCCCTACGATACACTCTCAGCTCTAGGAAGGGCGATCAGAGCTGGTGACGAGCCCGGCCCGAGTCTGGCTGGGCAGCCGAGGAAGAGGGAACTTCGCGAGCACAGTGACGCGGTGTCCACGTGGAGCTCGGGTCTTGGGGGAAGGTGGCCTTTTAGGAAACGGAAGTCTATTCCCCTCAAATCCTTCGGCGAACGGTACCAGCACAGCAGGAGCTAGAGGGCTCGGCCTCATCTTCTCCCCGAGAGAGGGGCTGCAGTCCTCCCGCCTGGACTACTTCCGGTCTTCCCAGGCGCTGCCAGACACGCAGCGCTGCCCAGGGCCCGGTGGGGACTGGTGGCTTCCTACAGCCAGGCCTGCCTTCCCCTCGGACAGCCACCGAGGGGACTCCACATTCCCGTCTCGGGGGTTACAGAGCAGGAGAGCCTGCTGTCCTTTTCTGGGCAGGAAGGGTAACTGAATTGAGAACACAAAAGCCCGTGGACAAAGTCGAAGAAGCTAGAACTCTACGACACAGCATAATCGTTGTTGCGTTTATTAAAGTAAGTTGACTGCCAAATGTTGTACCACATTCCTAACTCGTAGCTACACAGCTCATCCCGGGACAGGAGACAACTGGGAAGGAAAGGTTGGTCCCGAAGGCAGTAGGCAGGGGGGCTTGGCAGGGCCCTCCTTCCCTGGGCACCGGCCCTGACGCGACAGTCAGTCAACCAAAGGCCATGGGCCGTCCTCCGACGGCCACCTCTGTGGACACGTGGGAGGCTGAGCCGGGCCAGCAGCAGAGGGCGCAGCCCGTCTGTCCACGCTGCTCCCGCCTGCGCGTGGGCTGGAGCCACTGTTCTTTACGCAAACCCACAGCCGGTTTCGCACAAGACTCGCGTACTTGAGAAAAAATTGCTAAACAGGAAGTAGGCGTTTTGATGGATTTTCAGAAGACGGACCACCACCGGCCGCTCAGTGCTCCGGGACCACCGTCTCAGCAGCGGGACAGAACCGCAGCTCCCGCTCACAGAACACACTCAGGGCGAGCCGGGTGGAACGGACACGCTGCAAAAATTCCCAATGCCCGATTATTTCAAGATATTTTATTTTTGAAACCGGTCACAGCACTAAGCTTTCGGCCCATTCTGCCGACGCACAAGCTACAAACGCTTGCTCGGCAGCCGAGGGGCACGCTTTAGTAGCACGTTTGAAAAGTGAATAAAAATCCATATAAAACAAATATTCAAATAGTTTCCATAGGAACACAGATAAGCGACCCCATCTCCTCGTCTTCCGTACTGCTTGCTGCATCCGTGCCCACCCTACTTACAGACATTCCAAACCTAGCAGTGATTAAGTTAAACAGCCCCCCCAAATCCCACAATGCAGGCTAAACGCGAGGCGGGCGGCTCCACGCGGGCCGCCTACACGTTAACGCTGGCCGCGGCGCAGGCGGCCGGGGGGCGCTTCATGCCGCTCTCCCGGGCGCAGGACACGGGCAGCGCGCTCACGTCCTGCTCCTCGGCTCCGGGCGGGAAGTCGTGGGCCGGGATCTGCTGCATCACTTGCCTGCGACAGAAGCGGCACAAGTCAGCAACCCCGTCGCCCAGGCCCGCGTGGCCACGCCGCGGGCCTCCTGACCTACGCGCCGGCCTCTCCGCCCCTTCGTCACTAGGTCGTCGGGAGGCCATCGCTGTCTTCCCAAGGCAAGCGTTTCTCCAGAACCATTCTCTTGGGAACGGGGAAACCACACATCGTACACGCCTGTTAAAATATTCTAGTTCTACAGAAATGCTCTTTTTTGAAATAGTTACAGCTTTGTAAAAACCTGGAAGGAAATACACATCGGTATTATTACGATTTTCTTTCCATTTCTATTTTCCCAATTTTCTAAAGCGCATATTCTTAATACGGGCAGAAAATGAACTACTAACGTGGTTAAGTATTTAAATCGAAACAGAACCATCTCGGACTCAACCAGATGAGAGCCAGCACACACCCCAGAGGACATGGATCTCGCAAGAAGCGCACAGACGCACGGACGCTGGTCACTAACCATGCGGGCCCCGACATCACGTAGTGGATGGTCGGCCTCTGGAACCCGTTGAAGGTGGAGGCGGCGGCCACGGTGTAAGCGCCCATGTTTTCGAAGAGCATCCACTCGCCCACGTGCATCTCGGGCAGGTCACAGCGCTCGACGATGCGATCGAGGCCGTCGCACGTCGGTCCCCATATGCTAGTTGAATAGTACTTCTCATCTGGTTTGGGTCTCTGCGTTGAAGAGCGAACACACCGAGTTAGTTACGCTTGTTAGGACCGAACACCTTAACTGCTGTACGGGTTATATTCGAAAGGCACAGGGGTGCCTGGGGGGCTCAGTCGGTTAACCGTCCCCACCTAAGAGTTCGGCTCAGGTCATGATCTCGCGGGCTCATGGGTTCCCACACCGGGCTCTGCAATGACAGTGCAGAGCCCGCCTGGGATTCTCTCTGCCCCTCCCCCAAGCGGTCTCTCTCAAAATGAATAAAACAAACGTAAGAAAAAAAAGGTACCTTCTGCAGAAGCGGCTTCACGTGTGCGTGATCGTAAAGGATGCAGTTAAATGACCCGTACACGCCGTCGTTCACGTAATACATAAAGGTCTGTTCACTCGACTCCTCTTCGTCTGGAAAAGCACACTGGTCTCAGTCACCACGGTTTGTACCAACTTACAGTCACACGCGCCCCGCGTCGCCCTCTGTACGCACCATCAGAGCCAGTCTGCTCCTTCACCACGAGCTTTTTGGCGATGATGTTGACCTGCGAGCGTGAGGGCAGACGCGACGTAGTACCTGCCGGGCTCGGCTATGACTCGCACGCCCGAGTCTGCCGGGAAGTACTTGTCCAGCGCGGGGTTGATGACGCTGGTGATCTGTGAGAGAGATGAGAGCAGTCGTCATCCAGGGGCGCTCACGGGGAAGCGCAGACGCCAGCGCTCTGCGGAGTCACGTGACGAACAAACATGAGCGCGGCCGTCGGCGGCGGGGTTTATGAACGCGCAATGACAGCGAAAGAAAACAAACACACATCTCCCTAAAAACCGGCCTGCGGGGCCCTGTGGTTTCAGCCAGACTCCCCTCCGGACACTCCCCCGTCCTTTGAAAGATGTTCCGGGTTACGATTCTATCAAGTGACAGGATAAATTTATGACCGCTTACTGAGGTAGCGAGGTGCTTAAATAATCTATCAAATACATGCCGACGGGGTGAAACTACCTGCCCGTCTCGTAAAGGTTTTACGAGGCAGACCTACTCAGACTCAACCCCCTGTGGCGGCCCGATTAACGGTATGTCCACTTTAACTTCATAAGTGGCTAAGCAATTAAAATGAAGACAAACACAAAACCCAGGAAAAGCTGCCCCTGGGGTGCTGGCGTGCTGAGGTGCTTGGCGTGCTGAAGGCCGCGCGCTTCGCTTTCCACGGCAACACTCCCCAGCAGAATCTACGGTTTCCACGATTCGGAGGGAAGGGCACTCATTCTAGCTTACAAAACCGAGGAATACGAAATACAATTTTAAATAGCACAGAACTTACTGAAAATATAACACCAAAACATCATTTTTACGTTGGTACGATTTCTTTTGCTGTTAGTTTGAACACTTAAAAGAGTTTTACAAACTAATAGCAAGTAGCAGTTCCCAAATGGAACCGTCTAAAATAGCTATGAACATTATAGTTTGGTCGTAAATTACCTCTTCGAATTTAAGCTTCACGTCCTCCGACCCAGGGAAGCCACCGCCGATGTCAAGCAGGTACATGTCGAAACCCACCTCGGCCTGGAGTCAAGAAGATTCAGTCAATCGAGTGGTCAGACTGATACCAAGCCTTGAAATTGTATGCAGATGGGCGTAGGCCTCTGGAATAAGGGAGGACTTCTGCAGAAGCTTAATTCTCGAATGAAGTCGAGTCGCCGTTACCCCTGCCCCCCCACCACCCCCCTCGGGGGTACATGCACTCACCCCCATATCGAAGACACAGCGCGCGTCCGAGATGGCCTGCACGAAGGTCTCAGGATCGGTGCAGCCACTTCCCACGTGGAAGCTGGAGCAAAGGAAGGAGATTTCTTGCTTCTTCTGAAATCGACTTATGGCCCTACGAGAGGCGCACTGAGGTCTTAGCCTCTACGCCGCCACCAAGAGCTCACCTGACTCCGATGACATCGATATTTAGCTCTCTCGCCCGTTCCAAAAGCAGCCTGCTGGTTTTGAGTGTGGCACCGAACTTAACACTGAGGCGACAGACCGCTTTGGAATCATCGGTGGCGATCCGCAAAACCAACCTAGAAGCAGGAAGATTGTATCAAATTTCCCAGGACAGACGACCACTTACAGCCACGGTTAAGGGTCTGGGGCTGATAGCCTGTGGTTTGACTCGAGCAGTGTTCCGTTTGCTACCTGGCCTCTGACCCAGCACGCTTTTACACTTTACTAAAAGCAGAGAAACCTCGAAACCGGAAATCTGAGTCGACACCGTGCAGACCGCGTCTCTGACCCTGCCCTCCAGCGCAGCCACTCACTTTGCCTTTGGATGAGCTCTGGCAACTTTCATCAACTCAACTTCGCTATCGAAAGTCATCATCTGGACCCCACTGTTGGCAGCGTACTTGATCTGAGACACTTGTTTACAAGGATTTGCATAGATGATCCTCTCCGGTGGCACCCCGAGACTCTGCACCAATTGGATTTCAGTCTGGAAAAGAAAAGATCATGCATTACACACACAGTGAATCAATGAAAGAAGCGGACAAACATGGCGGCTGTCCCGGCCCCCCCTCAGCATTCCGCTCTCCTGCCCTGAGAAATACACAACTCTGATCTCGCCCTGTTGGGAACACCAGCGCCACTTTAATACCATCCCTCTGGAGCCCCGCTGCTGCTGCTGACCTTGCTGGCGCAGTCGAATCCTGTCCCGATGGCCGCCAGGGTCTTCACGATGGTTCTGCTGTCATTGCATTTAACTGCGTAAAAGGGGGTGACCCGAGGAAGAGCTTTTAACCACCTCAGATGTTTCTTCAGAATGTCTCCCAGGTCCGCGACATAGAAGGCGTCCTTATCGTCCTGCAGAGAGAGCGGTGGCAGGGACCTCGTCAGCGGCCGGAGAATACACCCCCGCGACTGCGCTTCTCTTTCCCGGCATTCTCCAGGAGGCTCAACCTTCACTCCCATCTCTGACACGAACACCACTATGACCGCTGGGTGATCCCCGGCTAAGCAATCCTCGATTCCCTCACCAGACACCTAAGTTCCGATCCGTTTCCTTAAGACCCCACCGACGCTGCCCCTCCTCTGCCCGGCATTTCCAGAGCTGCCAGCATGGACTTCACACACTTACAGAAGAGGAGACTTCGTTGATTTTCTGGTCCAGAATGTCCTTGGCAGTGAAGCCTTCGTCGAGGAAATGGCAGTCGAACTCTGCATTACTGAAGCTGTTCATGGTTTCTCGATGTTCCCCGAGACGTAACAAACTGCAAACAGGAGAGAGAAATTCACTCAGAGGCCGCCGCAATTTAAGATTTTAATTAATAAGATTTAAATTAATAAGAATGCTTAGTAATTCTTAACGATAAGCTGCGGCTACCACGAGTACTTACGTGGAAAACTAAGAGACGGAATTTAAAGAAACTATTGCCAGCTTTTCACAAAGGCAACTCTCCGGGCTTCCGAGTCCCCCCCTGGGGAGGCGCGTGCCCTCGGCGCAGCAGGGGAAGAGCTCTGACCGACGCGGGGTTCGCCGTCCACCTTAGGAACACAGCAAACTGAGAGATCAGACGCGGGCGACGCGCGGGATGCGCGGGAAGCGGGGCTCCTCGAGCGCCCCCCGCGGACGGCTCGCTCACCGGACCCGGGAGTCGCGTGAGGCCAGGTGGCAGTCACGTGACTCCGCAAACCCAAGGACGCCACGGCTTCAGCACTAGACATTTCAGCCCACACACTAAACTCCCCCCCGCGGGCCTGCACGTCTCCCACCAGGCGTTTCATATATTCAATATTCACGCCAACGACCTGCGGAAAGTCAGTTTCGGGATCCTCACTTAGTTCACTACCACGGACAAGATTTTTATAATCGGTCAGTGTCCTGGATTTCGGAGATGCTTTAGCCTTCTAGAAGCTCAACAGAGCGCTACAGTAACTACTGAAAGACGACATGGGAGCGTCTTGCTATTTCCTATTTTGATAACTTTCTTCCTATTTGCACAGAATGGCTTTTAGGGACTAAAAGGCATCGGGGATGTGGCCAAGTGTCAACTTCCCGAGTGCTCTTAAGTCTCCTAAAAACTTAGAGCAAATTTCATGCCGGTTCGCTTTCATGCTGGGCATGTTTTAAAAAGCGCAGGCTGCCCGTCGGGAAAGCGGACTGCAGTGCCCTATCGGACCAGAAAGCAGCCTCCCGGGTCGGTGCTGGCTCGCGTCCAGCGCGCACCCTCCTACTCGCTGGGCTACGGCGGCAATCCCGTGGAAGTAATTTTTGGGCAACTCCACAAAAACAAAAGTAAAGAAGCCTAGGTGAACTATGAATAAGCACAAATAACGCTCGTCGCAATCCGAGCCGCTGTCCTTGGCCGTCGCGGAACGGGGCACCCTGGGAAAGGAGGGATCTTCTAGGTACTGATTCCAACCCAGTTCACGCCTGCCGGGTGGGGGACGCCGTCTTCCCTGTGCGGCCCACTTCAGCGCCTGCGGCCTACGGCACGGAGGCCGGGCGATGGTTCGGGGCCACAGCTGCTCTGGCACGGGGCACGGTGACAGGCCCAGGGGGACGAGCCTGCCGGAAATCCAGACCCATGCGTGGCAGGACTTGTTCTAAGACCTGCCCTCACGTAGTGCGACTTCCTGGCCCAAGGGGAAGGCAGGGGACCGAGGGGACCGCGAGCCCGGTCTGGCTGTATACATAACACAGAACGCAGGCTCACCCGGGGACGGGCTGGGCTGTTTAGTGAGGGCCTATCTTCCAGGCAAGGTTCGAGCTCCGACCTGGGAAGTTTTCACTAGCAGTAAGTTATGCTAAGTGAAAGGTTTATTTCTTCTAAAGGTTTAAACCTTCTAAACTTCTAAAGGTTTATTTTAAGAACTCGCAGCATAAAGCAATCCCATCTCGCGGTTCTGTATGGCTAAGTTACTTAAAATGATGAGTCCGTTCGCACAAGGTCGCACTTCTCTGCTACGAAATTCCTTCCTGCCCATTCGGAAACATTACAAGACACAGAGACCACTTTAAACCAACGGAAAACGGAAAACGTTTCCCGAGTCAACTAATTACGCCCGACTTCAGGTGCAGGTAAACTCGACACAGTCTTCGTCCTCCCCAGGCGTTTTAAGCGGCTGTGCTCCCCATACCGTCACCGATTCTCTGGGATTCTCGACCCTCCACCATCGGCTTTCTTTCGAAACCCTCGCGGCTGCCTCCTACCCGGAGGTCTGTTCGCCTGAACTGCGATCTTCTACATTCTAGGCTGTTCTCAAACCGCGAAGTCAAAGATCCCTTCAAAGGACAATTCCGAGTCACAGCGGACGGAGAACTGACCACCACCGTTCCCACAAGGCTCTCTCCCTGAGCTCCCGCAACTCCGGCAATTTCTACATCGGCTCATTTCCCGATCTCTTCGATGAGGAAGAGAGACAAAGTTCCAGGGCGAGGCAAAATGGTTCGTCCCGTCCTAATAAAAGTGCGAGGAGCGACGGGCGCCCGAGACCTGCACGGGCTCGCGCACGCCTCTCCTGCACCTGCTGCCGGGCCTGCCACATGCGTCTAAAAAAAGAATAGCGGTTGAAGGAACCGCGGGCCTCCCTATCAGCTTCCGGCTCAGAACGCTCACTGACGTGGTTCGGAAGAGGTGAGACGCAGTACCCTCCGGCCCCGGCTGCCCTAGGCCGGGGCCACCGCGGGCAGGACGGGCCGCACCGCTTCGAGGGTGGCCGCACAGTGCCGGGGGGTCGGCGCCCCGCTTCACGGGGGAAACCAGGCCCCGGAGAGCAGCGCTCGCGGGGGTCAGGGACCCGCCGCCGGCTCTGCGACCACGTGTCCCTCACGGCTCCGGGCGCGGGGTCGGTCCCCGGCCTCCGGCCCGGCGCGCAGAGACACGTGGCCGTCCCCCCGCCTGCCTCCCAACCGCCCGGACGCGCCCCTCTTACCTTAGAGCGCACTGGCGCCGCGCGCCAGCCCCATGGAGATGCCGCCGCCGAGCGCGCAGGACCGCCGGCCGCCCCCGTCAGCCGCCCGCCCGCCGCCTCGCTCCCTCCCGCGGAGGACCGCCGGCCCGAGGTGGCGCCGGAGCTCTGGCAGAGGGGAGGCGGCGGCGGAGGCTGAGGGGACTGACAAAGCCGACGTGCCGCCGCTCCGCTACTTATAGCGCCGCGCGTGTCGTCATGGAGACGCACCAGCTCAAACCAGCCGCGATCGGTTCCGTCCGGGCGTCCTCCTAGGAAGGGGGCGGAGCGCGGTGGCTGCGGCCAACCCGCGGCCGGACGGAGGGGCGGGGGGCGCGGGCAGTTCAACGTCAGCAGCTCCGAGCGCCGCCCGGCCCGCCCCCGGCCTCGCGCCCCTCCCGGCCCTGCGGCGGACTTGCGCACGCGCAGAACGCCGCAGGAAGCCTCAGGCGGCCTCGCACCCCGCCCGGCCCTGCGGCAGACACGCGCACGCGCACGCGCATGACGCCGCAGGGCCTCCCCCCCCCCCCCCCCCGCGGCCTCGCGCCCCTCCCGGCCCTGCGGCGGGACCGCGCACGCGCACCATGCCGCAGGTCCAGAGTCTCTCCTGGCGCCCGCAGCGGTTCGCCTAGGTCCGGGAGGCGGCCCTGCGGAATGGCAAGACGTGCTGCTGACCGACACCGAGTATCAGCATCTGCGCTGGGCAGAACTGTTCTCCCACTTGGCTTTAAATGCCTCGCGTGTCCTAGAGCAGAGAAAGGAGCTCGCGGGCCACGTGGACCCCGCCGGGTGGACTCTGGCCCCTCCTGCCGGGCCCCTCCAGTTCTAAGGGAAGGGGCCTATAACGAACCTGGCAGCACTCCCAGAAGGGGGCACAGACGCAGACAGGGGCCAGGTGCGTGCCGAGGGTCACCTGACAAGTTGGTGGGCACCGCTTCAGGCCCGCCAGTAAACCGTGTCTGACATATCCAGGAGTGTTCCGACTAGCTGGCAGGCAGCAAGGGCCACGCGAAGACCCCTGTTCACCATTAAGCTAGAGGCTTGGCTAAGGGCCGAAGGGGAAGGAGGTAGAGGGTTCGCGAGCCACCGAGCCCCCCCTCCCCCACTGCCCTTTACCATTTTGGATGGCACTCGTCAATGACTAAGACGTCTAAGGGCAGCCGCACTGCCTCGCTACAAAGTCCACACAATGAATACATAAAGGCAAAAGCTTTAGGAAGTTGGTTGTCCCTTAGAGCACATGTGGCCTCTGCTGGAGGACTGTGCCTCTCCGGAGTGTGGCCCCACACCGCTGGCCCCAGGGAGCCGCGAAGGAATTGGAGGTACCCAGGGCTGGCAGTGAGGATTTAAAGAACATTAAAACTAGTCCAGGTCACAGTTGGTGCAGAGGGCCCCTGGGGGAGCTCGGGTGCTCTACCCTGGCCCTGGCCCTGGCCCCAACTTGCTGGGTGATCTTGGGTAAATTACTTCCCTTCTCTCGGCGAGAGGTTTGACTAGATGACCCAAGGATCTTTATAGCTGCCAAACCCTGGGACAGTTTGAAACCCTCCCTTGTACTGTCCCCTAGGCTTGGGACGTGCATCGCTCACCTCTATTTTCACATGGTCCTTGAGGACCCCCTGGGAGGGTGCCAGGCACCACTGGACTAAAAAAGGGACAAGGGGGTTATCTCGACCCTAACGAACTCAGTTCCTATGGAGGGATGAGATAAATAACCCTTCAGAGAACATTCCAGCCCAGACACTAAACGGGACGGCTTTAGAATCGTGATGAGCACCCTGGTATTTAGCCCCCCTCTGTGAAGAAACACTTTATCCGAATGCCAGAGTTTTGCTCACATTCCAGGAGTCTCCCGTGTCCGGTGCCAAGACCGAGAGGGGAACAGTGTCCACACCCCCAGCTCTCCTTGGCCCGCCAGTCAGCCAGTCATTGCCAGGCAGACGTTGTGCGGGCTCCCCGGCCTCCTCCAGGCAGAGGGCACAGGGACGTCTCCACACGCAGGGATCCTAGCAGCAGCCTGGAGGGAAGGACAGTCTGCCATGTCTCGCCAGCGGCTTGCCGCTGTGACCTGGCCACTTCCCTGACCCTCCGAGCTTCTGTTTCTCCAGCCATGAAGGGATAGTTTGGGGCCAGATCTAGGGTCCCGTTTCCCCTTGGTCGTGTGATTGTATTTGAGAATTCGAGGTATTCGCTGAAACATAGAAGCAAGTTCTTGACTGAGGAAGGGGGGAGGTGGTCTGTCCCCCTGCTGTTCATAGGTGCCACCCACAGCCAGGCCGCCCATCGTGCCGGCTAGCCCTCGCCAAGCATGCAGACTCCTGCCAACCTGCTGTACTTTCCTCTGGGGAGGCCCCGCCTTTGATCCTTCTGACCCAGATAGGGAAGCAGAAGCAAGGGAAGGAGGCCATGCTGCTTCCTTGAGGAAGGAAGCTGGCTGCAGGTAAGCTCTCGGAGAGGGCCTTGGCCCTGGGTCTGGGAGTTAGCAGGGACTGAGTCATTAAACCAGGCTGCTAACCTGGATTTGAGAAGATAAGTCAGTGGTGACTAAACCCGGCCTTATTCATATGCGTGGCATTACTGCCTTTCTGCATATTTTCAGTAGTCTCTGTCATCTCCCTCGTCTCCCTCGCTATTTCTTTCCTTAGACAAAAAGGGCCCTTGTAAACTTTGTGATGGCCGACGCCTAAAAGTGACACTAACGTGAAGGTGAGGGTTTTGTGTTTGGTGCAGAAGCAGCAATGGAAGCCAACAGACGCATCAAAAACCATGTTGGGCGAGCCAGTGAGATCTGTGTCCGTCGTCCCACCCGCTGAAGCTCCGGGATCGACTCTCATTTTGTAGCTACCCTCCCCCCCTCCCCCCCCCAGCTCATTCTGGAGCCCTGGCCTCCCCCCCTCTCTGGGTCTCAGGCTTTCTGCGAAACACTCTCCCGCTGGATTGGAGCAGGGAAACGGACAGGCTCTGGCACTCCGATGTTCTAAGAATTCCTGATTTCTTTTACAACGAGGCCTACGTATAAATACACCGTCCGCGTGTTTTGAGCCAAAAAGGAAGAAGAAGAAGAAGAAGGTCTTCAGAAGAATGTCTGACGAAGGAGGTATTGTTTTCTCAATCATTTAAATGAAAGGGCTTATGTAGCGATTACAAACCTAAAGAGTAACCTTCGCTGGAAATAGCAAAGTGCCGTCCAAGACATAGCAAACTCATAAAAGACTCAGCAAACGCATATGTATCCGTGCGGTCAGTACTGGGATATGAGACGTTCAAAACTTCCTGGAAAATGGGGTTGCGTTCTGTCCACATGTCCAAGGTCGCATGCTACTGCGCCCAGTTTTCTCCCCAGAAGCCCGGGTAGGTGGACCGCGGAGTGAGGCTTAGGACATCCGCGAGGCCATGAGGACTTTGAGAGGTCAGGACCTGTCCCGCCGGGGTGCCGTAACTCGGGACACCTGGGAACCCAGTCTTGGGACACTCGTCGCATGTGGATGTTGGACCAAAAAAAATGGTCTGAAGCTCAGCCACTCGCCAACACTCCAGCCTTGCCCCGGAAGTGTTTTAGGTGTTTCCGAAATTCCGACCCGCCCTGCAAGGTGGAAAGCTGCGCCTTTGCCAGGATTCAAACGATGCGCCTCGGGCGCGGAGAGCTTCCGGATGGCCCTCCTCGCTCTGAGCAACACAGGCGTCATCAGAGAAGGGGAATGTCTCCAAAGGCATCGGTCAGGAGCCAAAGACACCCAAGGAGAAGTGGAAGTCCCGGGACATCTGTTTTAGAAGCGTTGCATCACCGCCCCACCTGGCCCCGCCCTGGCGTGGCTCCCTGGGAAGTTTCCAGGACAGAGGCCATCTGGCAGGAACTGGGCCAGGGCCTTCGGGCGCCCGGCGTGGCCCTGCGGTGAGCCGGTAGCCACACAGGAGATTGCAGAGTAAAGGTGGCCTCCGTCCAGACGTGAAGAGCAGGAGTTCACTCGACTGGCAAATTGATTTTTAGAAATGTTTGTTTTAAAAAAAAAAAATTTTTTTAAAGTGGGCTCCATGCCCAGAATGGGGCTTGAACTCATGACCCTGAGATCAAGAGTCGGACATTCGACCGACTGAAACTGGCCGATGGATCCAGGCGATGCTTCGCTTCCCGCGGCCTGCCTTTGGAGCGGCCCGGAGCCAGCGCCCCCCCTGCTTGTGTGCTGGGCCGGCCTTCAGGCGTGCCACCTTCCTAACCCGGGGACTGACAGCAGAACAGATGCTTTTGGATCCGATCACTTTCTTCGTCCGTCTAAAATGCTTCACTCGTGGCCTTTGGCCCAGAGGGTCGAGTTCGAACGCCTCAGCCTGCCTCCCGGGATCCGCTGCGGTGCGGTCTGCCCTGCTCACTTCCCAGTCCTGTCTCCTGCACTCCGGCCCTCCCACCCATCCCGTCCCGCGGACCCTGCCTGCCTGTCATCACAGCATGCGTCCCACAGTATGGGCACCTTGAGTCTTGTACCCCCCCCTTCTTTTTTTTTTTTTTTTTTTTTTAGAGAAAGACTTTTTTAAAAAAATTTTTTAACGTTTATTTATTTTTGAGAGACATAGAGACAGAGTATGAGCACGGGCAGGGCAGAGAGAGAGGGAGATACAGAATCTGAAGCAGGCTCCAGGCTCCGAGCCGTCAGCACAGAGCCCGATGCGGGGCTCAAACTCACAGACCGTGAGATCATGACCTGAGCCGATGTCGGCCGCTCAACCGACTGAGCCACCCAGGCGCCCCTCCCCCTCTCTTCTTACTCCCTTTGAAGTCAGGGCCACAATTCATCATATGTCCGATTTCTAGCCAGGTACCCGGCACACGGAAGTCACTCAGTATTGCTAGGTTGGAAGGAAGGCTGCCCTGAGGAATCTGTGACTTGTGGTTACGTGACTGATCGCCTCATGAGCAGTTCTCCCCATGTGCTCTCTAAAGTCAGAGGGAGAAAAGATTCTGACTATTCTTTGGTCATTCATTCATTCATTCATTCATTCATTCAATACGTGTTTACATCGAATGTCTCCTACATGCACTTGATGTACTGGGTGAGGGAGGACCCTTTGGCTGCAGCTCTGGGCTGGCTGGGGTCTTGGGGACCCGTGGGGACCTGCTAAGGGCCTGTTCTACCCACCCCCTCTTTCGTCGGACTTTCTCCTAGGCTTCGGCTGACTGCCTCTGACCCCACCTGTCACGGCACCTCGGCCGGGTTTTGCCACTGCCCCGCCTCAGAGGCGTCCCAGAGCCCGCGGGAGTTCTTCCCCTCGTGGCAGGGAACAGCCTGGGGAGGGCCCTGGCCCAATGTAGGCCTTCCGGAAAGTGTGCGCTCTGCCCGGAGGTGGTGTGAGCTCCGCCTCCCTGCCGAGTCAGACCCGAGACGGAAGGGCCAGCAGTATCGTGCTGGACCGAGCCACGGGGCCCGCGGTGTAAGGCAGCACGGGTCTGGGCTCTTCAGGAGAGGCTGCAGGAGCATCTGATGGGGCTCCGTGCTTTCCCCCTTCCTGCGACCTGGGAGCCCTTATTCGAGGCCCCCTCCCGCTGCCAAGGAGATGAGCCAAGGGGCTCGCAGTCCAGAGGGGAGGCCAGCTCCCAGGCTTGTGCTGTGTGTCTCGGGTCACCAGGGTAGCGGCCACACAAGGCACCACCGTGGGCACCCCAGGACAAAGGCTTGAGCTGGCTCTGGGTATTAGAAGCTGAGAAGCCTGGCCTTGGGAAGGCTCGTCCAGGGCTGGGCTGAGCTGCGGAGGAGCCAAGGGCACCCCGGGTAAGAGCATGCAGAGGGGTGGCCACCACGGGCTATGATCACACTCACTCTGGGGACAGCCTCTGACCCCCCAGGGCCGCCCTGTCGTGCAGACAGTTCAGCCCCGGCCTCGATCTGCAGTTCCCAAAAGCCCAGCCAGACCCTTGCTGACATCAGGACCCAGAGATCCGGGAGGGCGGAGGGCTGGAAGGCAGGTTAGCCACCATGTGCCGGCAGTAAGCATTCCCCTTCGGCCCACCTGGCCCTGTGTCTTTCAGGGTCCCAACGGGCAGTTCAGTGGGGGGGAATTTAACATGGGAAGTAGTCACAGAGATGACAGAATGTCTTACAGCCGTGGAAACGGCAGCACCCGTAGGGCTGGGCATCAGAGGGAGGCAGGGCCTCCGGCAGAGCTGTGGCCACCTGGGGGCTGTCCGGTGGGAACCAGAACCACAGAGAGGCACTGACCAGAGGGGCGGAACCCCTTCCCGAGGGGAAGCAGCCAATGCCGGAGACATTGCTCGAAGCGGAGAGACGGGAGAAGGATCCAGCTTCCTCCGCCCTCCGCTCTCTCACTGGGGCCCTCCGATCGGAGCCGGTTGGCAAGAGAGCCGGCAGGTGATTTTTGGGGCTCAGCCCACATCTCTGTCCACCTGAGAAACAGAGCCAGGCCCCGGCGGGGTGAGGGACAGGCGTGAGATGGAGCCGGCTGATGACAGGCCCACCTCCCTTTCAAATGCTTGTCAAAATCTTCCTTGGAGGGAGTTCCTAAGAGCTCCAGTAAAGCACAGGGCAACGGGGACGACTAACCGTCTCCCCTACCAAGAATTCTCCAGGAAGGGAGGCTCCAGTTTCATTCACTCAGAAACTCGCCAACAACACTAAAGACCCAGGTCCTGTTGGTCTTTCTCGCTTCCGTGCCCAGGGTGTGGGCCCAGGCTGCCCTGGCTCTAGGCATCGGACGCAGCAGATAAAGCAAAGGCTCGTGGAAAGAGTGAAAAGGACATCCCTTCCTCTCTCTCTCTCTCTCTATCCAAGAAATAGCTCTCTCCAGCCCACTTCCCTTCCTGTCTCCTTAGGTGGAACGGATCACAACCTCTTGCTTCTCATCCCCAGGAAAGAGGGTGGGATCTCCCTGGTTGACTTAAACCAATTCTGCCCCCCCACTCCCCCCCCCGGCACTACAAATGTCCCTCCTCTCTGCTGCCTCTCCCAGGGCGTGCCTAAAAACCATCTCCGGGTTGGGGCCGCCTGAAGGACCTGGGTCTGGAGGAGGTTGGAAGTCCCAGGAAGGGCCCAGCTGGGAGCTGAGCCTGGAAGAGTCAGAACCAGCCAGACAAGAAAGAAGAGAAGCGACACAGATGGGATTTTCCCAAGGCGGCTGTTCCAGTGTGTCAGCGCCACCTTTCAAGATGTGAAGTGGAATCTGGGCCGCCCGGCGGCTTACTTGAAACTGATGGAATGCGACAAAGGCCAGGCAGCTTCTAGCTTGTGAGCTGGGATGCTGGCCTGTGGCGCCTTGGGTCCCCTTACAAGATGGGAGGCTTCCCTGAGGCCACCATGCTGGGGGTACCCCCGGCTGGGTGAAGAGCCCCCATGCTGGTGTTCTGCTCCTCGAGCTCCCAGCAAGCGGAAAGCTATCACCAACACATACAATCCAGCCCGAAGCCAGGGAGTCACTCAGCCACCAAGACTTCCCCGCTGAGGACCGCAGACATCATGAAGCAGAGACAGATCTGTCCCCACCGCCCATGACCCATCGAATCTGCGCGTGTATCAGATGGTTGTTTTAGCCCACTAAAGTTTGGGATACTTTGTTACATAGCCATATAAAACTAAAAGAGCAGCTATAATCTTTAAAAAAATTTTTTTCGTGTTTATGTATTTTTAAGAGACAGAGAGAGACAGATCATGAACAGGGGAGGGGCAGAGAGAGAGAGAGAGACACAGAACCTGAAGCACGCTCCAGGCTCTGAGCTGTGAGCACAGAGCCCAACGCGGGGCTCGAACCCATGAACCGTGAGATTATGACCTGAGCCCAAGTTGGATGCTTAACCAACTAAGCCACCTTGGTGCCCCATTGGTTATAATATTCTTACCAAAAAAGTCCCGAGTGGGGCCCGCATACCCTGGCGAGCAGCACTTCCTGGCAGAGCCCAGCTGCAGGATTAAGTACGTCATAGCACAGGGGTCAGAGCGTGAGCCCTGGAGACAGAGTGCAAGGGGTCCCAGCCCTCCCCAGCAGGTCAGTTCATCTCTCCGAATCTCAGCGTTTTCTTCTCGAAGTGGGGAAAATAATAGAAGCCACCTCTTGGGGTTGCCACGGAGATTGAGATAATTTACCCACAGCATCAGTCGGTATTTGATCCCTGACTCAATACTGTATTTGATACCCAAAACGGAAAAATTTAACATCCCCCTCCTTGCGATAACAAAATTGTTTTCTGTTAACAACTTCTGTAAAAAACCAGAAGCGATTATTATTTCTTGATTTGTTCTTTCGGTTTAAAACAGAAAAAAATAGCTTAAAAGTATTTTTAGTTAAGTTTATTTTTTGAGAGAGACGGAGACAGCATGAGTGGGGGAGGGGCAGCGAGAGAGGAAGAGCGAGAGCGAGAATCCCAAGCAGGCTCCATGATGCCAGCACCAGAGCCCAATGCGGGGCTCGGAGTCACGTAACCGTGGGATCGCCCCCTGAGCTGAAACCGAGAGTTGGACATTTAACCGACCGAGCCACCCAGGCACCGCCCCCCACATACACAAAAAGTTTTAAAAGAAGAAACTTCAATTCTACAGATATTATTCAAATTAAGCGTTTCGTGTGTGAACTAAAGTCGTCACCTACCAAACACAAATACTTTATCGTATGGTTAGCATTTCCACAGCCTAAACGTTCCACATCGAAACTCCGTAGGGAATGACAGCATGGAAATAACTAGAGCTCTGTCCCTTTGTGTTCGAAAACTCATGATGTCGTCGTTGGGTTCAAATCTGCCATGAGAGTTGGAGGCATGGATTGTTCCCTGGCTGAGCTCAAAGGCAGGGCAGCAACTGGCTGGGACTTACAGTGTCAAGAGCAGAAAAGTCCCTGGCGATCGGGGACCGGCTGGTTAGCCTACCCCCCCGAAGGGTTGCAAACCACGAGGAACAGAACGAACACACGTAGCCAAGTCCGTGTGAATCAGAAACCAGCTGTAGAACTAAGAATTTTGTGAATTAATCTAGGGGCAGAATGGGGCGTTATGAACGGGCAAGCAATGAAATCGTGGAGTTTCATGTACGTGTTATTAAAATTCAATCGTAACCGCGAGCGATTGTTTAGAACAAAGGCTTTTTTCCGGGGAGCAGTATTTCATCTGGGACGTCGTATAGAGTCGATGGACTGGGTGATAATGACAAGCACAGCGGCTTGCCGTTGGTTTTTGTTATTGTTTTCAAGTGACCTGCAGACAACGCAGGTCCTTGCTGCCTGTACCTGGCGCAGGCGCTCCGACCACCCTCCTGTCTTAAACCACAGCGCCTGTCGAGCAGAAACGTTAGGTCTCATTACAGCTGGCCCTGGTCTCTCGGCGAAGTCTCTCCACCTCTGTTATTTTGTAGGGTTGTTGGACATAGGAATTTGCACGGTTGTTGGTTGCAGGATTAATCTATAAATTACAAGGTACCTAGCTCAGCCCTGACATTTGGGAGGGGCTCAACAAGGAACAGTTGAAAGCTCTTAAATCTGATTCCATATCTGCCCTGTTCCTTTTCCTGGAATGCCGTACCCTCAGATCTTTGCTGATTGAAACTTGCTTCATCTCAAGGCGGTGAAGCCTCAGTAACTACATCCCTGCCCTCTCCTGGGTCTCTTGGCCACAGCTGGTCTTGCCTGGTCTCTACTGCTTTGACAAGGTGGAGTATTAGCACTGTGTGCTGTCCTGTCACCCCATGAAGTTGCACGTTCCCTGGACGACGAGGCCATGTTTTCCTTTCGCTGAGTCCATTCAGAAACCAAACACCCATGGTCCCTAATAAGGTCCTCATTCCCGTTGTCTGGGGTCCCATTCCGTACAGGTTCTTGGTGCCGAGTGTAGGGTAGATAAGGTGGTCCCAGAGGACACGTCAGTTGGGTATAAATCCTGGTTTGCCTGAGACACTTGCTTCCACGTAATGAGCGGTAGTGTCCCCTTCACTCTCGGTGGGTCCTGGTTCGGCCGAGAAGTCTCATCGTCTCCTCCCTCGAGGTGGTCTTGCCGCCTCGTCTCCCAGCCCCTTCCATCGGCACTCATTTCCTCTTTCACTGTCTCCAGAATGCACCTGCATGGACCTCGGAGCCAGGCCACACGCCCATCGCTGCAATTCTGGGACACCCGTTGCCAATGTCCTTTCTGATGAGTCCAAGCCACTGGCCCGGACGCTGTTACTGTGCTTTCAACCGACAGCCGCACTTTGAGGGTGAAAGCAAGACGTGAGCAGGAGGAGGGGAGGAGCCACGGGCTGCCTGAGACCTTCACAAACGAACTGATTTAGGTGTGACTGTAGGTCTCTCGAGTAGCGAGTAGTACAAATCAGTCCCACCCTTACTGACCGAAGCCTCACAATAACTATGAGAAGCCTTAAACATGTCATACGGTTTCATCTAGGAAGCCCACTTTAGGACGCTAGCTACCCGCCGATACGCTCTAAAAAGCAGATGAAGTTTTATTCACAAAGGTATTCACGAAAATGCCATTTATAAAACCAAAAATCGGAGACACTTCAAAGACCCAACGTAAACGGAATGGTGATAAAATTACGCTGTAGCCACAGGACGAAAGAGTACTCAACCTTTACAATTGTATTTATGCGTGGATTCTAATGATTTCGAGAAAAGTGCCGTGTTGTAAAGTGAGAATAGATCTACAAAATCGTGTATCCGGTATGAGTGTTTTTCATTTTGTATTGCGGTAAAGAATGTATATCGTGAAGCCTACTATCCTAACCGTTTTTAAGTGGACAATCCGGTGGCATTAAGTATAGTCGGAAGGTTGTGCGACCATCACTGTTCTCCGTTCCAGAACTTTTCACCATCCCAAATAAAACAGCCATTTTATATAAATACATACGAATAGGTAGAATTTTTATTCTTTTTTTTATGTTTATTTTAGAGAGACAGAGCACAAATGGAGGAGGGGCAGAGAGAGAGGGAGACACAGAATCTGAAGCAGGCTCCAGGCTCCGAGCTGTCAGCACAGAGCCCGATGCGGGGCTCGAACTCACAGACTATGAGATTATGACCTGAGCTGAAGTTGGACATTTAACTGACTGAGCCACCCAGGCACCCCGATTCTTTTTTTTATGTTATTCTATGTAATCAAACTTTTCATCAATAGGCTGATTACTTGTTGATTTTCCAAATTTATTTTTTAATGTTTATTTTTGAGAGAGAGAGAGAGACAGAGTAGCAAGCAGGGAGGGGCAGAGAGAGAGGGACACAGAATCTAAAGCAGGCTCCAGGCTCTGCGCTGTCAGCACAAAGCCCTACACGGGGCTCAACCCACGAACCATGAGATCATGTCCTGAGCTGAGGTCAGATGCTTGACTGACTGAGCCACCCAGGCATCCCTCCTTTGTCGACTTAAAACATATTTAAGATGCTGTCTACTGGCAGGGACACCATCTTTATCTTCAGAATAACATTGTTAAATGCTGCCTACAATACTTTGGAATGATTTCTGGATACTTATACTTGCTACGGTGAAATTTATCAAGAGTAAGGAGGTGTAAGTTCCCATTTTCTTCATCTTCCGTAGGATATGTGTGCATATATAAGTATCGTTGCCTGTTTGCCTCGTGTCTTCCCCACCAGACTGGCCCTGGAGAGCGGGCTCGTGGCCTGTCTCACTGCCGCATTCCCAGCGTGGTGAGCAGGGTATGGTTTTAGTAATTGTCGGTTGGAAGTACGATACTGGAAACTTTACCATTTTAGGCACAGAAGCGATGCTTTTTAGCCTGATGCGGGGCTCGATCCCATGAACCGTGAGATCATGACCTGAACTGAAATCGAGTGAGATGCTTAACCGACTGAGCCACCCGGGCGCCCGTTTTTGTTTTTTTGTTTTTTCTTTTTAAATCAAAAGTCCTATACTCTGTGACTCCCATAGTTCAGTGGACACATGTGTTGTACGAACGGTCACCGAGCGCCGTGCAGCAGGTCCTCCTCTAAACACTTGGATGCTATAAATCTGGGTTCAGGTCTTGAATTTCCAGCTGAATTTGATCACTTAAAAGACCGTAGAGATGTTTGCTGTTTTCGGACTGTCCTGAGGATGTTCTGAGTTATCTCGTGCCAGCGTGTACCAGAGAGGTGGCTACCCCCTCCGCCTCCACCCCTCCAGATTGCCCGTGCTTTCACAGTCTTGGAATAAATCCATCCTCGGGCTCAGGCGATTGATATCTGACCCAAACCTGCCGAGCCCGAGTCCCACTGCCTGGAGCGTTGACACAGGTGCTGTGCACCAGAGCAATAGGGCCCTGAGTCTGGGCGGCCAGGGGACCCACACAAGTCCACGTGCACAGAAGAACCACCTCATGGCCGAGAAGGTAGGATGAAAGGAACATAGGAGGGGGACACGGACGACCCGGGCTCACACGGGGCCACTTCCAGCCCTGTCAGGGCAGAACTGCCTCCCGCAGGTTCTCATGAGACTTCCCTGAATTCTGAGAATAAACCTCCCTTTGCTTCATCAAGGTCAGGTTGGCTCCTGGATGGCCACCGTGCCCCAGAAATAAACAAGAACATTTTCCTGGAAGAACATGATTTGGTTTATAATGCTCTCTTCACAGTTGCATTTCGAGGGCCAAAGATACATACAGAGTGCAAAATAAGAGACCGCCTGTAATTCGTTCGTGGCCCAGAGTGTCCCCACCGGGTGAGGTCTACGCCAGAACTTGTTCTGGGCAGTCGCCGATTTGGCGCCGTGAGGTCCCTGGCAACTTCCTCCCCATAGGATGGCGTCGCTGTCCCCAGGCGTAGATGTCCCAACCACATCTAGACTTACAGACTCTCTCTCGGGGTTCCTGGGGCTCAGGGCCTTTCTGATCGGCTCCCTGGGTCTGTGTGGGCTCTTGGCACCCACTCCCGCCAATGGCGCCCACTTTCCAGGCCTAGAGCATCGATGGTGCAGTGGGTGGAGGCGTTCTGTATTTCTGCTGTCCAGTAGGGCCGCCACTGACCACCCGGTGGCTCTTGGAATGTGGCTGGGGTGGCCGAGAACTGAAACTTATCATTGGATTTAATTTTAATTAGCTTACACTCTTAAAGAGCCAGGCCTGGCTGGCGGCTGCCATGTTGGGCCCTGAAGCTCTAGGCGAAAGCTCTAAGTGCTGATCTTAGATGTACGGATAGCAGCGTACCCAACGCCATTTGCATTCCGAAGACCACCCGAACCTACTAGGCCCGTGACCCCCTTCCATCCTCCCTCTGCAGGAACCGTGTTCTCAGGACGGGACTCTGGCCTGGGACAGGATATGCCTTGGACTGTCTGCTAAGTCAGCCCTTTAGAAGCAAGTGGGAACGGCTTCACAAGCTAAGCATCCCGGGCTCTGACCTTCCTTTGGAAGAAAGCACCCCTGTAAGTCTCCAGTGAGGCGTCAGACATTGCCGGAGCCTGCGAGCCACCCCATGACATAATTTCCACGTTAAAAACCACTTTTTCATGCTGCTGGACAAAGGCAAGTCTTCCTGCTTATAAAACCAAACCCCTTATTACACTGAATGGACTCTCGTCTAACCATTACTTTCGCGAAGCACACGCTGGCCTGGATGAAGGATCCGGAAGGATGCTGAGTTGCAGATTTGCAGCACAGAGGAAGTGGATGTGTCACCGTCACACCTTTGTGAAGTCACACACGGACACCTCCCAGTGACATCACCGAAGGACGCTCACAGAGCAGCCTTGTGGCCCGCCGACGGCACGGGGAGACGGCTCCTCACGGCTTAATTGCACGTGTGCACTTGGCTAACTCGCCTCCCTGTTCCGGGCCTCGCTTTTCCGGTCTATAAAATGGGAGGGAGGGATGACTGGCCCCTGAGCCCTGAGGTCTTCAGAATGCTGACTTTCTCCAGGTCTAGCGTGAAGCAGAGGCAGGAAAAAGATCCGCCCCGTGAAGCGAGCGGCCAAGTTGAGCAGGACTTCCAGCCTTTTGTGCCCCGAAGTGCTTTCGGCACTTTGCAGACGTCAGTTTCATGACCCGCCTTCACGGAGAAGGAAACCGGTAAACAGAGATTAGGTGAACGAAATGCCCTGCGGCCTCGGCCGGAGAAGACCTCAGGTTTCGAGGCGGGCGGGCTTGGGTTCTGCTGCCCGGCTGGCCACCGAATCGCTGTGTGACCTTGGACAAGCCACGAATTCTCTGTGCCTCCGCTTCTTCGGGTATACAGTGAGGATAACAGGATCGATTGTACAGGCGTAGCCCTTCTTGGCTTCCTTCATCTCTGCCTTTAATTCCTACGCAGTAACTGATCACGCGAGCAGTGATAGTTGCTATGATCAGTCATAGCTGCTATTTGGGTGCCGAGGCCACGCCACTTGTTTCCGTATTGAAATAATTCTGCGGTTCTGAGCTTTCTAACGGCTCGGCCCCTCCCTGGGGGCCCTCCCTCCCCCTCCCTTCCCTCCAGGATTCAGCAAAGAAGGAGCCACTGTCTGTCCCTCCCGGACTCTGCTGCCATCTGATTGGTCAGTGTCTGCATCATACCCTGTGGTTAATTTCTTTTTTTTTAATCAAGAAGACTTTATTGTTCAGAACAGTTTTAGGTGGACAGAAAAACCGAGCACAAAATACAGAGTTCTCGTATATACCTGCCCTTCTGCCCCTTCGTTAACATTGTGCGTGGAGGAGGTGTGTTCGTTAGAACTGAAGAATCCATATAGAACAATCAATATGTTATCGTTAACTCAAGTCTATTGTCCATATCAGGGCTCACTTTTTTAAAAATTTTTTTAACATTTATTTATTATTGAGAAGCAGAGAGAGAGAGAGACAGAGCATGAGCGGGGGAGGGGCAGAGAGAGGGGGAGACACAGAATCCGAAGCAGGTTCCAGGCTCTGAGCTGTCAGCACAGAGCCCGACGTGGGGCTCCAACTCACGAGCCGTGAGATCATGATGTGAGCCAAAGTCGGCCACTCAACCGACTGAGCCCCCCAGGCACCCCTGACTCGTCTTTCTGAGTTCACCTTGCTTGGATGGGGAGGGGCACCATTCTGAGGCGGCAGTGACTCTAAGCATTTGCATGCTTCTCAATTTTGTCATCGAGAAGACAATAAGACCCCAGAAGAGCCTGCACCCCAAAGCCATCTGGTTGCACTCTTTCTGTTTATTCAGTTTCTTGGCATTTATCTAGTGCTTCCGGTTCATAAAATGCTTTCGTGAGCTGGGGCGCCTGGACGACTCGGTAGGTTAAGTGTCCGACTTGGGCTCAGGTCATGATCTCACAGTTTGTGGGTTTGAGCCCCGCATCAGGCTCTGGGCTGACAGCTCAGAGACTGGAACCTGCTTCAGAGTCTGTGTCTCCCTCCCTCCTCCACCCCTGCTCGTGCTGTCTCTCTCTCTCTCTCTCTCTCTCTGCCCCTCCCCTGCTTTTAAGCTCTATCTCTCTCTCTCAAAAATAAATATACATTTAAAAAAAATGCTTCTGGGGCACCTGCGTGGCTCACTCGGTTGAGTGTCCGACGTTGGGTCAAATCATGATTTCATAGTTCATGAGTTCAAGTCCCGCATCAGTCTCTGTACTGACAGCTCAGAGCCTGGAGCCTGCTTTCGATTCTGTGTCCTCCTCTCTCTCTGGCCCACCCCTGCTCGCATTACATCTCTCTCTCAAAAATAAATGAACAAAACAAATTTAAAATAAAATTGCTTTCAGAGGCTTGATCTTCTTTAACTCTTGCCGGCGGCTCAGCAAGGCAGAACCCCGCTCAGGATGAGGAAACGAAAGCTCAGAGAAATCCATGCTTCACCGCAGGGCGTGAATCCGGGCCTCCCGTTCTAGACAGCTGCCCGCGGATGTGCCTCTTTGGGTCTGCGGCTGGAGAGCAAGCACACGGTTGGCGCCCAGTAAACATGTACGGGCTGAATTAAGGGCAGGGGAAGTTGCTCTCTGGTTCCCCAATCCCGAGTTCTGGAAGGTTCTTGCAATGAAAGGTAGTAGCAGAAATGACCAGGCACCAAGGCGTCTTTTTTTTTTTTTTAACAATTATTTATTTTTGAGAGACAGAGTGGGACAGAGCATGAGCGAGGGTGGGGCAGCTCATGACCTGAGCTGAAGTCGGACGCTTAACCGACTGAGCCCCCCGGGCACCCCCAGTGACACCCAACTTTTATCCACCCCGTCAACGAACGTGGGCCGGCTTTCAGATCTGACTGGAGTCTGCTGGTGTGGGCGGTCAAAAGGCTTCATGGCACCTGCCTGCCCCACCAGCCCCCCTTAGGGCCAAGGGTGAGAGTCAGTCTAGGGGCTGCAGGCCCATGAGGTTCAAGATCACAGTGCCGAGGCAAGGCTGCTCAAGGGCCCCCAGGCCGCATGCGTGTGGCTCAGCACCCTCAACCGTCTTACGCGTAAGGGCCCCCAGCGATGGTCTGCCAGAGAGCGATGCGGGGCAGGGGGTGCTCCTGGGGGGCTGGAGGTCCCGTGTGAGCAGGTGGGGGAGGAGCTAGGGAGGTCTTGGATGTACTTGCTGTTCTGGACACGCCTGCACCCGTAGGGTAGTGAGGTTAGGAAAAATCGGATCCCACTAGTATTCTGGGGCCATTACTTTCTAATATTTTTTACTGACTGCTGTGTAGCATTTCAAACATGCGAGCGGACTTGATTTGTGGGCTATTTTGGGCAACTGGTTACCTTTCCCGGGAGTGTGTCTAGTAAAATACACCTTAAATTCCAAATAACTAACTTCCAAATAAAATCTTAGAATACAGGCCCTCTTCCTCCTCCTCCTCTTCCTCCCCCTCCTCCTCCTCTTCTCCCCCTCCTCCTCCTCTTCCTCCTCCTCCTCCTCCTTCTCCTCTTTCTTCATGTTTATTTATTTTTGAGAGAGAAAGAGAGAGGGTGGGGGTAGAGAGAGAGAGAGAGAATCCCAATCCCAACTCGACACTTGAGCCCACGAACCGTGAGATCATGACATGAGCTAAAGTCACATGCTTTACCGAACGAGCCACCCAGGCACCCCCACAGCCCCCTCTTCTAAGGTCCAGAAGTGAGGGTGCTGCAAAGGAGGGAAAAGTGACAGACAAGGCCACCCACAGGCTGCAAAGGACACCATCTGTCCTCTGAAAATGGTGGCACGGGCCCCATCTCCGCCCAACCTTCATCAACAACACATCTCTTTCGCCGTGATCGCTTGGCCATTCCTGTCGGTGGACGCACGTAGCGCTTCTGCACCGAGGGCCTCTGCGCGGCCGACTGGAAGGAAGCCTCTCTGAGGGGAGGACAGGCCCACCGCCGTGCCCTCGGCACCTTGCTAGGTATCCCCTCGCCATACGATGGAGAAACGAGTCCTGCGTGGCGACGGGGGCAGGGGCGTCCCTGGAACGGTGCGAAGCTTCTGCTTCAGAAGTGGTGCCATCTAGCAGGGGAGGTGAGCTGGGCACCACCCAGGGTGGAAAGGACAAGGACAGAGGGCTCTGGGCTTTGGCTCCAGCAGCAAGGATCGAGAACGGCTTTACGAAGGAGGGGCCCCCGGGCCCGGATGTGGCTAAAGTCCCTCGACAGCAACGACTATAAGTAACACGCCTTACTAGGTGCCAGGATACTGCTGCTAACCTGACAACAGCGCTTGTGGCTGCAGGAAGCGCCGCTTACCAGCCGAAATGCCCAGCGGTGCGGGGACGTCGGGCGGGCAGAGCCAGGGGGCCAGGCTTCCTGTCGAGGGGACACCAGCCATCACAGGGACGCAGGGCTTCGGATCAGCTGATCGTTGACCTGAAATACAGCATCTAAGAGACCTTCCTGTGATGCTCGAAGCCTTCCTTCTTTTCCGCCATTGGTGAGAACGAGGCCACGTGAGCAATCTGAGGCACGCGTGTGTGCACGGGTGAGAAAACCCGGTCCAGGCGCAGCGACCCTTCCTGTTCAAGGGTTTTTTTTAAAAAAAACATTTTGGTAAAATACACCTGACAACATTTACCATCCTAGAGTGACAAGTCGGCAACATTCACAGCATTGTGCAACCAGCACCCCTCTTCTTCCAGAACTTTCTCATCTGCCCGATGAGCAACCTCACAACCCCTAGGCAGCCCGGCAGATTTACTGAGAGTTATCTTCGACAAAGAGAGACAGGGGAGTCCGGACTCACAGCTACCAACTTCTCCCAGCCGATCTCGGCCGCGGCTCTGGCTCACCAGTCAGTGGATGCTAACCAGCTCAGGCCCCGGGAAGGGGCAGCCTGTTTGCCATGAGGGGCAGAGCCTGCCATTTTCACATGGCCCGGCCCCCCCAAGCCCGACAGGCAGGGTGGTTAGGGAGAGGCTTTCACAGGCTGGGATCCTACACAGTCACTGAGATATCTTCGAAGAATGCTTCCTGACCAGGGAGGTGTTTCCAATACGGGGTTTAAACACAGAAAGCAGAATACAACTAAAGGCAATTTGGGCCCACTTGTGTTGAAAAGGTGGGGATGGGGGGAAGGTCCCATGGGAAGGAAAGCATCGGATGTACACTGTTTTGGAGGGGGCTCTGAGGCTGCCACCCCCCCTCCCAGGTGTCCTGGTCCCTCAGCTCTAAACCCCCAGGAGTTGGGGGGACCCGCTCACCATACCCGGAGAGCTCAGTACGTGTTACCATCACTATTACTCCCCGGAGGGAGAGATGCCAGGTGATCTGAATTTTTCTCTTCGTAAAATTTTCCAGATTTTCTATTCCCAATCAAGTTTTCACTTTTATAATCATAAGTACTACATGAGGGTTTTTTTTAAAGTAATCTCTCCCCCTCCCCCCCCCCCGCCCCGATCTCCCCCATGGGACTCGAACTCACGACGTCAGGATCAGGAGTCACACGCCAGGGGCTGATTTTTCAAGAGGTGAGGAAACAGTATTGTTTTGGGGGCTGAGGACTTCCCAGTGAGACCAAGGATGAGACACTGTCTCTTCTCACGCCCTTCATCTGAGAGGAGAGACCTGGCAGCCTGCTGGGCTTCGGCGTTTTAGGGTCATTTTTATAAACTGGCTCGAATGAGAGACTTCGCGTCGGAAACCAGGGGCCACGCACGGGTGTGAACACACACACACACACGTGCACACGAGCACCATCCTTGTTCTTTTACAGCTGCACCCTTTGTGTTAGTCCAGAAACTTCTAGAAAGATCCATTACGGTGACGAAGTCTGATTCCCTTGAGTGGCAGGATCACACGGCATCGGTGGGAGAGTTCACGGGGCTGTCTAGGCACACGGGCTTAGCAAATATTTATTTAACCCTGTTACTGTTTACATAAGAAAGGCAGACAGAGGGCAGCCGGCCCAGAGAAGGGGGGAGAAGACCGTCAGGGGCTGGGTTTGGGTGGGGTCTTTGACACTGCAGAAAATCCCCATTGGTCAAGGCCCAAGGGACTATCTTAGGTCAACCCACGCTGGACAGAAGCAGACCCGCTGGGGAGCCAGAGAACAGAGGTGGCCGTGGGCACGCTGGGGTGCAGGGCAGGTGGCCGGCCCGAGCTTTCCCAGGCTGGGAGCATCACCCTGATGGAAGCTTCCCCGGGGAACCCATGGGCAAACCTGACCATCAGCATGGTGACTGTATTCACTTTTGTGCTGAGGGGCAGGTCACCTGGAGACCGGATGCTTCCGTCACTGCATAGGCCACCCTGGGCAAGGTTGGGTGTGCCAGGACAAGCGCTCCAAGTCTTGACCTCATTGTGCCCATTGTCTAGGAGGGGGACATGAGGGACAGCAGGACTTTCCTTGCAGGCAGTGGTCCAGGACACCAGGCCTAAGAAGTGTGCTGGCCCGGCCGGCCTGAGGCTCCGATGCCCCCGGCTAAGACTGCTTCCAGGCAGTGTTTGGTGGCTCGCTCTCCAGCCTCAATGTTGGGGGCATTCTTAGGGTGCTTCTGGCAACGCTGACCCAGGACCCCCCTCGGGCAAGGAGGAAGCGCTCACCCTGTCTCCTCACGGGACTCCCTGCTCTTGCTGACAGACCCTTGTCCCCCAACCCACCGGCCCCTCCGCCTCCTCAAAGTACCTCACAGCCTCAACGCCGCCTCGCCCCTGCCAGCTCCTGTGGGGACCCGGCCCGAGGGCTCTGGGCACAGGCTGGCTTTGCTCCGAGTGGTAGAGGGCGGGCCAGGCCACCCAGCCTGCTTGCGGCTGGGGCAGAGAAAGGGCAAATCCGAGGGGAGCGTTTAGTGTCCAGCTGACCAAGACCTTGAGTGTGTGGGAGGAAGACCGTCTCATGGTAAATGAAGATTCAACAGCTGAGCCTAAGAGCACAAAGACGGGCCCACAGGTAAAGGCGAGAGAGAAAGGTAGGGGCTGGGATTTCCGGACTTGTTTAAACCTTGGATGTTGTCGTATAAGGATTCTTATTATTTTTTTAACGTTTATTTATTTTTGAGAGAGAGACACACACATAGAGTGAGAGTGGGGGAGGGGCAGAGAGAAAGGGAGACAGAGAATCGGAAGCAGGCTCCAGCCTCTGAGCTGTCAGCACAGAGCCCGACGCGGGGCTCGAACTCACAAACCATGAGATTGTGAACTGAGCCGACGTCAGATGCTCAACTGACTGAGCCGCTCAGACGCCCTGACAATTCTTATTTTTTAAAGAGATGATCCAATAGAAACTCTGTTAGGTTTTCAGATTTGCCACGCCCGAGAGAAGCCTGACTGTTCAGGCCGCGGACCGTACCCGGGTGCCTGCCGCTGGCCGAGTGGCGCTAGGGAGGGGACTCCCGGTTTTCCAAGGCTCGGCTTGCGGCTGGAACACGGTCAGGGCGGAGGGGATCCTGGGGCATCGGAGCCCGAAGACCTGGGGCTCACTGGGTCCAGCATTCCACCTGAGGGAGGGGGGCCTGAGTCTCCGGATACGGAAGCGGCCAAAGCAGCCCCTGCCGGGGGTGAGAGGCAGGGCTGGGTGACCCCCAGCCGATCCAAAGTGGTCGCAGGGGACTGCTGGGGGAGCAGCTATCGTGACCGCTGCTGGGTGTGGCAGTGACCCGGGTGAGGCATGCCAGGATGTTGGCAAAGCCGACGAGGAAAAGAACCGGGGGGCGCTGGTGTGAGTCACTGTGCTCTGCGACCGTAGGAGGCAGGCGACGGCCGGGCAAGAAGAGGAGGGGAGAGGGGACAGAAGTGAGCCCCTACTGTGTGCCAGACCCGGTGCCGTGTGGGCTTTCGTATTCCCTAACTCATTTAATCCCCGCCACCGCTCCTGCTCCTGTTGAGGAAGCTGAGAAGCACAGAGGTTGGGGCTTGCCCGACGTTAACCACAAGCGAGTACGGAACCGGGATTCAAATCCAGGCTTGTCCAACCTCGGCAGGAACGCTGGCGGAAAGCAGAGGATCCTGAGCCGATCCGGCGTCTCGAGCTCGAGGGAAGGAGTTTTGCTGCCGTGGCGAGGGGCCACTGAGTCAGGAAGGATGGGGTGGGGCGGACAGACAATAAGGGCCTTCTGCTGGCAAAGGGGCTGTGGGGGAACCGTGCCCCTTTGGGAAAGCTCGCGTCTAGTCAGCGCTTCCCTGCGAATCCGCACCTCCAGGAACAGAAGCCACTAGCTTGACCTGGCTCACAGTAACAGAAGCCCTTTGCCCACCGAACGTTGCCTCTCGGAAATGCCACCGTAGGACCCATAGCTTTCCCTGCGACACGGCAGGACACGAGCCGTCAGCCGGTCGAGTGACGAGATCACCCATCTTTCAGCCAGAGTGTGGCTGGAGTTCTGCTCCTCCCATGTGACCTTGGCTGTGCCATTTCACCTCCCGAGCCTCAGCTGTCCTCATCCGCGAAGTGGGGATGACCACATCCCACACTGAGTGGCCAGAAGAGGCAGAGGCGACGGGCTGGGTCCGATCGTGCCTGGAAGACGGCACACGCTTGGTTGAGTCCAAATGCGAGGGGAAGCGTTTCCTGGCTGAGACAGCTTTGCGGCAGGAGGGTTCCGATCCGGAAAGTGGGTTTGCAGCTCAGCTCCCCTGAAGATAGGCCAGGACCCAGGGGCGAATCGTGAGTCAGCCTCAATAATTCCCCATAACGCCTGTGAGCCGCACAACATGTATTTAACACGGGTGCTGCCATCGCTTGGGCCCCCCCCCCATCAATCACGCCCTGGGGCCCAGGGAGACCAGCAGGGCAGCCGCACTGGGCCCAGGAAGGCCCGAGACGGGCGTTTTGTGGTCTTGTTCAGACTTAGCTACTAAATGCTTTGGGGCCTTCGGCAAATTACTTAACTTCTCAATGTCTCGCTCTCCTTATCTGTAAAATGGGGGTAATAATACTTACCTCCCTCACGGGGCTTGTTGCAAGAATTAATTAAAGTTTATGAAGGGCTTTGAGATGCCCGGATAAAAGGCCTTCCGAAAGTACAAAGTATTATTATCATAATCTAGCAGGCTATAAAAGATAATTTTGCAGGAAAAGGCAAAATTTTAATTTCCATACAAGCAGAAACAAAGGCAGATATAGTCATAGAAAGTTTAAAAAAAAAGACTCGAAGATAATTTGTATAATTTTTAAAAATTATAACACGGTTGCTCGGTGCCAATAATCGATGCAGCGTGATAATTATAGATTTCAGCCAGAGGCCGGCCAATAAGATTAATGATACGTGTGCCAGGCCTCAGGTTCGGATTCTCTCCTGGGATCCCAAGACGACCCCACGAGGGGAATCGCATCGCCCCTGTTCGACACAACGGAGAGGACTCCAGGACAAACTCTAGAACCTTCTCCTGGCCTCGGCCACTGCTCTGGACGGCTGCGCTCTGAGGAGGGCTGGGGGACATTCTGAGTCCCCTCGGCACGTGGTCTTTAGGCAGATCTGAGATATGACCCCAAAGGGAAACGGAGGCACGCCTGGATCAGGTTCTCTGACGGGAGAACAGGGCTGTCGCCATTCTGCATTCTAGTTCACGTTCAGACGCCCATCCCCGGAGAAAGCCGCCCAGCCCGCGCCTCTGGGCCTCCTTCTTCCTAAGAAAAAAAGGAAAGACGGTCCCCTCCTGCCTCTGAGCTGTGTCGGAGAGTCAATTACCTTCTTTTAAAAACCTTCATAGAGGATAAATAGATAGATAGGGCTTTCAGAGGAGAGGCCTGTGTGCGGAAAGTTCTAGATGGCTGGCGCTTTCATCTCGACTTGAAGCCTTTCCATGTGTGCAATTAAGCCCCAGGCTGGGGAGCCCCCGGAGCGGCCGCGCGGGCCACCCCGGGACCCCGGGCTGGTGCTCTCCTCGGGGAAGCAGAGGCGGAGTGGGTGGGGTCGCCATGGGCCCGGGGTCTGGGGAGACCTAGATGGATTCCAGCGTGGCGCCCATTTGCTGTGAGATTTGGGGAGAAAGCTAAATAAGCCCCCGGTTTACCAGACAGTGTACATAAAACACCCGAGCCTGAAAAAGAAAGTATTCTCCTTTTGTATATTAGATGCACAGGGAAATGGGAGAAGGCAAGGTGGGCACGATCGTCATAAAATTTAACACCTTCTCTGGCATATGAAAAAAAAAAGGAATCATTCTAAAAAGAACGGGCCTCCATAGGAAAGAAAAGGATGAATCTACTTTGCTCATCCCAGGACCCTGTCTGTCTGGGGAGAGGTCTCCGCTGGGCAGAGGGAAGCCGCCTAATAAAGGACAAGGAGGGGCACGTGAAATGGGCCCCTGTGGCGGGGGCGGGGTGGGGGGGAGACCTCTGCAGCGGGCGTCGAGGTCACAGCCTACCCAAGCTGCTTCCTCCGAGCAACAGGCGGGGAGGGCCAGGCATTTCTAGTGACTCTTTTCAGATGTCAGCTCTGCCACACTCATTGTCTGTGACTTCAGGATTACTCGAATTTCTCTGGGTGTTTCCTTATCTGGAAAACAGGGACCCCCTCCCCACAGAGCGTCAGGACCACACGAGGGAGCGGTCCTTGGCTCAGCGCCCACAGAGAGGTGCCCGGCCCGGCAAGGACCAGCCGCGCCCCCGTCTGGGCCAGCTCCTTGCTAAACGTGATTTGAATAATCTTCGGGGAATCCAGGAGGCGAGGTGTTAGCATCTTCATTTTACCTTCAAGAAATAAAGTCCTTCTGATGAAAAAAAAGAGAGCGAGATAAAAATCTAAGACGTCATGGGACGGAGATGAAACCCCGCGCCCGGTATCCGACGCGCACGGAGGATCTTGGAGAATGCCCGGCAATCGGAACCCCGGAGACGCTCTGTCATCTCCCGCAAGTGCCGGCATTCCTGGGCAGGTGACTAAGAGCCGGGGTGGGGACGGACACCTGGGGAGCTGGCCAATGGGGCCGCGATCCCACCAAATATGGGCACTCAGACTTGGCCACGGTCTCTGCAGGTTCAGACCCCCGAGGCAGGGTTGGCCCAGATGGGCGAGAAGGAAATCCTTTTCTCGGATTCTTGGAATTTGAGGAGCTCACGAAGCACTGGAGGGACTTTTGAGATAAGTCGCATTTACAGATAGGGAAGCTGGGACGCAGAGAGGCCCCGGGGACTTTCCTAAGGTACCGAAGCCGGGGACACGCTCTTCCTGGACAGGGAAGGGTCAGGGTCCCTCGTTGCATTTCCCGTAAGATCTATAATTTGGCCTTCCCGTCTGCAAAGCTGGGATCCCAGCAGCTCCCGTGACTGTCCTGCAGGATTGTGGAGAGGCCAGAGCGGTCACAAGAATAGAAATGATGGCTGGGGAAGCCACTCGGGGCTGCGAGGGCTGCAGGGAATTCCCTGCCAGCAGAGAGCGGGGCTGGAGGCCGGGCTCCGGGGCTCTGATGCTTCTGGGCCTGCTTTTGGAGAAACGGCCAGAGAAGGGCTGCTGGGGCCTCGTCAGGGCCTGGTCACCTTTCCCTCATCTCTGCTGCAGGTTCTCTGTTCCTTCTGCAGGCTGAACCCAGGCGGGCACCCAGCCCTGAGCCGACGCAGGCCCTGCTCCTGATGAGGAAGCGGGTGGAGGAGGTAACCCTGCTCCCTGACCTGCACCCCCTCTCCCACTCCCCCACCCCCACCCCGACACTGGCTTTCGACTGGCTGGTGTCCCACCTTTGGGCGGCTTCCCCCTGAAGGCCACGTTAGAAGATGAAGTTCACAGTGCACCCGTCCGCCGTGTGCGGGGGAGTGCTCACCCCTAGTTTTAGCAACCTCACCCAATCCTGCCACGGAGCCCGAAGAGGGGATCCCCGTTTGACAGACGAGGGCACCAAAGCTCAGTGCCGTCAGGTGACTCACCTAAGGCCACACAGCACGGAAGGGCAGAGCCATGATTTCAGCCAGGTCCCCACTGCCCCTGCTCGGCAGCCCCTCTGGGAAGAGCCCCTGCCTCCCGCCCGCTGAAGGGGAGCCTGAAACTCCGTCAGGGTCTGTGGGGAGGCTGGGGCAATGGGCTACAACCATGCACTTACCTTCTCCCAGCCTCAGGCTGCTTGTCTGCATGGGGAGGAGGGGGGTTGCAGGGGGGTGTGGGGCATGCAGGGGGGTGTGGGGGTGGTGGTACGGGGGGGGTGGGTAGCCTAACCCTTTCCTAGCCACCATTCTGGGACCTGTGGTCTGAATGAGGTCCGAATAGGTCCCCAGAGGGTTCCGACCTTCTGCCCGAGGGAGGGCGGAGGGCGGCACGGATGCGACCCAGCCTGTAGCCTTGGGGAGACCTCTTGTCTCCGGGGACCCCGGAAACCCGGTCTATCTGCAATTAATGGAAAGAGTCCTAGGCTGGACCTTCGGTCTCTCAGACCGCCACGTAGCGGGCTCAGTGGACGGACAAGTGTCCTTATCTGTCAGAATGAAAGGATTGTGGATGCCAATTTTAGAAATGAAAAAACCCTCCTATTCTGCTAAGGAAGAAATCTTCAAGATGTGTTGAAAACAGAAGCATGGCACATACGCAGTATCCCGATTTGAAAGTTATATGTACGAAAAAGAAAACAAAATAAAAATTATATGCAGATATATGCCAAGTAAAATTATATGCATATATATGCAAAATGAAATTAAATGCATATGTATGTTATATATACACATATACCCAATATGGTATAGACGCACATTCGGTATATAAACTCAAAAGATATAGTCGCTTATTTTCCCCCAAAGAATCAATACAAGAGTGAACGAGACACTCATTTTAAAGGGGTGGCCTGTTGAGGGGAGGGCGAGGCCAGGGCCGGAGGCAAGACAGGCGTGGAGGCCAGACCTCTTCAAATGTGCCTTGCATTACTGTGATAATTTGGGGAGCTGCACAGTTGTATATAATTTTAAAAAGCGAGTAAGTCATAAAGAACGGCAAAGCCATCCGGGAGGCATAAAGCACACCGGTTAAACAAACGTTTGTTTGTCAACTTGGCGACATAAGCGGCCCGAGAAGAATGATTTCCCTGGACACTCCCACGCCGGTGACAATAATCACCCTAAGGACCCACCCAGGGGTCGAGACTGC
Source organism: Paguma larvata (assembly GCA_030068075.1). Classification (NCBI taxonomy): domain Eukaryota; kingdom Metazoa; phylum Chordata; class Mammalia; order Carnivora; family Viverridae; genus Paguma; species Paguma larvata. Next base: position 7,199,633 of record CM057836.1, read on the forward strand.
ATTTGGTGGCCACCCTCGTAGTGCTCAGGGAGACGCTGTTACTCTAAAATGATTCCCTCTGCGAACACATACGGTAGGATCGGTGTGGCTATTTCTCGGAGTAAGAAAAAGGAGACGCAATTTGCAAGTTGACTCTAAGACCAAGACATAACTGCTTCTGGACTTGTGTCTCTCTAACCTGAGGGTCCCCTGGGGAGACTCCAGAGGATTTAACCGAACTCTGCGCCCCACCGGCCCCCCGGCTCTACGGCACTGCCTTTGCTAGTTGTATAGTCTCTGGCGGAACAGTTGTATAGTTTGAAAGACTGTTTCCTCGCTCGAGGAAAAGCGGCAGTCTGGAACCCTGCAGGAGATGGTCATTAACTGTCCCTTTGGTGCTGACACTTGGCGGCCTAGAACCTGACGGAGCTCAGCTAGCAGACTTACCAGTACTGAGCCCGTCCTTAGTTTAATGCCGCACAGAAACCGTGTCGAGGTGAAACCAGTCTGGCACATTCCAGCAAAGAGCGACCTGGTCGATTGTCCCCTAAACAGCACCGCTTTCATGCTCTGATTTCCGCCATGTGTGGCTTGGACTTGTCGCTGTGACTGAACCAGACCCGATCATTTTCCACGTCCATGAACCTGCTTTGTGTTGGGAGCGTTTACGAGGTCTCTCCGCTTTCTTCTCACCAAGACCTCGTGAAGTAGGGCTTATGGACTCTGCTTTCTCGGGGGAGGTGGGGGAGTGGGAGGGCACTAAGTGACCCAGTTCTGGACCCAGCCAGGCAACGGAGAGGCCAGGGACGGAGTTGGGCCTGACTGACCCCAAGGCCCATGAGTGCCTGAGCCCTGAGTGCCTGTCACAGAGAGAAGAGTCTCCTGGCTCTTTCTAAATGTGTAAGACAGGCTGTGAATGACCTAAGCCAACAGCAAAAGGACTTAGTAGCAGGTTGGAATCTCATGTACTGGGAATGGCCCTCTCCTACCATGGCTGAAGACAGAAGCATAGACACAGTAAGATGAGTGCCCATTTGTTAAGCCCTGCTGTGTGCCGGGCACCCCCTACGTGAGCTCGCTGTATCTCCACCACGCCAATGGGATAGGTCTTCTCTGAACTTTACAGATGGGGAAACCGAGGCTCTGAGAAATGAAGTGGCTTGCCTAAGGTCATGGGAATGAGGAGACACAACTCCAGATTAGGCTGCAACACTGCCGTTGAGCCACTGAGAATTCTAATTTCGATCTCTGTCTTAACTCTATTGTGAAAGAAAACAAAACAAAACAAAAAAACCCAAAAGACCTTAAGGTAACCTGGCTCTGTGCATACGTGACAACATCCCTCATGACCTTGTAACATGAGGCCACTTATTCAGACTACATGTTTGTGTGTGTTACCGTATATGGGAGACAAAGAAGTAGAAAATATATAAGACGCTACGCCACGTGGCATTCAGGGGACACGACGCCACATGGCATTCGGGGCTCAGTTTTTCAGGTACCAACCCAACTGAGCAGCGCTGGCAGGAACAAAGCTTGTTTCCTGGAAAGAAAGGCTTTGATGTCACAACTCTGTGCGAGAATCCTCTACACCGCAGACTAGGATGAGGACAGCACCTAGCCACAGGAGGCAACACTCCCAGACCCAGGCAGTTCCCGAGCTGAGGTTACAGGGGCCAAATTTTGTTTAGAGTCAAAGAATAGACTTTACGTGTCTAGCCCACGGGTTCTCAACTGGGGGTGATTTGGGCCTCCCAGGGGGCATTCGGCAATGTCTGGAGACACTTTTAGTTGTCCCAATGGGGGCCCAGGGGGGGAGGGGTGTGCCCCTGCCGTCTCAGGGAGAGGAATGTGTCACACGTGTCACACCACACACAGCAGCCCCATGACGAAAAACAATAGGGCCCCAAAGCCAATAGAGTCTCGGAGGTTGGGACACCCGCTGTGGCCCAGACCTGTCTCTCTTTCTGCTCGTTAGTGCCCCACGTTCTCAAGGGCAGGTGAGCCGCTTGTTCTTCAAAGTTTCCAGAGCGTCTCCATCGGCAGCGGAGCCAGGTCAGTCACAGGGGAAGTGTCTCTTTCATCTCTCCAGGAGGGTTGGGTGCTGGAAGACGGTGTTTGCAAAGGAAACACCACATGATGCCAATTATTCAAATGGGCTTCTCCTCTGAGAATCCGCTCTCCTCTGAACTTCAAACATCTTGACCAATACTAATTTAGCAGGGGAGCTCCTCGGGAAGATTCTATCAGCTCCCAAACCAATTAGTTTAACTCTGGGCAAGTTTACCAAACACGCTTCTTTGATCAAAGAATTTATTTTTTTTTCAAAGGGTATGATCTCCTACCCATATGTCTGCCTTTGACATTAATTGATAGACCAAAAAGGAGGAGGAAAAAAAAATTCCATTTTTGAAGATGGCATTAGGGTTTCAGAGTCAGGTTGAAAGTGCTGTTGTCTCTGCCAATAGGTACAGAGAGAGGAAGAATCTCGGGGTTTCGAGGGGACCCCCGAAGTGCTCAGAGAGCAGAATCCCCAAGTCCCAGGCTCCGTCAAAGGAGAAAGGGTGCCAAGTCCCTTCTGGGCCATGACAAAATGGAGCCCACTGCAGGGCTGGCTGGTTGATGATTGTTTGAATGACTCTCTACTCACTGAGGAGCCCCACCTGTGTCGAGCCCATTTCGGGGGGACTAGGGCTGCCATGAAGGAAGGAAGTGCCATCTGTGTCCTAACGTTCACAGTCCAGTAGGCAAGACACACAACCCAACAAACAATTATGGTGCTTTCGAGTGTCTGTGTGCTACAGCCCACCCCACTGTTGGATGGGTCTGAACCCCCTGCCTTCTCCCCTCTTCTGAGCATTTTTATCTGCTGGTTCTTTTCCTGGTGAGGTCTACTCACCCTTCCAGACCCAATGACCGTGTAACTCACCCAGGAAGCCTCCTCTGTCCCAAGTTGAGCCAGTGGCCTGCCTGTCCACCAAACTGCCCAGGCTCCCTGAGCTTCTGTCTACCAGAGCACTGGGCACGGGTTCTTTGTTTGCTTTTCTCTCCCTACTCCCGCCCCTCAAGTGTGAGCTCCTTCAGGTGGGGCCCTAGGTTCTTTGTGTATCCTCAGTGCATGGAAGATACTGGGTAAGTATTGATGAATGAATGAATGAAGCTGGTGTATGTAGGTACAAGGGCAACAAGAAGTAATGGTGACGTGGGGGCACCTGGGTGACTCAGTTGCTTAAGCATCTGACTCTTGATTTCGGCTCTCACTGTCACGAGTTCAAGCCCCACATCGGGCTCTGCTCTGTCAGTGAGGAGCCTGCTTGAGATTTTCTGTCTCTCTTTCTCTCTGCTCCTCCTCTACTCATACTCTCTCTCTCCCTCCCTCTCTCTCTCTCCCCCTCAAAAATAAATAACTAAAACATAAAAAAAAAAAAAAGAAGTAATGATGAAGTAATGCTGAGGTAGATAAAGGAAACTTTGCAGCTGGTGTTTGCTGGTGCGGTTCTGGCATTTTCCCTTTAGAACAATGCTGACAGGCATCCAATCAAATAAATTAATATTGCCTTTCCACCATGAAAGACTCATTTTGTGGGAACAAGTCCACACAGCAGTGTGTAGGTGTGTGCCCCACACGTCAACCCCACCAGAAACCATAATGTGTCTGCCTGTGTCTTCCTGTCAGCAAGAGATGAGGAGTGTTCCTCTCTCCTTTCTCATGATGGCCGCTGACCCCTGTCTGACCTCGCCGCTCTGTAATGGCGGGAAAATGAAGGCGAGGTGGGAAATCAGAGAGGAGAGATGAAAGGGAAATGTTTATTAAAGGTGAACACATGCGCTATTAAAAGAAAAAACCCCGAGTTACCACTACGTAAAGGTCATAAACCGTGTGCCTGTGGAATCGTTTTCTGGAAGTTTCCATTAAAAAAAAAAACAACACGCGATTTTTATGTAAACAGAAAAATGGAGATTCTCTTCTCTTGAAGATAGTAGAAATAAATTTCTCTGGTTGTAGGCCAGTTGGGTTTAGTGATATTCACACGAAGTCCTTCATACAGATTTGGAGCCACCTCTTGATTAAAGTTGATATTTGAATTTTTGAAGAAGAACAATCATTACTAATTAGTTCTGGGGCCTGTAACTCCACTCGATGTAGCGTCAGGTGTGCTCGCTTGCAAATATTTATCAGTGGGGGCGCCTAGGGGGCTCAGTCTGTTAAGCGTCCGACTTCGGCTCAGGTCATGATCTCAGGGTTCATGAGTTCAAGCCCCACATCGGGCTCTCTGCTGTCCGCACAGAGCCTGCTTCAGATCCTCTGTCCCCTTTTCTTTCTGCTCTTCCCCCACTCGTTCTCTCTCTCTCTCAAAATAAATAAACTTAAAAAAAAAAAGAAAAAGAAAACATTTATAGGCAGTTTCAAGATGGCAAAATGGCCCACGAATGTTGCCTGTGGCAAATCGTGATACCCGTTAGTAGCATAAAGGGATCTAAAGCTTATTGATTCCTGTGAAGGTTATTGGAGAGCTGAGAGAGAGAGAGAAACACAAGCGTGCAGTGTCGTGGAAACCAATTCATCACTTTGTTGTCAACCAATGAGCCCTGACTTGGTTTTCAAGAACTGCAGTGTTCACTGAGTACTCGCTACGTTCCGGACCCTGCGCTAAGTACCTGAGAGAACTCCCTCAGCGGAGACCCACGAGGGGGTGTGTCCCGGTCACCAGCTAACAAATGAGAAAGCGGAATGGAGCACTGCCTGGGCTCCAGAGCCCGTAAGCCGCGAAGCCAAGATGGGAACCCAGCGGCACACGTCCGTGGGGGTGCGCTCCAGGGAACGCGTGGGAGCGGTGCCTGGCCAAACGGGCTGTTCCCGTGTTCAGCGCCAGGAGGACTGTGTTCTGCACGGACACTCTTTGAGGAAGGAGATGGCAGAGGCACATGGCCGCTGCTCTTCCAGAACCCGCAGGGGGCGGGAGTCAGGTTCTCACTCAGCCCAAATAGGAAGGGGCCAGGGGTACACAGCACCTTCCCAGGTAAAGGCCTTTCACTTGCCCACTCAGTGGGCCCCGCTGATTTGATTTCCTCACACGCTCTCCTGACCCCTCACCTCAGCAGGGAGAACTCCTGCCTTTCCCCCCAGATATGACCAGTAGCTCCAGAGCCTCCTCAGAGTCCACTCACCATGACTGCCTGCTCCCTCCGATGACTGACAGATGGGAACTATTATTATTTTTTTTTACCATTCAAGGTATATAGAGAGGGAGGACTGGTCTCTATTCAGTGTTCTGTGTCTGTACCTACATTTCAGCCAAACCTCTCTGGCTCCGGAATCAGATATTGATTCACGTAATGGAATGTAGGTCGTTGCTTAAATGATACAAGATGTGCAAAATGGCCACCGTTCTTCAAAGCTCCTTCCAGGGAGAGGTGGAGTTCCTTCTTCACTCCCTGAATCTGGGCCAGGCTTTGGTAGAAGGAACATTATGAGTTCTGTGCCGTAGACCTTAAGAGGTCTTGCAGCTTCCACTTTGAGTCGGGAACCCTTCTGCCACCAAGACTGAGGTAGCTTGCTGGAGGATGAGAGACATGTGGACAGAGTTCCAGCCGTGTGAGCGACCCCAGGTGGAGAACAGCCAAACTCAGCTCGGCCCAGAAGGACAACCTCACTGAGCCCAGCTCAAACCACTGACACACAGAATCATGAGCTAAATAAAATGGTTGTCTTAAGCCCATCGCCTTGGGGATATTTGTTACACAGCAATAGGTAACTGGTGCATGCAGTTCATGGGAGCCGAAGCTGGGGGCTGGAAGCCACTGGGGGCTTGGCAACTTTCTCTCGATTTCTCTCCAGGTATACATGGCGATTCTACTGCACACCTATCCATTCTCTTCTGTCGCTCTCGGCAATCCTGCCTCCTCAGCCCCGGATGGTCACCCGGGCTCCAGTTCAGCCTGATGCCTGGGTGCAAAAGCTCGCGATCACCGAGTGACCGGTCCTGGTGTCTTCTCAGCTCACACCCACCCCTGAATCCAATTGGTCCAGCTCAGCTGCCGATGGATAAGCTCCCAAGTCCAGTGGTCTCTGTGGGCAGCAGGCGTTGGAGGGCAGGAGGTTGTCCAAGAAAGGGTTCATAGAGGCGCAAATAGTGCATTTCATCATCCATAAGAGGGAGGGACAAGGTGAGATTTTTCATCGCTGCTTTATTGCTGAAGAAGCTGTAATAGGGCTATACTGACCAGCTCTGAGTTGTATTAAGCATAGGCTGATAAGCATTTGTCTCCCAGTTTCCGCTTGCTGAATATTAGAGGGAAAGCCTCCATGCTGGGTCTTATGGTCAGACATGGCACATCTCGCTGGACTTCCCCTGCGCCCAGGCCAGGGGAAAAGTCCCGGAACACACCATCCCCACCCTTTGGTTTATTTTTCTTTTGGGGCGGTAATTTTTTTCCTTTTCCTTTTTTCCGCCAGCCCCCCTTGCCCCTTCCAACTCCACCTACGGCAACTCTCAGGATGTCTATGCTGACAACCTAGTACATATTCTCTCAGTCGTGTAATAACGTATAAGCACGTACGAGGCTTTGATCCTATTGTTTACAGAAACAAGGGCATACTTTACACAGCTTTCACCTCTTCGTTTTCTCAAATTTATCCTTATTAATAATGGTTATATTATATTCAAAGGCGAGAATTACTATGCTTTATTCAACCTCTGTGATAGCTATGTGTCTGCTTTATTCCCCCAGTTTTCTAGGGCTATAATTCTTGAATATAAAGCCTTATCTACTGATGCTTTTATTTCAAGGCGCTAGATTCCCAGGCATGGGGTTGTTGCTGGGCTGACCAATATATCCGCATTATCTTAACCAATGTTACCAGATTGCCTCTCGAGCTGTGGCCAGTAATTGAGTACTCATTGTCCCATACCCCAAGAGCAAAAAGGTATTATCGCTGCTTGTAAGTTTTGCTAGTTTTATCATTGTGAAGAATGATCTCAATTAATAAAAATTGCATTTCCTATAGTTATTAGAGTTTTGAGAATCTTTAAAAAAATTAGTCATTTGGATTTGCTCTTCTACAGAATTCCTTCTTTATCGTCTTGATCCGTTGCTTTACTGGACAATGGTCTCTCATCAAGTAGTGAGAACTGTTTCTATGTAGTAGATACTAAGCCGCCACCTGTCCTCTGAATTGCAAATATATACAATTGGCGACTCATTTAAAATATCTTTTGCTATAAACAATTTCAATGACTTAATATTCACAAGAGTCTTCCCCCCTTTTTTTAAAAATTTTTTTAACGTTTATTTATTTTTGAGACATAAAGACAGAGCATGAGCAGGAGAAAGGCAGAGAGAGAGGGAGACACAGAATTCAAAGCAGGCTCCAGGCTCTGAGCTATCAGCACAGAGCCTGACGCGGGGCTCGAACTCCCAGACTGCAAGATCATGACCTGAGCCTGAAGTTGGCCGCTCTACTGACTGAGCCACCCAGGCACCCCTTTTCCCCCCCCCATTTTAATAGCTTCTGAGTGTCTATTCTTGGAAAGGTTTTCTTATTGCTAAATTGTTATATAGCCTTCTAAAAAAAGAAAATAATATTGTCACACACACACACACATTTAAATGTTTATTTTTGAAAAAGAGAGAGAGAGAGAAATCACAAGCGAGGGAGGTACGGCAGGGGGGACAGAGGATCTGAAGCTGGCTTCGTGCTCACAGCAGAGAACCTGATGGGGAGCTTGAACTCACAAACCATGAGATCATGACCTGATCTGAAGTAAGACACTCAACTGACTGAGCCACTCAGGCTCCCCTTTATATTTTATATTTAAGTCTTATCTGAAATTGATCGTTGTTTAAGTTGTAAAATTAAAGATCAATTTATCTTTTCCCATTAGTAAAAGACCATTTTTTTCCATGTAGTATATTTTTTTCATTTTTTAAATGTTTATTTACTTTTGAGAGAGAGAGAGACAGAGTGTGAGAGGGAAGGGACAGAGAGAGAGGGAGACACAGAATCTGAAACGGGTTCCAGGCTCCATGTTGTCAGGGCAGAGCCCGATCCAGGGCTCAAACTCACAAACCACGAGATCATGACCTGAGCTAAAGTCAGACACCTAACCAACTGAGCCACCCAGGGGCCCCTCCACATAGTATATTTTTAAATGTACTGCTTTCTGCTTTCTATTTCTACTTTCTCTATTTTGTCCTAGATGTAATTTTCTCTTCCTATGCCAATACCATATTTATTTGAATTAAGTGGCTTTCTGGTATGTCTTGGTCTGGTAATTCGAATTCCTCTATTCTTTTTCAGAAAGTTTTTTTCCGAAGACTTTATTTCCCCAAATAAACCTTATAATTATTTTATCCAATTATTTGCCCTTAAGGAAAAAACTCTGTTAGGAGTCTATTTAGAATTGAATTAAATGTATACATTAATTAACTTTAAATGTATATCTCCTCAACCAAGAATAGGATATGGCTTTCCTTTCGTTCATGTCTTGGTTTATGTGATTTGATAATATTTTATTGTTTTATGTAAAATGTTTTTCTTTCTAGTATATTGCATTTCTAAATATTCAAAAGTCTTATTTGCTACTGCAAATATCTTTTTTCTATTTCTAGTTGCTTGAAGGCAGAATAAAAACTGTCAATGTTTGTATATTTATCTTGTATCTAGCTATGTTAGCAAATACTTTTCAATTTCAGTCACTTTGCTCATTTTGGGGTTTCTAAGTATATAGTCATATCATCAACAAACCTAGACACATTCATTTCTTGTTTTCTGAGGTCCAAATCCGTTTCATAGTGTTTTTATCTTATTGCACTGGCTGGAGCCACTAAGACCATGTTGAAAAATAATAATGGTGGTATATCATCATTGCTTAGTTCCTGATTTAATTGAACTAGGTTCTAAAGGTTCACCATTTTAGAAAACTATTCTCTGTTGGTTCTTGGTGAATGGTTTTTTTCTGAAGTTTCCATGATCTATTGTTTAGAATTTTTGAGGAAAGTATGCTAAATGTTTGTCAAATGCCTTTTAGGCTCAATTAGTGTGTGTGTGTGTGTGTGTGTGTGTGTGTGTGTGTGTGTGTGTGTGATTTTTATTCTTTAAATTGCTCAAACTTTTTTTTTAATTTTTAAGTTTATTTATTTATTTCGAGAGTGACAGAGACAGCGCAAGTAGGGGAGGGGCAGAGAGAGAGGGAGAGAGAGAGAAACCTAAGCAGGCTCTGCACTGCCAGCACAGAGCCCACTGTGGGGCTTGAACTCATGAACCGTGAGCTCATGACCTGAGCCAAAACCAAGAGTCAGACCCTTAACCTACTGAGCCACCCAGGCGCCCCTCAAACTTTGGTTTTCAAGAAGAGACCTTCATGCTTGGAAATTTACACAGGCATATTGTCCGTTTCTCATTCTTTCTGTTTTAATTCATTTTTATGGTTTAACAAAGACAAAAATCAAGCAAAAAATATCATTTTCAAAGACTAATGACATGGAAAGAAAACTGAGAAATGAGTTAAAGCGGGGGGAAACCTAGGCTGCAAAACCCTCTACAGCATGATCCCAGTTCCTTAAAAAGAAACACCCATCTATGCAAGAAAAATTTCAGGAAGGAAATACATCATGTTAATAGAAATATGGGTGGTTTTTATAGCGTTCCTCGTAGTTCTCTGCAGGTTCAAGATTTTCTACAGCACATTGGACGTGCTGTTATAATCAGGAGGAAAAACACATTTTCATTTTGGGATGACAATGGCAAGACTTCATGTCTCCTAGAGGAAAACAGCACCCGGGGTTCTCGCAGTAGAGCCTTGTTGGAGCTCAGTGAAGGACCGAGGCTCACGGATCCTGCGTGGCTCGGCTGCGTGCCATGCCACTTCACCCCACAATGGTTTCATTATAGAGAGCCACACTACAACATTTTACTCAATCCAAAGTTCCTGCTCCTTCCAGCATTTGTTGACCCTCTAACCCTCTTGACACGAGGCTTTCTTTCGGAGTCGGGGATCCGAGTCCAAAATGGGGTCAAGGAGACCAGCCTGGGCTTGGCTCTGTCCTTTTCCTGCCGTGTGACCCTCAGGAAAGTTGCTTGGCATCTCGGAGCCATAAAATAACTCCCCACTCACAAACTGCGGGAAATCATACCTGACTCCTCATACGGTTGGTTGTGTGGACCAAAATCTGAGAGACTACAGGTGGGGCTGCCTTCTAAACCACCCAGCGTAGCACAAACCCAAGGGATCGTTCTTGCCCCACAGAGAGAGCTCCTTGCCATCATCTGAACAACCCGATTGCAAAACGATTCTATTTAATTGGATTTATCTGAGTAGGTCAAATAATAATAATAATTACCGAGAGTGGTAATCATATCAAGAACAGCTCACCGCGCTTCTATTACATAACCTGAGCTTCTCTCCAACGCCCCGATTTGAAAGCCTCTCCCATTCGCCTACTTGTGACTCAGGGATCACAGATCAATCCTGTGCCTGGAGAAAGGCTCTCAGCTTTGTCATCGTCGCCTCGGCCTCTTCACACCCAACCACAAAGTAAGCATGAGCGGATTGCTCAACCTGCTTTGAAACCCATATCGCCACTGCCTTACACACAGATGAGGGGTTTGAAAAAGGCCAAGGTGGGGAAAGACGCCACGGTATTGTCTGTTCTTCCAAGCAAAGTGCATTTAAAGCACCCCTCCCCCACCCAACCCAAATTCGCCCCGTAGAGCCTTCAAAGATCCCTTTCCACCACAGACCCTGATGCCCCTGTTCCAGAACCTGGTCCTTTTCTCCAGCCCCCCAGGGAGTCAGTGGTGGGGAAGGGGTGGGGAGAGAGGGTCCTGGACCCCTGATGGAGTTCCTGCACCCAGGCTGGGCCTCACTTCCCTTTGGGAAGCCTCTCTACTGATGAGACCCTGCTCCAGTCCAACGTTTCATCCTGTGACATTTGGTTCCGAGGAAAATCTCCGGTGGTCCCCAAGGGGGCAGGGAAGGAGCATGCTTCAGGAGATGTTGGGGGCCCACAGAGTGCAGGCCCTGGTGCTGTGCCTCCGTGGCAGGCAGGCAAATCCTCCCTTCAGTTCCGCCTGCAAAGCCTTCTCACCCACCAGAGCTAAGAACAGCTCATAGAGGCCTCTCTTCTCCTGTATTTCAAGGGGAAAATGACTGCTTACAACTTTTCCGAGAAATTAAGTCAAGCCAGCTTCCCAGGAAAGCCTTGGTCCCTGGTCCACTTTCACCCATTGTGCTGGAATTCAGCAGCCCTGCCATTCTGGACACTCTGGCCTTTAGGTTGGGAAACTTTTTCTTGAATTATTTTGTCAATTACTTCCTCTCCTCTTTTTCTGTTTCTGGAAGGTATTCTGTTCTCTCCTATTTTCACTGGGCCTCCTGCACTCGACCGTTAGTTTTCCTGTTTTTCTTCTCCGGGAACTTCACTTATCTTTTCGTTTTACTTCCTGGGAGAGTTCCTCAACTGAATTTTCTAGTCCTGCTATCGAGAATTTTATTACTGCTTCCTTCATGAGTGAAATTAATATTCCTTTCAGGATTTCAAGACGAATGATTTTTTTTTTTTTCTTCTCCCTGCATAGACTGTTTTTTTTCTGGCTTATTTGTTTGGGTCTCTGTAGTTCCAGGTCCCGGGTCCTTGGTTGTCAGAAATGCTGAAATGGCAATTAGAAGCACTGGGCACGTAGGCAGGGCTATAGGGTCATTGCCCTATGCCTTTCTTGGGGGGGAGGGCCTGCCGAACATGTCCGTATCTTGAGGTCTTTATTTTGGTGCTGAGAGAACTTCCAAAAGGCTACCAGGCATGAAGATACAATTAGGGTTTTTCCACTAACTTCTTCCATTTTAGAGCATGGCCACAGGGTCACACTGTCCAGTGAGGGGGACATAAGGGACAGCAGGACCTGCCTTAGAGGCAGTGGTCCAGGACACCAGGCCTAAGAAGAGGGCTGGCCCGGCTGGCCTGAGGCTCTGACACCCCTGGCTGAGGTTGCTTCCAGGCAGTGTTCGGTGGCCTGCGCTCCAGCCTCAGTCTTGGGGGCATTCTTAGGGTGCTTCTGGCAATGCTGACCCAGGACCCCTCTCTGGTGAGGAGGAAGTGCTCACCCGTCTCTTCACGGGACTCCCTGCTCTTGCTGACAGACCCTGTCCCCAACCCACCGGCCCCTCCACCTCCTCAAGGTACCTCACAGCCTCAACGCCGCCTCGCCCCTGCCAGCTCCTGTGAGGACCCGGCCTGAGGGCTCTGGGCACAGGCTGGCTTTGCTCCGAGTGGTAGAGGGCAGGCCAGGCCACCCAGCCTGCTTGCGGCTGGGGCAGAGAAAGGGCGAGTCCGAGGGGAGCGTTTAGTGTCCAGCTGACCAAGACCTTGAGTGTGTGGGAGGAAGACCGTCTCATGGTAAATGAAGATTCAACAGCTGAGCCTAAGAGCACAAAGACGGGCCCACAGGTAAAGGCGAGAGAGAAAGGTAGGGGCTGGGATTTCCGAACTTGTTTAAACCTTGGATGTTGTCGTATAAGGATTCTTTTTTTTTAATTTTTAGTGTTTACTTATTTTTGAGAGGGACAGAATAAGAGCAGGGGAGGGGCAGAGAGAGCGAGAGAGGGAGACAGAGAATCCGAAGCAGGCTCCAGCCTCTGAGCTGTCAGCACAGAGCCCGACGCGGGGCTCGAACTCACAAACCATGAGATTGTGAACTGAGCCGACGTCAGATGCTTAACTGACTGAGCCACTCAGCTGCCCCAATAATTCTTATTTTTTAAAGAGATGATCCAATAGGAAACTGTGTTAGGATTTCATATTTGCCACGCCCGAGAGAAGCCTGACTGTTCAGGCCGTGGGACCGTACCCGGGTGCCTGCCGCTGGCCGAGTGGCTCTGGGGAGGGGCTCCCAGCTTCCCAAGGGTCGGCTTGCGGCTGGAACACGGCCAGGGCGGAGGGGATCCTGGGGCATCAGAGCCCGAAGACCTGGGGCTCACTGGGTCCAGCATTCCACCTGAGGGAGGGGGGCCTGAGTCTCCGGATCTGGAAGCGGCCAAAGCGGCCCCCGCTGGGGGTGAGAGGCAGGGCTGGGCGACCCCCAGCCGATCCAAAGTGGCCGCAGGGGACTGCGGGGAGCAGCTAGCGTGACCGCTGCTGGGTGTGGCAATGACCCAGGTGACTTCCGGCCAATCCTTCATTGAACATGTGAGCGCAGATTCACACAAAACATGATCGGTTTAGAAAATTCCAATTCCAGAAAGAAAGATACCCCAGAACGTAGGACCAGGTCAAGTCTGCCAATTGCACCGACTTTGGAATTGCGGTTGGGTGAGTAAAATCACCCCAGCAACACAGGGGTAAGGATCTAGACTCTTCTCTCAGTCAAAAGAGGATGTGCGGTACCCATCCAGTGTCTGGACACCAACAGGGTGTTGGGGACCTAGCCAGTGGGGTTTCTCGAGAGAGCCTAACTCAGGGAGAACCTCCTGAGTGAGCAGCGTGGGCAGAATCTCAGACGATTCACAGCTTGATTCTGCAAGGATGCTTTCATTCATTCAGGCTCCGGGTCTAGCTTACAGCCTATCCAGTGTCTTCTGTTCTGACTGGTCCTGTTTCTGCCCTACCGGGAAACTTCCAATGACTTCTGTCCCCGAGATGCTGTATCTCAGAAACAGCACTCTTAATATTCTCCCGAGTCTCTCCTGCGACTGAGTCATGGTTCTTTCTATTTGCAATTCCTGTCCTATCCGAAGGTGCAACATGTTGCCTGCAGGCGATGGAAGGCGCCACTCAAACCAAACATTTAATTTAAAGACTTGGCCTCCAGGAGAAGAGAGTATTATTATTATTATTATTATTATTATTATTATTTATCGCATTTAGAGTGTTCCATCTCTGAGCCCCTGGGTACTCATAAAGTGAACAATGCTCTTGTTTAAGCACCCAAGTTAGGGCTAAATGTCCTGAGTCGTCAGTTTGAAGCAGGCTACAGAATGAGACAGGAGGGATGAGAATCTCCAATAACGCCCAGAATGCTTGGTTTCCAAAGACAGAGGGATTTCAACTCCCGGACATGCCGTAGGATCAGCAGGGCTTGGGAGCAACCCCAGTTGCACTCTTCGGTGGAATTCGTAGCTGTCTAGTTCCAGAACAAGGGAGCTGCTTTGTTCTGCAAACATTAGCAGAAGCCCTGGAGTCAGACTCCAGAGACACAGAGTACTGGCTGAGCCTGGGTCACTGCCTCCAAGCAGTTCACAGTGTCCGGCGGGGGGTGGGGCTGGGGTGGGGGGCGCGGGAGGCAGATGAGTCTACACTGAGGGTCAGCATGCTGGCGCCTAGAAGCAGGTGGGTCACTGGAGGTCAGCAGTGGGAGTCTAGGGTGCTGAGGGAATCCATGGCGCCCCGCTGTCAGAGAGGCCTGGACAAACAGGAACACAGGCAGAGGACCCGTGGGGAGGCCGAGGGGCTTGTAACCATGTGAAAAGGACTGCAGAGTCTGGGCAGGAAGGAAAGATTGAATGGGACCAGAGGGAGAGGGAGAACATTGTCGAAAGACATGAATGCAAACCTAAATAACCTAATAAAATAGAAAGGCATTTTATTTATTTAGAATAAATATATTCTAAATAAATAAATTAAATAAATATTTAGAAAAAAACTAAATAAATAGAAAGGCATTCCCAGGGGCGCCTAAGTGGCTCAGTTGGTTAAGTGTCCGACTTCAGCTGAGGTCATGGTCTCTCTCAGTCTGGGAGTTCAAGCCCCACATCGGGCTCTGTGCTGACAGCTCAGAGCCTGGATCCTGCTTTGGATTCTGTGTCTCCCTCTCTCTCTGCCCCTCCTCTGCTTGTACTCTGTCTCTCTCTCTCTCTCTCTCATAAATAAACATTAAAAAAAATTAAAAAAAAAAAAGAAAGGCATTCCCAGTTGGACTGGAAGATTTAATATTGTTAAGAAGGCAATACTTCCCCAAATTGATCTATAGATTCAATGCAATCCCTATCAGAATGCCAGATGGGTTTTTTTTTGGGGGGGGGTAGAAATAGAAATTGATAAGCTGATCCTCAAACTCATATGAAAATCCAAGGGACCCAGAATGGCCAAACCAATATTGATAAGGACAAAGTTGGAGGACTCCCACTTCCCAACGTCAAAGCTTACCACAAAGCTGCTAGTATAAAGACAGACGTATCAATGGAATAAAATTGAGAATCCAGAAATAAACTTATATACATTAGCAATTGATTTTCAACAATGGTCCCAAGACAATTCAATGGGGGAAAGAATAGTCTTTTCAACAAACGGTGCTGGGACAGATGGTTAGCTACGTGTAAAAGCATGAAGTTGGACCCCTCTTAGATATAAATTAAAACTCTTAGATATAAATAGATATAGATAAAAAGTCTTAGATATAAATCTTTGTGAGTTTAGATTAGGCAATGATTTCTTAAAACACCAAAACCCGAGACACCAAAAAAAACCCCAGATAAATTAAATTTCATCAAAATTAAAATTTGGGGGGGAGGTTCCTGGCTGGCTCAATTGGTGGGGCCTACAACTCTGAATCAAGGGGTTGTGAGTTCGAGGCCCACATGGGGAGTGGAGATTACTTTTTAAAAATACAGCATTAACAAATTAAATTTTTTTTCCAAATCATCATGTTGTGCTCTTTAAATATCTGACGATTTAATTGCCAACCATACATCAATAGAGCTGGAAAAATAAGATTTTTGTCTTATTTTTGTCCATACTATTTGTCTATACTATTGAAAAAAGTGAAACAAACCCACGGAATGACAGAAAATATTTGCAAATCGAGTATTTTATAAGGGTCTAGTGTCCAGAATATATAGACAGTTCTTACAACTCAACAATAAAAAGAGAAATCATCCAATTTTAAAAATTGGCCAATGCCTTGAATAGACATTTTTCTGCGGGAGATACATGAATGGCTAGAGAACACCCGAAAACACAGGTTCCACCTAATTAGCCATGAGGTGAGTGGAAATCAAACCCGCAACGAGATCCCACTTCACACCCACTAGGATGGCCGTAATTTAAAAAATAGACAATAAGAGGCAGCAGGCACAGGTTCGCGTTTAAAAATCTGGAGGGCTGGCGGGTGGATGAGGGCCCTGTGGCTCCGCAGAGTCAATGCAAGTCCAACCAGACATCCTGGGTTATTTCCTAAATCCGGGGTGATTTGCTGAGGATTTACTAAAATCCGTGTAGTAAGAAAAGCTATCAGCCTAAGCCGCGCTGTAAGACAGTGCTGGCCGCTTCATAAGGCAGGACGCTCCTCAGCCCTAAAGGAGTTAACGAAGCAGGGGGAGACCCACCGCCTTGCGGGACTGCGAGAGAGATTATTCAGGCACGTTAGGAAGGCAGGTTGGACCCGATGACTGTACGAGTCCTTTCTGACCCTAAAACACTATCATTTCGTGACAGGGTACGAGAAGCCCTCGGGAGCATACAGTCGGTGTTCCGTGTTTGCTGGATCCAGCCGATCACGAATTACCCTCCTAGACGCTCAGGCAGGTGCTCCTTTCAAGCTTCGAAGCTTGTACTGAACCCTCAAATTGCAAAGAAGCAGGTGCCTCATCCCGGAAACAGCCCGACTTTTAGGTTAAGAGACAGCGTCTGTCCTTCCCCTGGGCTGGCACTTGGAGACCCCAGTAACCGTAAAAGAGTGTTTGCTTGCAGAACGCGGGCCCCGGGTGAGTGGCGGTTTCAGGAGCCCGTGTCTGACCCGAGCTGGGCCCTGCATCAGCCTTCGCCGCGAGCCCCGACCTCAGCAGCTGGCCTGTGTTTGCACTGCTCACGGCTCTTTGCGCAACCCGGGCAATGACGCCGAGCAAGGGCGCGTGCAGAGACAGCAAGCTTTCTACAGATCACATCCTGGAAAGAGGGGAAGCCCCGGGAGAGAGGGTGATTGCCTAACAGGATGTGTACACTGTCCCGTCGATTCACCTGGAAACCATTCAGGGAACCATCGAGGCCGAGCAGTGTTTACTCTGGCAGAATGTGGGACAGTGCCGTGGCCTCGGGGAGCTCTGAAGACACCCATGTGGCGACCAGGTCCTGGGAGTTGGTGGTGACCTACGTACGATCCCAAGACGACCACCGTGGCTTTTCACGGTGGGAGCACGGGGACTGACCCTTGACCCACTAAGGCTTACCTGCATGGACTGAGGCCAGTACTGTCAGCAGGAATCATGCTCCCCCTCGCACATACGTATTTTACCGTATGCAGAAATGTCCACATGTGTGACCTTGCCCGAGCTTGGTCATGACCCAACACGTTTGTGCCCATTTCACCGATGAGAAAATTGAGGCTCGGTGGAGCTCCAACAAGAAGCCAGGTCTTCAGACACTCTCTATGGCCTCTTTCTGTCACCCGTTGCTGCTCCTTTGAGTCACTGGTGTCCATGGTGTGGACAGTCCAATGCTGTGTGATTAGGATCAGGCTGGCATTGGCCTTGTGGGCGTGCTCGTGGTCGGAACAAGAGGGTTAGAGCCCCCTGCAGAAGGATGAGGCCGTATCTGAGAAACTCAGCCCGCCCCGCACACACCCCACCGTGGCCCCACCGGATCAGCTCCCTCCCGCTTCCTCCTTCTCTGCAGGAGTCACTTACTCCGTCAGGACGTCCGTGCCCTGGCCTCCTGTGTGCTGCTCCATCCGTGTGCTTCAGCTGTAATGCCTGCTCAACCCCGACGGAAGTCTCTGGCAACGGCTGTGTTGCCAACCCAATGAGCAAATGTCACCTCTTGCTGACCCCCATCCGACATGGGGGCTGCTCCCAGACCCTCTTTCCCCTTGGTTCCCATGACCCTGCTCCCTCCTTCCTGTCCCCCTCACCCTTTATGTCGAGGTGTCCGTGACCTGACCCATACCCTTCCCACTTTGGAGGTTCCTCTTGAGTGACCCATTAGCCCTGGCTGACGCCTCCCAGTGCACGATGCCAACCTCCATTTCCAGTCATGGCTGAACTCGATGCCTTAGAAAATTTCAATAGGAGTTCCCTCAGGAGCCAAATTTGGCTTTGTAGTCCATCCCTCACGCCTTCCTCCCCAAGATTCAGATTCTGCAAATCATCCCAGCCAGGAATCAATCAAGGGGCCTCCAGAGCGCTGCCCCCACCTCCATCTGATCGAAGCCCAGCACTGCTGAGTTTCTGCTCACGTGTCACCAATCCCTCGCAGGAGCGTCCCTGCTGGTCCTTGGTTCCCTCGAATCTTCTCCTCATGCTTGTGAAATGGACTCTTTGAATCACATCTTCTTGCGAGTCCTCCTCCTACCTGCCAGAAGCCCCACGGCTCTTCCGTCTCCAGATGCGTGCCCAGCCACCCGGCCAGCCGCAGCTATCGCCCGCTGCCCGCCACCTGACTTTGTCATCCGTCACGCGTGGGGTCCCCAGACACTCTCTCCGGAGCTGCGGGGGGGCCCGCTGTGCACCCTGCATGTTCATCGGGCTGTCCTCACTGCCGAGTTGCTCTTCCTGGCCTTGAGCTTGGCTTCAGACCTACAGCAGACGCCGTCTCCCCAGGAAGGCCCCCTCGCGTGCTCATCTCGAATAAAAGACCTGCCTTTGGTCCTTGGAAGGACCACACGGAAGAATGTGTCTTTCTTCCATTACACGGGAACGCCGGGAGGGTGGGCCCTCTGTTCCTCATCTTCGACTCCCCAGCCCGCCCTAGAATCGGTCCTCAGGAGAAAAATTGTTCTTAAGTCTGTCCCACGTCAGCCGATGTGAGTGTGCCGAACCAACCCAAGTGTCGTCCTGGCTCGCGGACTGATTTTTAGCTAACCATTTTGTTATGCAAAATACCCAACCCGCACCAAGTCAACAGAAGGATGTAAGGACCCCGTGTGCCCCTCGCCTCGCTCGAACGGTCACCATCTTTGTTTTATCCTCCTTGCCACCAACTGTCCCCCCAACCTGATTATTCTTTTTAATTCAAAATTAGGCTGGGTTTTTTCTATCTATCCTCCACGTGACCGTGTGCCATGGGAAAGAACACTTACATTTGGCCCTTTGGCGAATAGTAAAAGAAAAAAGTACCGAGCGTAGATTGCAGCGGTGTTGGGAGCCGTTTCAGAAGTAAGTTCTGATTCTGCACGGGGCGGGCGAGAGCATTCTCTCGTTTCACTTGACCCGCTGTGCGAAGTAGGTATCATTGCTCTCGCGGATATACGGCTCAGGAAACAGGCCCAGGGTTCCAGCCCGTCGGTGGCAGAGCGAACTCCCAAACCCGCACGCCATCCCTACCCGGCGCATTTGCACAATTTAAGCCAAGGGCCGTGGGAAGCCGTCCCCTGGCCGGCGATTTGGGAGGGAAGCCCGGATCCCACGGAAGCCCGGGGCCAGCGCTCTGAGCCACCTCACCCCAGGAGACAGAGAGGCTGCTCACGCCACACTCCCCTTAATGATCTCGGTAAGAAAAGGAGCCGGCGATGCCGAGGCAAGACGGGGCCCGCCGGCCGTCGAGGGAGGCAGGAGGGAGTTACCGTCAGGATGCGTCACGGGCCGCGACCGGGGCCGGGGCGTTGTCCAGCGTGCTGGGCGGGTGACGGGCTGCCGGCTGGCAGGGCGACTGACTAACTCTCCTGTTCTATCAACGGGCCTGTAATCGCCTCCACCGAGCGAGCGGGTGGGAGGGGCAGGGCCCGTCGCCGAGACAGCCAGCCGGGTGCGGAGCCTCAGCCTCAGCCACGCCACGGATCCGTCTCCCCCCGCGGCCGCCGCTCACCTTAGCCTCGGACCGGCCGCACGGCCAGGTCGGTCCCGGCCTGGCCCCGAGCGCCGTGCAGGAAGAGAAAGAAAGGCCAGGCGGACCCAAAACGCAGAGTGTCTGCGTGTCACGGGGCGCAGAGCCAGCAGGGGGTTTCTTTGTTGACCTAGAGAAGGAGGCGAGGGACAGAAACGATCATGAATTGAGTACCGAGTGGGCGCCAGGTGTGGCGTAAGCACCTGTGGCCTCCCGGGGAGTCTTCACAACCTGTGAGACGGGCATCCCTCGTTCCTTGGTTCATTCATTCGAATACCTCTGGGCACCTCAGAGGTGTCGCCGTCCACATGGTTTTACAGAAAGGGAAACTGAGGCTCAGAGATGCTGTGATTCCCCCGGGCGAGGCTGGAGCTGGTGCTTAGAGCCACAGTCCCGTGCTATAGAAGGAAGCGCGTGTCCAGGAAGACGTGGCCTCCCGTCAGACACTCGGCTCGGTGGGTCGACCCCTTGGCCAGGACCCATAGATCCGTCCCTACGATTCCGTGGCCGGTGGGCGGTATAGCGCTGGGATCCCACCGCGTGCGCGCGCGCCCTTGAGCCACACCGCCTCCCTCTGCAGGCAGGGGGCTCAGGGCGGTGGTCACCTTCACGGACTCTCCAGCACACTCTATGAATCAAAATAGATGTTTCTGGTCTTAAAAAGGAGGCAGAAGCGCTTTGGTGGAAGGTGAGCAGGCTCTGAGCCCAGGAGGGCTGGCGGCTGGAGCGAGGGCCTGGGCGCCCTTGGGGGAAGGGACAGGTTCTGTGCCCTTGCAGGTGTGGGGGCACGGGTGACATTCGGTGTAGAAGTGACTGCGGCTTTGTTCGGCCCACCCCAGTCCTGTTTTTCTGGCAGCTGGAATGTTCTGTGGAAAAGGTTAAAGGTTGGTCTAGGCTGCTCTGAGGATGTATGTGTACAAACCACTCAGGGAAAAATTTAGGAAGTTTCCAATAAAAGCCATTGAGAAGTAGAAGGGGGTGCCTTACACGTACCCGAGGTCCCATCACGCGAGGTGTTCAAGCAAGGGCAGGCCAGCCACCGGTTCAGGCCACATTAGCGTGGATGGCATGATGTCAAGGGGACTTTCCGATGGCAAAGCTCAAGGACTCTGATTTGTTTGACAAACCCATTTAGGTGACAGCATCAAGTCACCGTGCCAGAACGCCTTACTGTACGAGCGAGAATCAGTAGCCGGCCGCCTGGAGAAGGAAGTGAAGGATGGCTGGAGGGGGGTGTGTCTGCAGGTACGTACAGGGAAGCTGGGGTTCTGGGACTGTCCCTTCTAGCTGTTGCCCCAGGCTGACTTGTTTGCGTGTTTCTCTGGGGGCCCGGGGTGGGGAGGGGGTCCTCGGCACTGCCGGGAGGGGGCAGAATCCGGAGATTAGGAGCGCCTCTACACTGGTCATGACAATAGGGATGCTCTTTTTTTTTTTTAATTTTTTTTTAATGTTTATTTACTTTTGACAGAGAGACAGAGCGTGAGAAGGGGAGGGACAGAGAAAGAGGGAGACACAGAATCTAAAACAGGCTCCAGGCCCCGAGCTGTCAGCACAGAGCCCGACACGGGGCTCGAACTCACAAACCGTGAGATCATGACCTGAGCCGAAGTCGGTGTTTAACCAACTGAGCCACCCAGGCATCCCACAATAGGGATGCTCTTATGCCACAGATGTCACCACCCTGGCACCCAAGATTCTGAGCGCCCAACACGGCCGGGCAGAAAGTGCCCAGTGTATGTGGATTGGATTCCTACATACAATAACATGAATAAATGAAACACACGCACAGCCTGGCTATGCCCTTGGGCTCCTGAATCCCAAAGTCACTCAAAACGGCCAGGCCCTCCGCGAAGTCTCTTGCACCAGCAGGGGTGGGAGCTGGGTCCCAGGGACTTCACGGAGAGAATGGCTACATTAGCGTCTGGTCGCGCGCATACACACCCGCGCCACGCACACGCACTGGGCAGGCACACACACCATCCACACTGCGCCATGCACACGCCGTCCCCCACGTCACACAACCACACGCGATGCACACACACACGCCCCATACACATACTGCACACGCACACCGCAGATGCATCGTCCTTCCAGGCCACCGCACCTCCCTCCACCGCGCGCATACCACACACCCACACAGCACACCCACACCACGTCCTCTGGGCACCCCGAGACTCGCTGCCCGGGGGACGACAGCATCCACGGGCAGCGCCGGCGAGGGGCCCGCACGGCACAGCGCTTGGTGCTGGCTTCTGTCCCGGTGCTGGGGCTTCCAACGTTCTCGACTTCAGTCTGCCTCAGTTTCCCCGGCTGCAAAGCGGGGGCACCACCAGCGACGCCTCCCCGCCAGGGGCTGTGGTGAACCTTAACCGAGACCATTCGTGTGAAGAGCTTTGGGGAGCGCCGAGCACAGTACTCAGTAAAAGTTAATTATTATTATTTGGCACGGGGCCTGTTACCTATTAGCTGTTCAATTAACTTTCCTCTCCTTCCCAGCCCCGAGGACTTGCGAACCCAGGAGGCTGCCGGGCCCGGGCGCTGAGCACCCCTTTAGTCAGAACCCCGAGTGGAGACTGGAACCGGCGTGCTCCTCCCTCCCTCCGGGGCAGTAACGTCTCCCGGTCGCCGCAGACCTGGCCCAGCCCCAGCCCGCAGGAGCCGCCACCTCCTCCTCCCCGGCCCCATTTCGTGCTCGGTGAAGACAGACTAGCAGACCATGCTCCCACGGCCCGGAGGCCCCCGGTGGCACGGGGCTAGGGGCTGGCCCGGCCGGTGCCCTGGCCAGGGCAGGCCGTGTGAGCCTTCGCCTCCAGCTCTCGGGCCCCGCCGTCTGGCCCACCCTTATGCTTCCCTGCTCTCTCCCTGGTCTTCTCGGATGAGAGGTCCGAGCCTGCTTCAGGCACGGGTGCCTCCAGCCGTGGGCGCGTCGTGGCCAGCGGGGAGTGGGGACTGAGGCCCCGCACCCTCCGGGCCCACCGATTCAGTGTGCGGGCCTCGTCTCTGCCCCTCGTGCTGGAGGTTGGACGGGGAGTCGGGAATAAGGGCGGGCCCCCGACCCCTGTTGCGCGGCGCCCCCGAAGAGTCGACCAGGAGGAGGGCTGAGTCCACTTCCCTCGAAGACTCCAGAGGGCAAGGCCCCTGGTGCCGGGCCAGGCTGAGAGGGAGCGTGAGCCCTGGACTGTCAGGGCAGCCCCGGAGGAGCACTGGGGCCCTTGGGGGGCATAGCCGGTCCCCAGCGTGTAGAGCACAAGCCTCCCCATCGGGGCAAACCCGTCCTTCACGCCGCGGCCCCTGAGCCCCCAGCAGTTCCCCAGGAGGAGGGCTGGGACGGGTCTGGGCAGGGGGCCTCAGACGCCAGAGCCAGGTCTTTCTGCCGCCTGGAGAGATCCATCTCCTCCTCCCGTGCGCCCGCCCGACACGTGTCCTCACACGGCCCACCGCGGAGAAGACAGACGCCCCTCTGGGCCACGTCAGCCAGCCTCCTTTCTCTTTTCTGGACACACTCATGCCTCAGTTTCTCCAGTCTGGAAATCTCCTCCGGCCCTTTCTCCCATCGGTCCCCGCGAGGCCACCCCTCCCGTGTGCACCCCCCACACACGCACCTGCCGGCCCTCCCTCATTGGTGCGTTCCGCTCCCCGGGCCCCAGGCCTTCCTCCTGGCCTTGCCGGCGCCGCTCTGTCCGGCTGACCTGTCGCCCCGGCTGCCCACTCTCCTCGACGTGCCCCTAAAGGCCGGTGTTCCAGAGAGCCCAGACACCCCCGGGTCTCAGATGGACCCCACCTGGGCCCCAGCGGCTTCCAAGTCTGGCTCTTTTCAGACCTCTCTCCAAATCTCCTCCAAGCCCCAGGCGTACAGACCGATTCAGTCATTCAGCCAACGTCTCGCCCACTGTTGCTGTGTTGGGCGGAAGCTCGCAGACGCCACCTTCCCGGCCCCCTCCCGCCGTATCGCCCTTGGGCCTGTCCTTCTTCCCGTCTGCCCCAGCTCAGGCCTCTGCACTTGACTCAGCCTCGGTGCTGACCGTGGAAGGACCTGGAAAGAGCCGAATCCCACGGAGAGCTCACCGTCTGTGCAGAAGACCGCAGCTCTTCCGAATCCCTCTGCAGCCTGGCCCCCCGGCCTCCGGGCCCACCTGCCCCCCTCCCCTCCCGTGTCCGCACTGAATCCCCGCTTCTCAACGCCACCTCTTCGCACAGGCTGTTCCCTCTGCCTCGGACGTCCTTCCTGCCTCGCCTGCGGAGAATTCTCCTTGTCATTCCTCGCGTCTCCATCCTTGTAGGAGCCCCGCTCTGGCAGGCTCAGTGAGGCACTGTGTCTTCTGTGTCCCGTCCAGGGGTCTCTCGGCTTCTCTCCCTCTGGGGTCCACCCCAGCGCTAGGTCACCTGCGCCCGGTCGCAGAGGGGGCGGTGCGTCTGACTCCGCTCCCCGTCCCCAGCCCGGGCCTGGCCCGGTACACGGGGGCCGAGAACCGCGGCCGCGGCTGGAAATGGGGGTCCAGAGAGGGAACCGGGGGTCGGGCGGCAGGAAGAATTACCACCCCCCACACCCCCCCACAATTAGGAGCCTGAGAACTTGGTCAAACCTGCCCAGGGCGGCAGTTAGCGTTCCGATTAATTAGCGAGCTCCATAAAGCCCTTTGAACATGAAACGTGCTGTATAAATGCTAAGTATTATTATTAAAAAGTAAGAAGTTCTCTAATACGCCAGGCGGGAGAGCCCCAGGCTAGTCTAAAGAAACGCACGAATGCAGAAAATTAAGCAATTAGAAGGTGATATTTCAGGATTTGCACAAAGCTGCAAAAAAGGAAGTACGCAGATGGCCGTGTCCTGTGCTGGGCTCGGCAGGCGCCCTCGCTGCTCCGCGCCCGCCAGGGGTCTGGTCCCCCGTCCCCTGGTTGGCTGGCGGGTAGCCCTCGGGACGGCCTCGGGCCCTGCTGGGGCAAGTTGAGAATAAAATTGGAAGGGGGGGCCCCGGTCTCGGAAAAACGGCAGGGCTTGGGCCGACGGGCTGGCTGTGCGACCTTCGGCGGGTTGGCACGCACCTCCGAGCCTCAGTTTCCCTGCCTGTAGAGCGGAAGGGCACAGGCGGCTCCGGCACCCACGCCACCCTTGCCCCTACTCAGCCACTGGACGG
Organism: Paguma larvata; assembly: GCA_030068075.1. Taxonomy (NCBI): domain Eukaryota; kingdom Metazoa; phylum Chordata; class Mammalia; order Carnivora; family Viverridae; genus Paguma; species Paguma larvata. The sequence goes on from CM057836.1 coordinate 7,224,496, forward strand.
TTCTGAACGGAGGCGATGGAGGCGGTGTCCGAAAACACCAGGCTCCAGGTCTGCCTCCAGCCTCCCTCGCTACATGACTCCGAGCAGGACAGGTGCTCCCCTGAGCCTCAGTTTCCTCGTCTGCCAAGTGGGGATGGTAAGACTCCCCCTCGCGGGGGGCTAAGAAATGAAGATTAAATACAGAAACGCACGGAAAGCCGCGGCGTGCAGGGCAGGCAGGAGGGTTCGCTTACGGTCTCGTCCTTCAAGCTTGAAGCAGTGACTCCATTTTAGAGTTCTCTCTTCTCTTTCTGGAGCTCCGTCCTGGAGTCGGAGGGCCGGGGGTTCAAATCCCCAACAGGCACCCACAGGCTCTGTGACTCTGGGCTCTTCCCAACTTTCTGAGGAAGAGATAAAAATCCCCACCTCCGGCCATTCTGTCCCCAGGTGAGAAGCCCTCAGGCCAAAGCCGGTCTCATGGTAGACGGAACAGACTTTCCATGGCTGAGCCAGGGCCAGGAGAGGTAAGAGAAACGGCTCTCCCTTCCCTTCGCCTCCCGACCTCCTTCAGGGGGACCGGGCCTCGCGGAGCTCTTCTCGATCAAGGCAGACCCCAGGAGGAAGCTTAGGAAGGCACAGAAGGAACTCGGAAACAGACGGCAGCCGGGCGGACATGGTTCTCGGGCTCGGGAACCTGGAGTCCGGGCTCGGCTGGTTTGCCTCCGTTTGCTCATCTGTAAAATGGACGCGATGCCGCTTGGGTCCGCCCAGTAGTTTGCATAAACCTACAGTTGATCGGATGAAGCCGGCCCGGAGCCCCCGGGGGCGGCCTTGCCCATTTCGACGCCCCTTCCTGGCCAGTGCAGGTTTTCCAAGGTGCGGCGTTCCCAGGCGGGTCCCTGGATTCTCCAGGGCTATGGAAGAGGAAGGAAACCCAGCCTCCAGGAGCGACTACCCCGGGGTGGCCCCTGGGCCTCCAAGAGCCACGGAGGCAGGCAGTGTCACCCAGGGCCGGGCGTCAGGGCCGGGCACCGAGGCCCGCGGCTGCCAGCCCGCTTCCTGCGTGCCCGCCGCTGGGCCCGGCTCCTGGCTCGGGCCTCGGGGATCCAGCCTCTACTTGCCCCCACCCCCTGATTCCTGCGCCTGCACCCCTTGCCTTTCTCCCCACAGGCTCAGCACCGGGGCTGATGGGAAACACTGTTCCCCCCCAGGGGGGCCCCAGACCCTCACATTAGCACCACCTACGAGGCGGGCTGGCAGGAGACCCCACGGAACAGAAGGGGAAACTGAGGCTCAGTGAGGTGGCACGCCAGGTGTGGCGGCCCCCCATCATCCCCCCCTGCAGAGTGCCTGCGGCTGGTAAACCTGCAGCCAGAACGGAGGGGCCACCGCGGAAGAGACCCCAGAGCAGGACTCTGAGGGGCCGTCGTCCCACACGGCCACTAAGTCCCATGAAGCCTAGGGCTGCACTCTGCTTCTAGCTGGCCCGCCCCCCCTCCTCCCGCACACCTGGGCGAGCCCGTCACCTGCCCTGCCCGGCAGTGGGCCCCGGCTTCGAGGGAAGAAAAACAGCAGAAATCTGGAGGAGCAGATTGAATTGGGGACCGTCACGGAACGCCTGACTCGAGTTACCGAATTTAGATCCAAGGGACTCAGGGAGCCATGGAGGCCCCGCGGCTCGCCTCCTCCAGTGCTCCCCAAGTCCGTCGAAAACAGACTCCGGGGTCCTGCCGCAGCGCCCCGGATCAGGGCCTCCGGAGCTCGAACCAGGAATCCGACCGGAAACAAAAGTCTCAGAGCAGGGACCGCCACTACTTCCCGGGGACTCCCCCCCGTAGCCCAAGTCCTCCGTCTTTCAGAGCAGTACCCCAAAGTCCCAAGGGAATGCGCAGCCTGCCCGAGGCACATGGCTGGTGTCCCGCAAGGCTTCTGCCATCTGACACTGATCCCTGTGACCTACCCACCTGGACCCCCGCTCTGGGCACCCTCGGACAGTGAGGACACGTCAAGAACAGGGGACAGATGAAAGCAGCCCTGTGTTCAGGAGAGCCGCGGCGTCGCCGGGAGCTGGCCCACAGCCCAGCACTCTCGAATTCAATAAACATTACTAATGACCTATAAGCACAGGACTGGGCCCAGACTCAGCCAGGGACATCTCTGTTTCTTTAAAAAAAAAAAAATTATTTGTTTTCGAGTGGGGGGGAAGAGCAGAGCAGGTGAGAAGCAGAGAGAGAGGAGAGAGAGAATCCCAAGGAGGCTCCGTGCTGTCAGCGCAGAGCCCGACGTGGGGCTTGAACCCACCAACCATGACATCGCGACCTGAGCCGAAATCAAGAGTCTGGTGCTTAAGCGTCAGAGCCTCCCAGGCACCCCGGGAAAGCTGCTTTTAAAGAGGAAACAGAGGGGCCTTGTCGGGTGGGCAGAGCCATACGACGTGGCGGCAGCGGGCATTCCGGGAAGGTGGGCCGAGCTGCGGGGAGAGGATGCTTCTCCGTGTTCCGTACGAGCAGGAGGCCGGCACGGTTCCGGCGCGGGTGTGGGGGAGCGAGAGCCGGGTGCTGGGAAGGCCAAGTGCACCAAAAACTCCCCGAGGGCCGGCTCCGTGTTTTCGCCACTGCCGTGTCCCCGAACTTAGAAAAGCGCCTGGCAGGTGGTAGGTACTCGCTCCTCTTTGTACCTGAACGAGTGAAAAAATGAACAGAGCTGGAAAGTGAAGCGGGGCCCATCTGCGGAGAGTTTGTGGAACCCCAAGCTAAAGAATTTGTGGTTCGTTCCTTGCAACCCAATGGCGAGTCCCCGGATTGGGGGCGAACCAACTTCATCGCGCTCCAATCGCTCCGGTGGCCGATGTGTGGTGCTTCCCAAGCGCGTGCTGACCTGAATGGCTGACACAGGCCGCTCGACCCTGAGGGGACCACGTGGCTCTGAGGAGCCATGAACCAGCCTCCAGGTCCCCCCCACCGCAGAAACCGAGGCAGATAATCTCTGGCTTCGAAGTAGTGGATCTGTGGGGCCGGCAAGCACTGGACTGCGGGCCCAGAGACCAGACCTGGGAGAGGCCAGCTTTCTCCTTCTCTCCGCTCACCCCCAAGCAGCTTAAGGAGGCTATGCTCAGATTCAGGCGTGCTGCAGCCCTCAGGGTCCCCACTGTCACCGAGCCCCAGAAAACCAGGGCCACGACGCTTATCTAAACATTTGTAACGGAAGCGCGGTCACGTCAGTACTGTCATCTTAGCCAAGAGAGCGTAACTTGGTGAAGACCTTCCAGAAAGGAATTAGTATTCACCTGCTTTGACCCAGGAAATCTACTTCTGAGAAACTACCCTCAAAAAGTAATTAGATGTAGGGGCGCCTGGGGGGCTCAGTCGATGAAGCATCTGACTTCGGCTCAGGTCATGATCTCACGGTCTGTGAGTTCGAGCCCCACATCGGGCTCTGTGCTGATGGCTCATCAGAGCCTGGAGCCTGCTTCGGATTCTGTGTCTCCCTCTCTCTCTGCCCCTCCCCCGCTTGCGCTCTGTCTCTCTCCTCTCTTCCTTAAAAATAAATAAACATTAAAAAAATAATTAGATGTAAGTAGAAAGATGTTCATCTAGGCATTGTTCAAGGTCATGAGAAGCTAGAAAACCATTCAAATGTTCAGCAGTAGGGCGATCACTAACCAACACAATATAATATTCAGCACCCACAAAAACCGAGTTTTACGGAATGTTTAATGATAGGCAAAGATTTATGATAATTTTAAGGAAAAGAACAGGATATAAAGCTGTACGAATTAAATCACATTTAAAAATACATACATCAGCGGGATGTCTGGGTGGCTCAGGCGGTTAAGCATCCGACTCTTGATTTTGGCTCAGGCCATGATCTCATGGTTCATGGGATCCAGCCCCGAGTCTGGCTCTGCACTGACAGCTTGGAGCCTGCTTGAGATTCTCTCTCTCCCCGTCTCTCTCTGCTTCTCCCCCCACTTGAGTGCTTGTGTGCACACATGCTAGCTCTCTCTCTTTCTCAAAAATAAGCTTCAAATATATATAAATGTATATATAAATACATATGTATGCAAATATATATATATATATAAGTGTTTATGTGTGTACACACACGCACACACACACACACACACATATTAGGGGCACCTGGGTGGCTCAGTCGGTTAAGCATCTAAGCCTAGATCTCAGCTCAAGTCTTGATCTTGGGGTTGTGAGTTTGGATCTGTGTTGGGCTCTGCACTGGGTGTGGAGCTGACTTTAAAAAGAAAAAGAAAAAAATATATTTGTACACACACCACATGAAGATTAAAGTGGACTCTATGAGATAAAAACAAAAAGGAAAGAAATGAAACCAACACTTCATCTTTGAAATGATCGACGACATTGATCATTCGCTGTGCTGACCAAGAAAACAAAGGGCAATGTTGCAACTTACCAAAATCAGGAAAGAAAGAGGGGACATCACTACAGACACCTACCAAAAGTATAATATTGTAAGGGAATACTATGGAAAATTTTATGCCCACAGACAACAAAGAGGGAAAGGACAAATACAATTTTCTAGAAACACAAATGACCAAAACTGACTCAAGGAGAAAGAGATCATCTAAGTAGACTTGTAACACGTAAAGAAAGTGACTTTGTAATTTAAAAACCTCCCATGAATAGAAGTCCAGGCCCAGATGGCTTCACATTTAAAGAAGAAATAACATCCATCTGCCACAAACTCTTCCAGAAAATAGAAGAGGAGGGAACATTTGACAACTTATTCTGTGAGGCCAGAATTAACCCTGTGGCCAAAACCAGACAAGCGCATCACAAGAAAACAAAACTACAGACCAATATTTCTTGTGAATACAGGTACAAAAATTCTCAAAGGAAATTCTAGTAAACCTAACCCGACAACATATAAAAAGAATTGTACCCCGTGACCAATTGGGATTTATCACAGGAATGCAAGAAAAATCAATTAATGGAACACATCGATGGTATCAGTAGAATAAAAACCAAAACTGCACAGTCAGTAGGCACAGAACAACGCATTTGAAAAAAGCTAGTACTCATTCATGATAAAAGCTCTCAGCAAAATAGTAACAGGAAATTTTCTCAAGCTATTTTATCAAAAACCTATAGCTAACATGATAATCCATGGTCAAAGTCTAAATACTTTCTCCTTAAGGATGGTAACAAGGCAAGAATGCTCACTCTCACCATCTTCCCATCTTCCTACTGGAGGTTTTGTCCAGTGCAATCAAGCAAGAAAACAAAACAAAAGGCATCTAGATTGGAAGGAGAAAAGCAAAATTGTTTTTATTAGCAGACAACGTGATTGTGAATACACAAACTCCTAAGGAACACACACACACACACGCACACACATCTAGAAGTTATAAATAAACAAGGTTACATCTTAAAGCTCAATTACAAAGATCAATTAACAATACAACAATGAGGGGCGTCTGGGCGGCTCGGCCGATTAGGCGGCCAGCTCTTGGTTTCAGCTCAGGTCATGATCTCATGGTTTGCGAGTTTGAGCCCCGCGTCGGGTTCCGCAGTGATGGGCTCTGTGCTGACGGTGTGGAGCCTGCTTGGGATTCTCTCTCTCCCTCTCTCTCTGTCCCTCCCACACACTCTCTCCCAAAATAAATAAATAAACTTTAAAAAATAAAATAAAATTACAAAAGCAATTTCACTCACCATAGCATCGAAAAGCATAAAATACTTGGGAAAAAATTAAACAAAAGAAGCAAAAGCCCTGTTCACCAAAAACACCTTTGAAAGAAACTAAAGATTTAAATAAAAGGGAAGACGTTCTATATTCTCCGATTGGAGGACCCAATATTGGTAAGCTGGCAATTCTCTTCAAAGAGAACCGTACGTGCAAGGCAGTCCGTATCAAAATCCCAGCGGGCGATTTTGCAGAAATTGACAAGCTTATCCTAAAAATTATAGGGAAACGCAAAAAGCCCAGACTAGCCAAAGCAATTTTGAAAAAGAAAAACAAAGTCGGAGGACAGCTTCCTGTTTTTAACTCTTATTACAAATAAGTTACAATAATTAAGACAGTATAGTACCTGCACACACACACAGAGAGCAATGGCACAGAACCAGGAACCCAGAAACAATCTCTTATATTTGTGGTCAACTGATCTTCAACAAAGGTGCTAAAGAAATTTAATGGTGGGAAAGACTGATTTCTCAGCAAACGGCCGTGAAAAAATTATATACTCCCATGCCAAAAGATGAATTTGGATGCTTAATTCACATCGTACACAGAAATTAATTCAAAATAGATTCTAGACATAAGTATAAGAGTTTAAACTATAAATTTTTTAGGAATAGGGGCATCTGGGTGGTTCAGTCAGTTAAGCGGCCGGCTTCAGCTCAGGTCATGATCTCGCGGTCTGTGAGTTCGAGCCCCGCGTCGGGCTCTGTGCTGACAGCTCAGAGCCTGGAGCCTGCTTCGGAATCTGTGTCTCCCCCTCCCCCGCTCTTGCTCTGTCTCTCTCTCCGTCTCAAAAATAAACATTAAAAAAATTATTAAAAAAATTTTTTAGGAATATACATAGGATAGAATGTTTGTGATCTTGGGCTAGGCAAATAGTCTTAGATACAACACCAAAAAGTACAAGTAGTGAAAGAAAAAAACCTGACAAGCTGACTTAATCAAAATTAAAAACTTGTGTGCTTCCAAAGACACCATCAGGAAAAGGAAAAGACAAGCCACAGACTGGGAAGAAACATTTGTCCATCACATACCTGACATAAGATGTGCACCCAGAACATCTAAAGAACTCTTGCGACTCCATAAAAAGACACAAGAACCCCATCTTAAACTAGGCAAAATATTTGAAAAGACACTTCCCCCTAAAAGACACACAAAGAGCTCACTAGGCATTAGGGAAATATAAGTTAAAGCCACTTCACACTGAGATACCACTCGCGCTGACTAGATGGCTATTTTTCTAAACTCGCGGCAATACAAGTGTACGTGGCTGCTGGGAACGCGAAAAGGAAGTTTCCTCAAAAGAACAGCTTGTTACTTTCTTAAGAAGTTTCACGTAATTTTCCCCGTACAACCCAGCATTTCCCCCGCGAAAACGTGCTCAAGGGAAAAGATATAACCATATAAAAAGCGGTACGTGAATGTTCACAGCATCATTACTCATAACGGCCAAAACGGAGAAAATCCAAACGCTCTTCAACTACTCAATGGATTGACGAAATGTTGTATGTCTGTACGTGGGGGGAATAATATTCAACAATCGGAAGGAACAAACTGCCGATTGATGCTACGGCAGGGGTGAACCCCAAGACATTATGCTAAGCGCAATAGACCAGGTGTAGGAGACTCCAGACGGTGTAATTCCATTTTTGTGAAAGTCCAGAAAAGACAGTAAGCAGATCTCGGCTGCCTGGGGGGCAGGGGTAGAAATGGGAAGAAATAGCAAGTGGGCACGTGGGAGCCTTCGAGGGTGATGGGAATGCCCTCCAATTGGGAGCGCAGCTCTGTAAATTTCCGGAAAAGTCTTGAATTGTGCACTGAAAGCAGGTGACTTTCATCTATGTGAATTACCTCTCAATGAAGCTGTTAAAAAATGGATTCATGAAATATACGTGTAAAGAAAGCCTGGAAGAGGGGCGCCCGGGGGGCTCAGTCAGTCACGCATCTGACTCCTGATTTTGGCTCAGTTCATGATCTTGAGGCTTGTGAGACTGAGCCTCACTTTGTGTGCTCTGCGCTGGCAGCTCAGAGGCTGTTTGGGATTCTCTCTCTTCCTCTCTCTCTCTGTCCCTCCCCCCCCCTTTCAAAATAAATAAACCTAAAAAAAGAAAAGAAAAACTGGAAGAATACATCCCAAAAAGATAAGTTATTTTGCATTTAGATGATAAGGTCACAGATGATTTAAAAAAAATTTTTTTTTCAATGTTTATTTATTTTTGAGAGAGAGAGAGAAACAGAGCATGAGTGGGTAAGGGCCAGAGAAAGATGAAGACACAGAATCTGAAGCAGGCTCCAGGCTCTGAGCTGTCAGCACAGAGCCTGATAAGGGCTTGTACCCAAGAACCATGAGATCGTGACCTGAGCCGAAGACGGATGCCCAACTGACTGAGTCACCCAGGTGCCCCCCGTTTTTTAAAAAATATTTTTTCAGGGAGCGCCTGGGTGGCTCAGTCAGTTAAGTGGCCGACTTCGGCTCGGGTCATGATCTCGAGGTCTATGAGTTCGAGCCCCGCGTCGGGCTCTGTGCTGATGGCTCGGAGCCTGGAGCCTGCTTCAGATTCTGTGTCTCCCTCTCTCTCTCTCTTTGCCCTTCGCCTGCTCACGCTCTGTCTCTCGAAAGTAAATAAACGTTAAAAACAAATTTTTTTTAAATATATAAATAAAAAAATATTTTTTCAATCACAAATGATTTTTATTTGCTCCTTTATTCTTACCTATGTTTTCTAAATGTTCTAGAATGGGCCTGCGGCTCTTGCATAATCAGGAAAACAGCAAGTGTGTATGTGTGTGTGTGTGTGTGCGTGTGTGTGTGTGTGCGTGGCCCGATGTGAGGCAAAACTTAACTTGTTTGCTTTGGTGAAAGAGGCTGTCATTTTACCGTTGCGAGATGCTTCTCCAGCAGGAAAAGCAATCACATGTCCTGTACTCAGCGGCAGAGGCCCCAGAGTCGGCCTGCACAGTGACGCGCAGGGAGGGGTCCAGGCCATTCCTGGACATAATCCTTGAGACAGAGTTCAAGGGTCACGGCAGAGATGAGCGGGGTGGGCAATTTCATAAACTGTGGGAGACGCTCCTGGAAGAAAAGAGACAGAGACCTTGACCGCTTTCCCTTCACGGTTTTTAAGAAAAATTTTCACCGACTGTAACCTACATCAGAAGAGCACAAATGCCAGGGGGTCCGGGTGGCTGGGTCGGTTAAGTGTCCGATTTCAGCTAAAGTCATGATCTCACTGTTTGTGAGTTCGAGCCCCGCGTCGGGCTCTCTGCTGACAGCGTGGAGCCTGGAGCCTGCTTCGGAATCTTTGTCTCCCTCTCTGTCTGCCCCTTCCCCTGCTCATGCTCTGCCTCTCTCTCTCAATAATAAATAAATGTTGAAAAAAACTTGAAAAAGAAAGGAAAGCACAAATTCCAAGTGAACAACCCAGTGAACTTTCACAAGGTGAAACTGGAGCCTGGAGCAAGAGACGGAATATTCCAGAAGCCACCTCGTGCCCTTCCCAGTCACTAACTCCCCCAAGGGTAACCTCTCTTCTCATTTCTTACATGGCAGAGCCCCCGTCATTGTATCCGAACGCTGTATGTATAAGAGCACACACCACGCTGTCGGGCGCCCAGCTGCATGCTCGTGTCTTCGCACACGCCGTTAGAGAATCAACAGTCTGGTCTGGCTGCCGCGTCCTATTCCATCGCGGGAATACACCTCAGCTGTGGGGTGGACATTGGGTTACTTTCAGCTTGACTCCTGTGAGTATTCTTCCCCTCGCTTCTGCGCACATGTGGATCATAGGTTGCGGTTGGCATGTCCTAGGAGCGGAATTGCCGGACCAGTGGGCAGCTTCCGTTTAGCGTCAGTGGATGGGGCGAAGCCGTTCCCCAGAGCGATTGTACCCATTTTCACCTCCCACCAGCAGCGATGACGGTTCCGGCTGCCCTGCCTTGTTGCCAACACCAGGTCTTGTCTGTCTTAGCCATGTAGCCACCATGTTGGGTGTGCGGCCGTGCCACATTGTGGGTTTTTTTTTAATGTTTGTTTTTGAGAGAGAGAGAGAGCAGGGAAGAGGCAGAAAGAGAGAGGGAGAGAGAAAGAATCCCAAGCAGGTTCCACGATGTCAGCATGGAACCTGATGCAGGGCTTGAACTCATGAACCATGAGATCATGAGTCGGACGCTTAACCTCCTGAGTCACCCAGGTGCACCTCACATTCTGGTTTTACCGCATGTCCCCCACGGCTGATGAAATAGAGAGCAATTTCATTTGCTTCCTGGCCACTGGATTTAGTCTTTGGTGAGGAGCCTGTTGAGGTCCTTTGCCTATTTTTCTATTGGCTGCTCTGATTATTAGCGGTTTGTGAGAATTTTAAAAAATATAGTCCGAATATACGTGTTTTCTCAGAAATACGTACAGTCGGTGACGTCTACTCTGTGGCTGCCTTTGCCCTCTCTCAGGGGTGAACGGGAACTTAAGTGATGAATGGCGGTTCTTAATTTTCGTAAAGTCACACTCACTCGTTTCTTCTCTTTATGGTTAGCACTTTCCGTGGTTTGTTTAAGAAATCTTTGTTAATGTAGGTATTTATCCAAAGGAGACAAAAATGCTAATTCAAAGGGGCACATGCCCTCCAATGTTTATCGCAATGTTTATAGCTATCGACAATAGCCAAATTATGGAAAGAACCCAAATGTCCATCAGTGGATGAATGGATTAAGGAGATGTGGTGTATACACACAATGGAATATTACTCAGCGATCAAAAAGAATGAAATCTTGCCATTTGCAACAACGTGGATGGAACGAGAGTGTTTTATGCTAAACGAAATAAGTCGGTCAGAGAAAGATAAATATCATACATTTCACTCATATGTAGAATTTAGGAAACAAAACAGATAAACATAGGGGAGAAGGGAAGGAAAAATAAGATAAAAGCAGAGAGGGAGGCAAACCCTTAAACTGAGGGGTGCTGGAGGGGAAGGGAGTGGGGGGAGGGGGCTCGGTGGGTGATGGGCATTAAGGAGGACACTTGCTGGGATGAGCACTGGGTGTTGTATGTAAGCGATGAATCATTGAATCCTACTCCTGAAACCAATATTACACCATCGTTAACGAACTTGGATTTAAAGAAATTTAAAAAAAAAAAGAAAGAAATCTTTGCTAATCCCGAGTCCCTGAGGACGCTCCCCTGTTTTCTCTTCTGGAGGCTTTGTCGTTTCCCTTTTCCTATTTAGGTCTCCAGTCCGTCTGGAATCGATTTCTGTAAGTGTGCGGAGTGAGCCCGGTGAAGTTCAGCATCCTCAGATCCTCCGAGGGTGGGAGAGGCTTCTCTACAGCTGGAGGCAGAGGGCATGACCCTTTTGCACTGAGTCCCTGAGGCTCTGGGGCAACTGCTCAGCTGACTAATTGAGATACTAGAAGGAGAAGTGGCTGAGGAAGTGGGTCACGGCAGTGACATATATAAATAAGTGAATCATTCTTCTGACCATCCAAACAGTGTGTTTTCATGCGGCTGAGCTGGCCGTCTTCTCCCCGCCCGGCCTACCGAGTGAGCAGCCGCTTTGGAAAATGCCATTCTGGGTGAGTTTCCCCTACGCAGTACAGGCCAGACCTCCCTCAAAGTGTGCCTCGTCAGTGTTGAGTAAAAGGTTGCCTTCCAGAACTTTCCGCGTGGACTACCAAGGAAGTAACAGAGGAATTGAAGCCTTGGTCTCCGTTGAACGCAAAGGCCTCCTCCAAGAGCCGTGCTTGCCATCGTTGTCACACTTCAGCTCTTATGATCCGCTGAAAAGGGGAAGATAGTACCTACTGCACAGTCACGGGGGGCACCAGGAGGGGAGGGCCGTCCCCACTCACTCTCCCCTCTCCCACCACCTGGGGGACCACCTGTCTCTTAGTTCACAAAAGCCTAGAGGAGACCTGCTATTCTGGCAGAAAGTGGTAGGCCTTAGGATGGATTTTTCTGCGATGATTCTTGCGTCTGTCATTTCCTGCTAACTGTGAGATTCTGGGCATGTTCTTAATTCTTCTTAGCCTCAGCCCTCTCATCTGTGAAATGGGGATGATGCCTGTCTCATAGACTTGTGATGAGGATGAATCAGTGTAACGAATTTCGAGAGTCCCCGTGTCCTGTTGGAACACGGCAGGCCCTCGATAGTATTAGCTATTATTCCATTTTAAGCCGTCATCTCTCCCGGGTGTAGGTGCGGAGCCCACCCATTAGAACGGTCCAGAGAGAGCGTGTGGGACGTTGGCCCAGCCTTCTTTAGAAATTCACCGCACTTGCAACGCTCCATTGTGAAATATCGAAACATCGATGCGGAAGAAAGGAAGACAAAGCCCAGACTCTGAATCAACCGGTAGGTGGAGCGTTTTGGAGACTCAGCGGGAGGGTGGGCCCAGTGACTCACCACAGTGATCCTTTTACTTTTCCTAGTGACCAATCTGATTTTTCCATTACACGGCAATGATTCACCGTTTGCTGTCGCGGTTATGTAACTGCGTTGTTTTGATTTGGGGTGCCCACGTCTATATTTCTATGTCACCCTGGGAAGCTTTAGGGACCTTCGGTTTCACACGCTCTGTCACATGTTGTTATGAACAGTCGTTGAATGTCGTCCCCGAGAATGAAATAGCCTGCCTCCGTGTTCTCTAAGAAGTAGGCAGGCAAATGGCGGATAGTGCCCTGAACTGGGCATCGGGAGACCCTGGCCCGGGCTGACCTTACCTCAGACCTCCCTTGTGTGTTCTTGACCTTCTCTGGCCTCGGATTCTCCACCTTAATGTGAGACGTAAGCATTGATATTCCATATTTTACAAGATCAAATTTCTCTCCGTGCGTTTTGCTGGACAAGAGTTCCCAGAGCGTTCACTATCAGAGCCTAAGTGCACGGCACTACAGGTGGACATGGGGACTAAGCTAAAGGGCCAGGTGGGGTAAAGAAGGAATTTATGCTGGAATTCTTGATAATAAACCAATCCAGCCTTGGAAGAATGGAGTTTCCATCACTTCCTGCATCTCTCTTGTGCTATACATAAAAAACAGAGGCAAAATCAGGAGGAATGAGACCTCTGCTGTCATTCTGGTCCTGGCGCTCAGCAGACCTAGGCCAGAAACGAAGGAATGGACTCTGCAGAGGCCGTTATTCCGTGTGCACTTGCTTTGTTCACCCCCGTCAGGAGCTCCATGTCCCAGGTCGGGATGAGATCAGCCCTGTGGACGTGGCATGGGGCTACCCTGTAAGAGACAGGGCTGTGCCAAGCACTCAGAGTCCAAACATCCTTTTCACTTTTTAATTTTCCTCCTTGGAGTTTGTTGGGTTTCTTAAATCTGCAGATTGACTTCTTTCATCAGTTCTGAATCATTCTGAGACATTATCTCTTCAAATAATAGTCTAGCCCCATTCTCTCTTGCTTTTCCTTTTGGGAATTACAAATGTGCTTGGACGTTCTCATGCTATCCTGCCCATCCCTGAACCTCTTTTTCATGATTTTCATCTTTTTGTTTCTCTGTGCTAACATCTGACCATTTCTTCTGACCCATATTCCAGTTCACTGATTCTCTCTTTATCTATATTTAATCTACTAAATCCATTTACTGAATTTCAGGTTTCAGTTATTGTAGTTTTCATGTCTATAAAAAAAAAAGATCTATTTGATTGTTTTTTAAATCAGCCAGGTCAGTTTTTTTATATATAGTTCTGTTTCCTGCAGATATTTTTAACCTTGTATTTTATTTCTTTTAACATAATAAACAGCTTTATGATTTGTCTCCTATTATTCCAATATATAAAGCAATTGGGGGTCAGCTAAGCTATTTTTTCTATTTTTTTCTTGCTCGTGTTGCCTTATTTCCTTTTGTGTTTTTTGTATTTTATTTAGTGTGCTTACCATTTTTGAAAAATTACTTAGTGGGAATTTTTTGAGGATGAGATGAACGTGGCTTCTTCCTGAAAGGGTTTATGCTTGCTTCTGCCACATGCTAGGAACTCTCTCCAGAATCACCTTAATGTACACTTGCTTCTTGAAGTTTTTTAGACCCTTCAGGTAATGTGAATTTGGGCTACCCATCTGCATGAGGGGTAGCATGTGGTTATGACTTCCAGAGCTGAGCTTTCCCCCTAATATCTTCAGTGTCAATAAACCGTTCCTTTGTGGTCTCTACAGTGCGGGAAGAAGGGAAGATTTTCTTCTGGTTCACACTAATCCTGGGTGTGATTAGTCCTTTAGAGTGCTAGGATAATGGGCTCAAGATCTCCTAGTAGAGTCCCTACCTTAAACGGATCTTGGGCTTTGAAATTTGAATTCTAGGTTAAATTTTCTTCCTCTAAGTATAGTGATGAATCTACTGGCAGTGCACTAAATCTCAGATAATTATAAAAGGAGACAAGACTCCTTGAAAAGAAACATATGGCATTCTTTCTGCCGCACCAGATATGGTACTTGCTTGGATTAGAGATCCTGGAACTATAACTTCAGAGAATGTGAGGGGGTGAGACAAAGAAGGGAATCAGTTAGGAATGCTTTCAACTGCAAATAGTAGAGACCTAACAGATAGGGACTTATTTTTCTTATATAATAGAAGTCTAGGGTAGACAATTGGGGATATTGGGTCATCTGCTCCAGAATGCCTTTGGGGATGGGGGGCGCCTGGGTGGTTCAGTCGGTTGAGTGTCTGACTTCAGTTCAGGTCATGATCTCACAGTTTATAGGTTTGAGCCTCACGTTGGACTCTGTGCTGACAGCTCAGAGCCTGGAGCCTGCTTCAGATTCTGTGTCTCCCTCTCTCTCTAACCCTCCTCCACCCACACTGTCTCTCTCTCTCCCAAAAATAAATAAACATTAAAAACTTAAAAAAAAATGACCTTGGGGTAGGGGGACAGTCCTGATTCTTTCTATATATCCTATCCCCTCTGATATGTCAACTTTTCTTCATGTTGATTATCTCATTGTCATAAAATGGCCGCCATAACTCTAGACATCATACCCATGTTTAAGGCAAGAAAAGAGGGAAGAGGTAGAGTCATATCTGCCTGTTTTAGCAAGGAGACCAAAGTTTCCCAGCAGAGACCCCACATCACCCTGTGCATTTCACTGTCCAAGATGTGATCATGTGACTCGCCCTCGCTGTGAGGAGCCGTAAGAACCAAGCATCCAAATGGAACCAGATTATCATGATTACTTAAACCAATCTTGGTTCTCTCGTGGGACTGAGCACGCTCTTGCTCTGACGACAATCAGGACTATATTAGAGAGGAAAAGAGGAGATCAGGGGACGGGGACGGGGACGGGGGCGGGGTGGGGGGACAATCCAGTTCTCGTCGTGCTTGGAGCTCACTGTGCCCACGGCTCACCTTCCAGCAAAACGGCACAAAGTCAACCCGCTGAGCCGAGAGCCTGCTGTATGTGTGGTGGTGGTGGTGGGGGGAGCCTCCAGAAGTGGCTTCTAAGCCGGAGGACGGATCTCTTGATCACAGCTGTTGTCTTTTAAATCCCCAAACATCTGGGAGAGATGACTACCCTGGAAAAAAATTTCCGCTTGGACGCAGATGAAGGCGGGGGTGTCCAGATGTCAAGGTGGAGAAAGCCTGCGGTTTCCAGGCCAGGCCCTCTGGGTGACGAAACCCGTCGGGGTTTGCCCTTTCGGTGCCAGAGAGAGGTGTCGACAGTAATACCTTGGAACCAGAGGAGCTGCCTCCCAATTCACAATTCCTCTGGCGAGTTACACCCAAGGATTTTCTCTCCTCACATAAACATCGGATCGGGCAAGGGTCCAAAGGGGCGCACCTGCCGCCCTTTGAAGATCTGATAGGCATCCGGGGCTGTCTTCCTCTTCTGGGTAGATGAAGGACCTGGCCTGTCTTTCACAGGGTTTACAGCCGGACCACTCCTCGGAGACCTAAATCTGGAGCCCGCTGGGAGGGTATACAACAAGGCCCCCCCCACCGTTTCCATTTTCCCAACAGGGGATAAGATCTCTGGACTCCAGTCCTAGGGGTCTGGCGAGTGACAGACAGGGCTTCCTGGGGTGGGTGAGTGGCGGAAGGAGGGTGCGGAAGAGCAGAAATGCATCCCTTCAGGGATATTCTGGGGAGGAGGGCACAAGCATGCTAGACACGCTTTTCTTTTTATTCCTCTTCTGTGTCATACGCTCCTCCCAGACCCAGGGCCTTTGCACATGCTACTCTGCCTAAAACGTTACCTCCCAGCCGCAGCTCGATTCAGATACTTCCACGAAGTCTTCCGATCTCAGCGTTGACATCAGTTCCTTCTAGAATCTCCTGCGCAGGCGGATGCTCCTATTGTGCGCGTGGAGAGTGCACCCTGCGTTGTCTTCCAGAACACTCGTCTCTTTCAAAGGCTGTCCTTGCTACCCAGCTTTCTCATCGGGGGGCATCCGAGTCAAGGGCTAGAACGGCATCTGTTCTATTTCCTGCTGCATTTTCGGTGCCTGGGACGCGTGTGGCGGGCTCTGCACATCCATTTGTTGGATGAGTGAATGAAAGAATCAAAATCCACACGTGGAAGGACAGTTAACGACACGTGAAAACACCCACGCGTGAAGCTAAACGAACGCCCAAACAAATAAACGAAGCCGCACAAAACTAGATGGGCAACAGGATACAATTTTAGGGGAAAACGCCCTTGGGAAAATACTGGGACCAAGGTGGAAAGAACTACAATACAATGTTAACCTCAAGGAACTCCGCATCTGTGATGACACGTGTGTCTTCCTGCCACTCTCACATTCTCTGAAGTGTCCGTGTTTGCCTCCCCGATTAAAAAGACGTTGTAGGTGCTTCAACAGACAGCACGCAAGCAGACGTGAGTTCACCTGGGGGAGGATTTGCTCGGTATCGAAGCTGCTCCGGCCGGGGCAGAATCAGTCAGCAGCGGCGTCTCTGGTCCCCAGGTCACAGAGATTCTTCTCGACAGCAGGCCCTACCCAGTCACTTCTGGCCAGGGCCCCAGAGCCGAGGCCTCCCCCAGGGAGCCACGCAGGGCACCCCGCAGATGTGATCTTGGTCTTCCACGTGTGCGTTAGTCTGCGAGGGCTGTTGTAACAAGACACACTAGGCTAGACGACTGAAGCGACCGACGTTTCTTTCCCGCAGCTCTGATGGCGGCAAGTCCAAGATCAAGGCCCCAGCAGATACAGTGAGAGCCCGCCTCCCCGGCATGCGGGCGGCCGACCGCCTTCTCGCTGTCCTCACGTGCTGGAGCGAGAACTCTGGTCTGTCTTCCTCTTCTCATAAAGGCATAATCCCATCATGCCCCCCCCGCCGCCCCGCCCTCACGCCTTCATGTAACCCTCAACACTCCAAATACCGTCACATTGGGGTCTAGGGCTCCGACGCATGACTTTGGGGGGGACACGACCTTCGGTCCATTTCAACCTGCATTCGCTCCTTCCCTGTTGGAGAAATCTCGTGGTTGGCCGCCACCCCGGCCCAGACAGGAATGCCTCCGAGTCCGTTACCTACAGAGTCATTGACATCTTCCTAGCTTGTCTTCCCAGGACACTTCCTTCGGTTCCGTCGTCAGCGTACCCCATTCTTTGACCCACTCACTCATTCCTTGAATGAAGAGATAGTCTGAGGGGAAACGCTGAGCTCCTAGCTCGTGAGGCCCCAGAGCAGGGCCATGCCCTGGTCGTCACGTGACCCCCCTGCCTTCCTCAGGGCCTGGGTGCCCACGAGGACTCCACGGCGGGCGGGGGAGCGAGGCGGAGCAGGCCCACGCATCGAAGGGCAGGACACAGGAGCAGAGCCAGATAGTGAGAGGCCCTGAACGCCAAGCCTCCGGCTTTGCACCCGGAGGGCAGTGGACTGCTCCTGGGGTGCGGGAAGTCCCATGGTCCGAGTGACTGGAAAGAGCCCTCTGGGAGCCCAGGAAAGGAAGGGCTGAAGAAGGGGAGACTTGCTCTTTGGGTTGTTCTGTGTGTCTGTCTCCTAGTGAGTGTTTGAACCCAGCGCCACACACCAAAGCCTGGCCCGCAGTGGGTGCTCAGTGGAGCTGAGAAGAACGAGGCCCACGCGGGCCCCTCCCGTGTAGAGACCAAGGCCGGCCCCGGTCACCGCTGCCCCACACTCTGCTTCCTGTGAAAGGGTGGAGCACCCGGGAAGGGAGGCGGGGAGGTCGGGCCCTGCCGGAGGGACACCCTGGGTCCGAGTCTGAAAAGCTGTGTGGGTGTCAGCCGAGCGGAGGGAGGAGGTGAAGGACCCGGCACCGAGGGGCTGCTGGAGCGAAGGCCCGGATGCAAGAACCGTGTGATGGGGGCACAGCCAGGAGCAAGCGCTCTTGTTGGAGGAAGGCCGGCGCTGAGGCTGGGGGACACACAGGGCCCATCGGGCAGCCATGCACCCCAAGAAGGAGCAGGGGCTTTGTCTCAGTGGGGGTGAGGCATTGGGGCCGAGGGGGCCTTCCAGAAGGCTCCACGTTGATGGATTTGCGATGTGCCTGCCGCCTTCCCCTCCCCCCCCGGGCAGCGGCCTGGAGGCAGAAGGGAGACGGGGAGCCCGAGTCTAGGCTATTGCGATGACCTGGGTAGGAGGAGCCGGAGGTGAGAAAAGAGGAGGTGAGGACCCCCCGAAATTCAGGAGGCAGACTGGGAGGAGCGGGGGATGGCATAAGTTGGTGTGGCAGGGGGCGCGTTCGGCCTGGCGCCACCGCCTCCGGGCGGCTCTCCGATGGCAGCCGTCAGCACCGCGCGAGTGAACAGCGCCAGCAGGGCGGGGATGGACCTGTCCTCGCTCTGGCCTCGCCCTTCCCTGCTCGGCTCCGGCTCCGGGGCTGCTGGCGGGGACCCCCGAGAACCTTCTCGTCTACAGTCTGTGGGGGGCTCTGCGGGTGGGGCCTGGAAGGGGGCAGGAAGGAGCCTGCTGCCCATCTCCCATTCGGGTCCACGATGCCCGGCAGTGGCTGGGCCTGTAACTTGACAGCATCCCCGTCCCCACCCTCCCCCCCCCCCATTCTGCTGACTGCCTCCCTTCCCCTCTGTTGGGACGCGGCCTCCATCGGCCACATCCAGGATCCCCGCAGTGCCCTGGGAATGTTCCCTAACCGGCCCTGACCGCCCCTGGAAGCAGCCTTTGCACACAGGTTCTGAGGTGAGGTGGGGGTCGGTGGGGGGGGAGTGGGAGGTGAGCACCGAGAAGGTAGGTGGCTCTTCTAGACGTTCGGAAGAGAGAGGAAAGCGAGGGCCACGCGCGGTGGGCGCGGCGGGATCAATAACATGTTGCTGGCTGTCTCATCTTCTGTTTGTCCTGAGGCCGCTATTCCGCCGACCACACTTCCGGTCTGTAGCCGGGAAGCAACGTCCTGGGTCGTTGCGAGGCTCCAGGGAGTCATGAACGGGACCTTTAGAGCAAGTGGCCTGGCCCGCCCTTCCATGGGCGAGGACGCACCTGGTGACCGGCCTCCCCGCCCTCGCGCCCTGCCCGTGGGTCTCCAGCAGCCCGCGGCCTCGAGGACGTGGAACCCCCATCCCGGCCTTGACCGTGGCCCCTCCCCGCCGCGCCTCTCGGTGCCCCAAGGCCGCCGCCCGCCCCTGCTCACAGGGGCTCGAGGGGGGGGTCCATCCACTCAGACTGGCCAAGGTGCCGCCGGGTGGGTGTGAGGACCCAGAGCCGGTGGGGGGACTCCAGGGCGTCTCTATCCGGGACCCCAGGCTGCGTTACATTTGCTCCGACCCCACCCAGGCTGGGTTCAGGCCCGAAGGTAAAGTCGGGGTGGGGGGCCAGGATTCTGGGGATGCCAAACAGACCCCTACACTGAGGGGGCGTTTGTGCGGGGTGGAGGGAGCCTGGAGCGGAGGTGAAGTCCTTTCCTAGAGCGCCTCAAGGTCAAATCGAGGGGTTGAAATTAAGGGGGTTTAGAATGATTGAGTTCTTTTTTTCTTTTTAGGTAACAGGTTTCGTTTTGTTTCGCTGGGTCTTCGGTGTACAGAAAATATTGTACAAAAGGCACAGAGTCCCCGATTTCCCGTTGCCCCCACCGATTGCCCCTGTGATGAGGACAGGGCGTGGGTGTGGTGCGTTCGTTACAGCCCATGGGCTGATACCGACGCCTCGTTAACTGAAGCGCGTCGGTCACACGAGAGCCCGCCTCGGTGTCCTGCCTTCCCGGGGGCTGGCAGACGGATATGGTAGCACGCATCCACCGTGACAGCATCATACAGTGCTCCCTGCCCTGAAACTCCTCCGTGCTCCGCTCCTCCCGCCCCACCCCGCCCCCCGGCACCCCCCGACCTTTTCCCTGCCTCCACGGCTCTGCATTTTCCAGAATGTTCCATACCTGGAACCGGACAGTGGTACCACTGAGGACTTCCGAACGGAGAGGTTTTCGGAGGTCAGCTCAGGTGGTGGGCCGTAGAAGGGACGGGAAAGGGAGAGGCTGGAGGCAGGGAGACTGATGAGGGGCTTGCTGGACGAGGCAGGTGACGAGAGCCTTGAGAGGGGAGGTCCGGGAGCGGGAGGGGTGAGTGTAGCCAGTCTGGTGGGAGGGGTGCGAGGCGGCGAGCTGCAGGGCTCCCCGCCTCACCCGGGATGTCTGGACCGTGGGCCTGTCAGACGACGGGGCAGGTGGTCACCAGGTGCTGGGAGGCTCCGGCCTTGACGCTTCTGCCCTGTTTGTTGAGAACCTCCTGCCCGCCAGGCCCCGGCGTGCGCTGCCTTGATGCCTCGTTGTGTTACCCTGGTTTACAGATCAGGAAACTGAGGCCCGGAGGGGCCCCGGAAGTTGCTGCAGCCAGCAAGTGGGTGGAGCTAGCACTCGACCTGCCGAGCCCACGGCCCACGCTCCGTGTACCGCAGCACCGTCTACTCGGGGTCGGGCCTCGGCACGTGGGAGAGACAGTCACGGGGAGAGACACCCCAGGGTGGGGGTGGTGGTGCCAAAGGCAGAGCCGAGAGTGAGTTCGGGCTTCCCTGTCCCCACAGCCACCCTGCATCTCGGCTACAGGAAAGAGCCCTTCCTAGATGTTCCCCTGGCCCTTCTGCCAGGCACCCCCTGCCCCCGTCCCTGCGCACCCCCTGAATCAAGCTGGCTCTGCCTCGCTCCAAGAAGGAGAGCACCGATGGCCCCTGCGACGCTGGCTGGGGGTGAGCGGCAGGTGGGGCCGGCAGAGGTGAGAACCAAAGGTCCCGGTCGAGAATCCCTAGACAGGGGCCCCCGGGTGAGCTCCCCCAAAGCCACCCTTGGGTGAGCCTGGCTCCCCCTCGCCTCCACTGAGCGGGATAGCATTTCTTTTTCCCTCAGGAGCAGTCACCAGGGCTGGGGACAGGTCACGCAATAAGACCGCCAGCCAGCTCCCCTCTGCTCGCCCGCTTCTCCGAATCTTGCGAGTTTACCCGCCGCTAATAACAATAATAATAACCCGCCTGCCGTGTGGAGGGCCGACCTGCGCCCGCCTGCACCTCCCACCATTTCTACCTGCATTTTATACTAGTGAAAACCAGGGGGCTTGCCCGGAGTCACCTGGGGGTCGGTGGAGCCGGCAGGATTGGAACCCAGGGCTGCCCAAGGAAAGCACCCTTGCCCTCTGCCATGCAGTAGCCCCCCCGGCCACCCGTGAGCCCGTACACCCGAGGGGGCCGCTCTCACTGGCCTGACACACACATGGGCAGAACTTGAGTGTGTGTCTCCGCCGGCCCAGAAAACCAGTCTCTCCAAGCTCCCCACTCAAGAGAGAAGGTGGCAGGTGTTCTGTGGGTCCGTACTGGAGATCCGCACGCACCCAGCACTTTCCGTGAGCGATTTCCACGTTTGAGCTCATCTGAGCCTTGCATCAGCCATTATCCACTGTGAAGACGAGGCGCCCTAAAGGCCAAGCACCTGGCCCGGGGCCACGGGACAGCAAGGAGGACAATGACCCAGGTCTGACTTCTCGTCCCGACCTCCGAGCCCCGGAGGTGGGTCCCCTAGAGAGTGGTTTCACAGCAGAACGAGCTTCCAGAATCCCAGCCGGAGCGCAGCCTTGGCCAGACTGTGGCCACGCTGCCGTCCGACACGCCCGGGGACCCGTCCTAGCGAGACTCAGATCCGCGTGGAGACAGCTGCCGCGACCGCTCGTCCAGACAAACCCCACGGCACCGTCCGAGGAACCGAGGCCCGGCTCCTCCCCCCGGGTGGGGGCTGGGCTCCCCTCCGTCTGGTGGCGCCTGGGCTCCCCATTTGGCTTTCAGCTCCGAGTCAAAGTGTGTCTGAGCTATAAACCTTTGAAGATGCAGGTCCTTAATGAAAACGCAGAGAGAGGCCAAGGAACAGTAATCACTATAATAAGGGTAATTGAGCTGGATTTATTATAGCTGACGACGGGATTTTTTCCCCCCTTAAGTAAAGAAAATAATTTACTGATATTAAACCCTGATTTAAGTTTTCCTTCGCACCCCTGGGAAATGGCACGGTTTCTGAGCGTCATCTCGGATGTCGGGGTGGCGGAAAACAAGACGAAGCTACCTTTAGTGACTTCACTTCTTCAGGTGGGAATTCATCTTGACGGAGGCACAGGCAAATGAATCGGAAGAGTCTGGAAGGCAGGGAGGCACACAGAGTGGGTAGTCAGACCCTCTCATTTACTAGCTGTGTGACTTAGCAAGTCCCTCAAGCCTCTTTGAGCCTTAGTTTCTTCATCTGGAGAATGGGATAATAATACTAACACTGCAGGGTTGCTGGGGAAATTAAATTAAGCTAAATTACATTAAATTTAATTAAAGAAGGTATATAATATGTCTCGCAAGTGGGAGGCACTCAATAAAGGTTAACGATCTTCCCTAATAGTAGGGAGTTATCTACGGAAAGAGCCCAGGGCTCTAAAAGGCCCTGCCATGGTTTTTTGTTTGTTTGTTTTGTTTTTTAACAAGGTAAAAATTTCTTTTTCTGTCGTGTAAAGTTCTACAGGTAAGCAGTCCTGGGCTGACAGAGTGATTTCACAATCTTCAGGGGTATAGACTCCTTCTTTCTTACCGTTTTGCCACTCTTGCAGGATGCTCTGACCTCCTGGCCCAACGTGGCTGCCAAGCTCCAGCCACCATGTCTTCTTTCCAGCTTCAAAAAAAAGGAGCACGGTGGGGTTCTCTGCCTCTCCTTAAAGGGCACTTCTTGGATTACACATAACACTTTAGCTTATAGACCTTGAGACAGAATTTGTCACAGAGCCCCACCCAGGAACAAGGAATTCTGAAAAATGTAGTTTTCATCCCAACACCCTCATGTCCCGCTAAAATCAGGGTCTTTTTGCTAAGGAAGAAGGTGGAGGCATACTGGGGAGAACGGGCCGTCTCTGCCCAATCGTGCCGTTACCACGTGGGTTGATGGAATAAGGCACATAAAACTCCTAACGGTGTCTGCACCAT
Organism: Paguma larvata; assembly: GCA_030068075.1. NCBI lineage: Eukaryota > Metazoa > Chordata > Mammalia > Carnivora > Viverridae > Paguma > Paguma larvata. The sequence continues at coordinate 7,247,535 of CM057836.1, forward strand.
CTCACGGCAGGGCCGGCTCTCGCCCGCGCTCTATGCTAGAAACTAGGACTGCCTTCTGGAAGGGTCTCCTCTCCGTTACACGCCAGAGCCCCAAATCTCGGCCAGCCAGCTGGGAGGCGGAAAGTGGCGGCATGCTGGGACAAAGTGGCGTTTTCATGCACATGCCTATTCGGCAGTGGGGAATTTCCAAGTGTCAGGCACCATGGATAACTTAGCCTCTCGAGAAATTTAGGCTTAAATAAAGGGAATTAATAATTTTGCCTTGGGATGATGGATATTGATGTGGGAGAGTCCACAAAACATTATATTCAGTTTTTTAAAAAAACAAACCCAGAGGCACCTGGGGAGCTCAGTCAGTTAAGTGTCCGACTTCGGCTCAGGTCATGACCCCGCAGTCCATGGGTTCGAGCCCCACATCGTGAGCTGTGCTGACAGCTCAGAGCCTGGAACGTGCTTCAGATTCTGTGTCTCCATCTCTCTCTGCCCCTCCCCTGCTTGCACTCTGTCTCTCTCAAAAATAAATAAATGTTAAAACAAAACAAAACAAAACAGCAGGGGCACCTGGGTGGCTCAGTTGGTTAAGCGTCCGACTTTTGGTTTTGGCTCATGATCTCAAGGTTCATGAGTTTGAGCCCTGCATTGGGCTCTGCACTGAGCCTGTAGCCTGCTTGGGATTCTCTCTCTCCCTCTCTCTCTCTCTCTGCTCTTCCTCTGCTCTCTCTCAAAATAAATAGATAAAAACAACCCACATATATAAGCGTTCAGGTAATGGCATGGGGGCAGCGGGGGCAGGAGGAGGAGGCCCGTGCCTCTCTGCCCTGGGCTGACTTTCAGGTTTGGGACAAACCCCAGGGGACCCAACTGTGCCTTGTGCCAGTTGGACAAAGAACACAGCGGCTCGGGTCATGGGAGGCCACGCGCAGGGAGAGCGTCCCTCTGCCAAGGGTCTCGTGAAAGAGCCCTACCCTTGGGTTATGCACCCGGAAGCCAACTGAAATCTCGGATATCTCAAATTTGGACCTTAGCAGGCAAAACGTTGTTGTAAGTGATTTCTCCATTTTTCGAGATGACAGGGCTGGTACGTGCCCTCCTGAGGGCTGTGTTCTGCCCTCTCTCTCAGCTGGGTGGGCATGCGGCTTCTCACGTGCTCTCGGCACAGGGTCTCGGGGACAGATCTGCTGGGCAGCCTGACACGGTGAGGGGGTGGGGGGAGGTGGACAGTGCCGGGAGAGACTGGGTTCTGGTTCCAGCTCCGGGCCTCAGTCTCCCCGCCTGTATAATGGAAGGGCGAGGCCGTGCCGCCCGGGGTCTCCCTGCTGAGACAGCGCAGACACAGGCTGGTCCGTCACTAGAATCAGAGTCACTAGATTCAGAGACGGACCAACCGGCCGGGCTCTCTGGCCGGTTGCCTCCCCTCAATCAGAAGAGTTATTTGTTCACCTTTCTCCACAGGGACAGAGGCAGAGACTGGAGTGATGCATCTGGAAGCCAGGGATGGCCGGGGATGGCCGGCAACCACCGGAAGCTGGTAGAGGCCAGGAGGACTCCCCCTACAGGTTTCAGAGGCCGCACGGCTCGGCCAGCGTCTTGATGTCAGACTTCTGCCCTCCCGAACGGCAAGACAATAAATTTGGTTATTCTGAGTCCCGTCGTCGGAGGTTCTTGGAACCGCAGCCCTAGGAAACTAACGCAGCTGGCCACAGGGCTTCCCCCTACCCCGTAGGACATGGCGACAGCTTGGCCACAGGCGGTAACGCAGCCGGAGCACAGGGAGCGTGAGCCACCTGCTCGTCCAACTCACCCGCGCCTTTGGGACCTTCCCAAGGCAGGTCTCGCAAGTGCCACCTGCCCTGGTGACGGACGGCTGCTGGACACACCCAGTCTATGGCTCGACGGCTCAGACCACATTCAGATGTCTAGTTCAAGTTCACCATTACTGGGTATCCTCCATGGCTACAGTCAGCCTAGGGGCTGCTTCTCCAATGAAGAACCGCTATTCACTGTTCGGCATCTGTGCTGCGACTCCTTCCTGGGGGCTGGCCTGGGTCCCCTGGGGCTGCACTCTCTTCCGTCGGGGTCCAAGCTCCCCGCACTGTGGCCCGAATCGGCTGCAAAGACCTCCCTTGCTCTTGCCGCAAAGCCTAGGGTGCGGCTCTCCACGAAGGGCAACAGAGCAGCCCGTGGAACCGAGTGTCTGTTGTCCGAAACGTCCACGGGGCCTCGCCGCGCTCTGAGCCTCTTTCTCAGCATGGAGTACAGTGTTCACCTTCCGGGGGTGATGCCAAACTGTCCCAGGAACTCGGCTCGGCCAGGAGGGGTCTTTCGTATCCTCTGGCACCTGGTGTCTTCCTGACGCGCGCAGACGACACCCCGCCCTCCCCAACGGTCGGTATCCTTCAGCGTGATGTTAGCAGTGCCAGGGCCCCTGCCCGATGTCGTCTGCAACAACGAGGTATTCGAGTCTCTGGGGACTAAGTTATGGCAAGGAGCCAAGGAGCAAGTGACAGGAACACCAACCCTGCAGTGACAGGAAACCGCAGACCCGCCAGGTATAACAAGGTGCCCTCGGCGCACTGGGTGGGGGACGGGCCTTTCCCACCTCCATAACTGCCCATAGTGTCGCGCTGATATTTGCTCCAGCAAAGAGGCCCGGGGAGAACAGGCGCGGTCATTGGTGTCACCTGACAGAGCTCGCACGAATCCACTGTTATTCTCCAGGACCCGTAGGTCTCTGCAGAGCTCCAATTGCTAGCATTTAAATCACGGACTCTCTGTCTTTTTGAGGCTCGGTGGTAAAATCGGTATCTCTGAGTTCCGTAGGCACATGGCAGAGCTTTGATACTTTTTATAAGGAGAGGGAGCTTTGGAGACGTCCACTTAGCTGGTTTCTACTGTGACAATCCTTGTTCTGGGAGCTGGAAGCCAGTGTGGGGATTCCGGCCATCCAGCTCAGGAATTCCCCCCCGTGGCATGGGGTCTCGTATCCACTGCTCCATGTAGAATGGACCCATTCAAAATTTTCTTTTATCACTGACTCCTGTGAACCAGTGTCCGGACTGGTGGGCCATAGTCACTAGACCCTACGAACGAGTCCTTGGTCGTTAGAGCTGAGGACCAGTGTCTGGCGATGCCTCCAAAGTCTTGCTTCTTCTCTGCCCCCTTTGCCCCCTCTCCATGGTTGCTCATTATGGCCAGAGGCCACCCGCGAGGCTGTTCGGTGGGTTTGCAGCCTTTACCTGTAGTGTTATCTTGGGGAACCTCCCCTCGGTAACTCCAGGGGCTCTCGGGTCTGGGGAGTGGGGGAAGCACCCGACTTCCCACCGTGATGGATCGGGCCAGGTCTCTGCTTGCCAAGCCGGATGTTTCTTCGGTCACGCAAATCGAGGGGGACATTAGCAGCTGTTCTATTTAGGTCCCAGGAACCCCAGGACCAGTCAAAGACCTCTCCAGGGCAGCGCCTTTGAGGACCACGTGGGTCCTGCTGCCTGTCTCAGGAACACACCCGCCTGGCCCCTCAGGGACCCCACTGTTCCTCTGAAATCACAGAGCCCATCTCAGGGGCGACAAATCCTGGGCTGTCTCGGCAGCCCCCGGGGGAGGGCAAGCAGGGATATTCACTTCCTCTCTCTTTAAGGGTGCTGGTTGCCAACTCACACGGGGTGTGTGTGGGGGGGGGGGCAGGGACGCATGGCCCAGGAGCCCGGGCCTTTGCCAAAGTCACACCACTCGAAAGAACCAAGGGCCCTTCCTACCTCTCGCCGGTCAGCTGGCATCTGTGACAAGACGGCCACCGCAGAGTGTGCTTCCCTGCCCAGGACTTGTGTTGTATCACGGTGGGGGAGCAAGTCCTGCACCCGTTAGATTGGGGTCTCTGGGGTGGGGCCCATGCATTGATTTTGCCTTCTCAATACCCAGGTGGTTCCGGTGTGCGGCCTACGTCATGGGCACTGCCATTCCCACACGGGAGGGGGGCTTTCCCCCGAATCACCCCCCATCATGAAGATTTAGGAACCGACAGTGCGAGCAGAGGACGTCTCTGCAAGGACCGGGGATAAATCAGGGCCGGGGATCGTTTTGAAATCCTGAGTTCAGCTGGGGACGCCGGGCTCCGTCTCACCGGCTCAGAAAAGGCCGAGCAAGACAAGACGCATAAGCGCTTAGGCCTTTGATGAAGCCAAAGGAACTGGAATATTTACACAAGAAACCACAACTGAAAAAGGAAAAAAAAGCAAAAAGCATCCAGACCGAGGCTGCTGAGCCCGCCTCTGCTCCAACTGCAGCCTCGGTGGGGGCGGGGGGTTCCTTTTTCTGGGGCGCGTCTCCTCGCCTCGCTCTGTTGCTGCCTTTCAGCAGGAATGTTCTGGACGCAGGCTTTCTGGCGCCCTTGCTCTGGTCTGTGGGCTAAGACCTGCGCTGGGGCTCCTTCACATACGAGTAATGAATGTTGAGTCTGGGGAGGGTCCCTGGGTGCTGCTGCCTGCCCAGGCCCCCTCTCCGAAGAGGCTGGGGTTCGAGGAGGTTGGGGTTCAAGCTGTTTGTCACCACTGGACTCTCTCCCTGGGGTCCTGCGGAGAGGAAGCCCCTGAGTTGTGCCCTGCAGGCACCCGGGCCCCTGGCACTTTCGTGGAGCAAACCCGTGGCCTCGCTGGTGGTTTGCGCAGGGTCCAGAACTGCCTGCGTCTGCCTGGGTCACTCCCTGAATGTCCTCGGGGCCAAGAGCCACCGTCTCCACCTCCTCTGTCTGGGAAGGGCAGGTCCCCGACCTGGCCCAGTGACCTGATGGGGGATTGAAGTGCCGGGTGTAGACCTCTCGGCCCTGAGGACGGCCCCGAAACACAGCGCCGTCCCCCTCTGTGGAGCCCCTCGGGGCACAGACCGCCTGGCTTCGTCTCCCGGGGAAACCTCTGTCCCGAAAGGTTTGCTTTGCGGCCCCCCGCAGGTACACGTGTAACCTTCCTTCCAGAAACTCGGGCACGTCCCCTTCCTGCCTCATAAGCGCTGTGCCACCTGCTGTGGTAGACTCCGTTTCTGCTCCGGAAAGGCCGGACACGGTGCCCCCTCAACCACGGGGCGCCATGACTTCGTGCTGTGACACGGGTCACAGCCGCCAGCATCCTTCCTCAAACGTTCCCAACAAGCAGACAGGCCAGCCTCTGCGGCCTCACGAGGCGCCCCTCTCACCTCTGATTCTGCATTTTGGCCCCTGACGGACCTCAGTTCGACTCTGAGCCCTGGGCTCTGACCTGCCGGGAGGCCCCGCGAGCACCAGGAGCCCCCAGGGGACAGATTTCATGTCCCGAGCGGCTGAAGCCGGAAGGAAAGCTGGCGTGGGGACTAAGAAGGAGAACCAGGATCGGGGGGGTGGGGGTGGGGTGTGCAGAAAAGAGAAGGGCCTGGCAGGAAGGCCAGACGGCAGGAGACGGGGTCACAGGTCACGGTCCTCTGGGGGCCCTGCCCAGCTTCGTGGCTGCGACTGCAAACCGGTGTCCCCTCCCCCCGGGGCCCCCCCTCCAGAGCACGTTCCGACACCCACGCCGCCTTCCCAGCTCTCCCCGGCCCGGGTGGCCCTGCTCGTTCGCTGGTCCCCGGGACACGTGGCAGGGGCTCTGAGTGAGCCCCGGGCCCCTCCATCTTCCACCTCGGGCAGCTGGACAGCATTTCCGCCTGTCACTTCTGCTTCCCTCCTGGCGGGTGATGTAAGGTCAGGCCCGCTCTTGCAAGGAGAAGGTCAGAAGGACTTGCTCACACTGAGGACGGGGCGGTGGGGCCGGAAAAGAATGAGAAGCTTAGCTCATAGTCAACTCCGCGAGGAGCCCAGCCTCCCCTTCCCCCCTCCCCCCCCTGCCCCCCACCTCCCCCCCCCGGGGGCTGCAGAACGAGGCCGGGGCCAGCAGTGACTCTCAGCCCTCCTGCCTGCAGCAGCTCCAGCTGAGGAGAAGCATCAGAAGATAGAGACCCCAGCTCCCAACCAGAGATGCTGACCCAGGGGGCTTGGGAGAGGGGCCGGGAATCTGCATTTCTGGGCAGCCCTGCGGGGGTCGAGGACCGCGGCTCGGCTCTGACCGCAGGCTGCGACGCTGGACAAGGGAGAGAGACCTGGCCACGTCCAACACCCGCCCTGCCCAGGCCCAATGAGACCCCCCATCCCGTTAAAGGGGGCACCAACAGCCCGGAGGGTACCCAGGAGGGAGGGGCCACATGGGGTCGTCGTCATGGGCGCGCCATCTATGCCATCACACAGGGCCCTGAGTGGGTTCAAGGCCCCGCTGCCCCATTCTGAAACGGGTCGTAACTTCTGAACGAGGGCCCTACATTTTTAGTTAGCGCTCGCGGTAGGTAATAGATAATCTATATATTGGCCTCTGGCCCTGGCTCCTGGCACGGAGCCCCAGAATCCTCTGCAAAGTGATAAGAAGATTAGAAGGGTTTCCGTTCCGACATTCGCTCTTTGACCCCAGTCCGACGCACGGCTCCTAAATCCCTTGGAATCTCCTGGGTGATAGCAGCGTCTTTGTTCAAAGGAGGGGCGTCCCGGCAGGCTGCTGGGCGGGGCTGGTCACCAGAACACCAAGCCGTGATTAAAAGGCTGGAACTTCCAGCCGCACCCCCGTTCTCCGTAGAGAGGACCACGGCTGGGGATGGAGTTAATGATTAAGTCACGTGGTGGAGCCTCTCTAAAAATCCCTCAGGTGCGGGGAACCCAGGGCGGCCAGGCTGGTGGCTCGGGGGGAGGGGGGGAGTGCTGGGGGCGCGCTGTGCCCTCTTCCAGCTGGATGTTCACCTGTGTCCTTTGTCCTATCCCTTTAGAAGAAATGAGTAAACAGTAAATGATCTGTTTTTGTGAGTTCTTTTTTTTTTTAATGTTTATTCATTTGAGAGAGAGAGAGAGAGAGTGGGGGAGGTGAGCAGGGGAGGGGCAGAGAGAGGGAGACACAGAATCTGAAAGCAGGTTGCAGGCTCTGAGCCGTCAGCACAGAGCCCAACGCGGGGCTCCAACCCACAGACCGTGAGATCATGACCTGAGCCGAAGTCGGACGTCCAGCCAACCGAGCCACCCAGTCGCCCCGGTTTTCCTGAGTTCTGAGAGCCTCTCTGGCAAACTAATCGGAGGAGGAGGTTGTGGGAACCTGCAGTTTGCAGCCAGATGGTCAGAAGCACAGGGGCCGATCCGCACTTGCCATCGACGTCTGAAGTTGGGGGCGGGAGGCAGTCCGGTGGGACCAACCCCCTAACCTGTGGGGTCTGACGCTGTCTCCAGGCGGACGGCGTCAGGACCGAGTTCAATCCCAGGACATCTGGCCGGTGCCGAGGAATCACCCAACGCAGGGAAAACCCCACCCCTCTGGTGTCAGATTGTTGGGTGCGGTGGCAGGGGGCAGGGAGGAGACGCAGGAGGAGCGGGGGGTGGGGGGGGAGGTTCTCCTAAATTATTGAAACTTCCCCAAACTACACAGCTGGTCCCAAGCCAGAGTGGCGAGTGGCCTCCTCGAACCTGGAACCTGCTGCCGGGCTGGGTGCGTTACTGTGGAGGACACGGTACCGTGGAGGACACGGGCCACACGTGGAGAAGGGAGTGGCGAGCCAGCCCGTGGAGAGCCAGCGGAGAAAAAGAAGGACCCGGCTTCCCGAAGGACCCTCAGCCCCGAGAGTCGACCCGAGGCCGCCGGCTGGTTTCCAGGGGGAAGAGGCCGCCTACGTATGGGAGCAGCCGCAAGGGGCTTTGCTCTCCAGGACGGGGGCCGGGCTCCGGGCAGGGCACCCCTGGCAGAGGGACTCAGAGGCCTGGATTTGCTACCTGGGACGTCCCTCCCAGTGCTCTGAACCTCAGTCGAGGGCCATGAGTTGTCTGGTGAGCGCGTTGAGGGCCACCGCCGAGCACCCAGCGGGAGGGATGACAGCAGGTCCGACGCGCACAGCAGCTCCCCCGCCTCCGCCGCCCCAGTCCAGCGCCAGCGATGGCTCGTCCACAAAAACATGTTTTCTGGCTACTCAGTGCCGCTGTTTGCTTAGTTCCGTGTCGACTGGCAGTCCAGAGAGAAAAGAAAAAGGCCTCCCCTATTGCGATCTTTGTAGACACACAAACAATGGAGCCTCATTGTTTATACATGGCTTGGCCCGGAACCCAATACTCTTTTGGCTTTTAGCTTGGATCTGTGTCTGGAAAAACCTTCATTTCTTAAACAGTGGTGGCGATTGAAGCTCAAGCTGGGTATTTGAGGAGAGAGGCCGGACGGGCAAGCCAGATCTTCGGGAAGGTGGTTCTTGGAACGACCCCATTTCTTCACTTCCGGATTGAGTTGGTGCTGGTTTGGCCAGCACAGTTTTAGCACAGAAGTCCCCCAGTCACACCAGGCCTAGAGCCTGCAGAGAGGGGATCAGGGAACTCAGAGCTGGTGGGTGGCTTCCCTGGGGACTTGCTGTCCAGTAAAGATGGCCGCGTGGAAACCAGGAGAAACTGGTTATTAAGCGGGACTCTTCTCCCCGAGAGCACACCTTAACTAGCAGGCTCCAGATGAGGTAACAACTTTAATTACAAACCTAATTCAGGCATACCCCGTTTTATTGTGCAGATACTGTATTCTTGACCAACTGGAGTTTTGTCTCGACCCTGTCTCAAGTTTATTGGCGCCACTTTCCCGGCAATGTTTGCTCACTCTGTGCCTTGCTGTCACGTCTTGGTCACGAAATAGTTGGTAAATATTTTGAACGTTCTCGCTATTATTCTATTTGTTATGGTGACCAGCAATCTGTGATGTGGTCAGTGGTTATGAGTCACCGAAAGCTCCTACGACGGCCAGCAAGTTTTGGCAATAAACTACTTTTTAATTAAGGTACCTATGTTGTTTTTTAGACATGGTGCCGCTGCACACTTAGGAGACTATAGTCCTGTGTACGCGTAACTTTTATATGCACTGGGAAGCCAAAAAAATTCACTCGACTCACTTTATTGCAATATTCGCTTTATTGCAAGAATCCGGAGCTGAACCCACGTGTTTCTGAGATCTGTCTGTAGAAGGGAGATGGCATAGAAAAGCTGTGTAGACTAGAGATTGGGAAACGCTTCCTAGACGAGACCCCAAGCGCAGACTATAAGGAGAAAAAGGATTAATGGACACTGCTTCCCCAGCCCCGCCCCCTCTGCCGACCACAGACACCTTGACCAACCGTCCTGCCTGCCCCCACTGCTCAGACACCTGTTTCTGGCACGTCTCATCGCCCAGCCCCAGACTCCACACCTTCCCGCGGTGTCCTGGGCACCGGTGGCGGTGTCCCCACCTCCTGGGACAAGCCTCTAAGCCCTTGGGAACCTGAGTAAGAGGGTGTCTTGTTATTCATGGTGATGAGGGGGTCCTGAGGGTTTCTGGTAGCAGATGACTCAGGAGGCCGGCCGGCCACCCCGGAAAGACCAACCATGTGATAAGCCTCACGATATCAGAGCCAACCTGGGGGGCAGGATGAGGAATTGGAGGTGGAGGTCGATCCCACAGCCAATGGTTCAAGCGATTGTGCCTCCTGGGTAATTAAATCCCGGTGTACATGCTGGACGCCGAAGCTCGAGCGAGCGTCCCTGGTGGCCAACGTTGTACTCGATGCCGAAAGCATGCCATGACCCAGTGACGGCGGGGGCTCCGCACTCAGAACCCTCTAGACTTCTATGTGCCTCTGCCTCCGGCCGGGTCTAGTCTGTGTTTTTAGCGATAATACCACCTCGACCATCGAGTATGGCACTTGCCTGAGTTCTGTGGGTTGTCGGAGGGAATCATCGAGCCTGAGGGAATCCACGGGGCCATCAAATTTGCAGTCAGTGGCTCTGAAGTGAAGGTGGCCCTGGGGACCCCTGAGCGTGTGGTTGGTGTCTCACGTGAGGTCTATCTTGTGGAGGACGGGCCCTCAACCTTGGGTTTGGCTGACTCCATTGCTGAGGCGCCACCGCACAGGTATGGCGCCCCCCTGGCTGGCTCCCTGCCTCCTGGGGCTTCTTCTCCCCGGATCACCCTCCAAACTGCTGTCACGGAGATCCTCCCCAAACGCCGCTATGACCCGACACCTCGCTTCAGCCCGTCCCCGGCCCCCGTTACACGCCGGGAGGGGAGTCGACAGCCCGTGGCCCCGCGCACGCAGACCTGGGGCCTGGCCTCTTGCTGACCTCCCCTCCGCCCAGCTCGACCTCCAGAAATTTCTTTCTGGGCCTCACCCGACTCCTTCTAATTTCCCGAATCTTACGGTCCTCACACTGGTCAGCTCTCCTTTGACCTTCGGAACTCCGCTCGTGTCGCACTGCCTCCTGAAAGTGGGTCTTTGACCCTCTTCCTGCGACTCGCCGCTGAGACCGTGCCCCGGCGTGGCCCCCAGCACCTGCCGTCGCCCTATGATACCTGCACCCGAGAGCGGAACTGTCTGGCTGCCCTTCTGGATTCGTGACTGAACGCTGTGCTTTCAGAGTGACTGTCTCTCTCCACTCTTCGAAGCCTCGGAAACCCGGGAAGCAGCCCGGACGTGCTTGGGGGCTGAGCGGGCGGATGAGTCACTCAGCCTCAAGAATCCTCGCCGACTCCGTTATCCCAAGAGCGTAAGATCGACACATATTTATTTCTCAAATCGACACTGTCAGAAGGTTACAAAATCCAGGGAGCCCTTCCCACGTTTTGCCTCACGTTTTTGTCTCTTTTTAGCATCGTGGGGCTTTGCGGATCACTTGTAGCCAGAAGAGTCACTGTGGATATACGGATTCCATATGGTCTGATTTTAATGAAAGTAACTGTCGTCACGGGCGCCTGGGTGGCTCCGTCGGTTAAGCGCCAGACTTCGGCTCAGGTCATGATCTCACAGTCCGTGAGTTCGAGCCCCACGTCGGGCTCTGTGCTGACGGCTCAGAGTCTGGAGCCTGCTTCGGATTGTGTGTCTCCCTCTGTCTCTGCCCCTCCTCCACTCACATTCTGTCTGTCTCTCTCTCAAAAATAAACGTTAAAAAATAATTAAAGTAACTGTCTCCAAGTGGAGAAGTGGCTTTACAGTAATTCAGAAAAAAATCCTCACACAGAAAATAATCCTAACATAGAAGCCCAAGTAAACACCACATACGGTATTCGTCCCCAGTTCCTGGCACAGAACTCCTAAAATCCTGGGTATCTCGGGGGTGATAAGAATGTGTTTTGTATATATGCTAATGAGGGGCTTCGAAGGGTGCTAGAAGGTTCGGCAGGGGCGGGGGGGGGGGAGTTCTGTTCAACACAAAGATCCAGCCATAATTACGGGGTTTGACCGTTCAGTCCCTCCAGGGAAGGCAGAGGGGCTGGAAGTTGAGTTCCGTCCCCAGTGGCCAACGTTTCAATCAATCATACTATGTAATGAAGCCTCCATAAAAATCCCTTAAATGACGGGGCTTGATGAACACATTCCTGTTCCGGGAGGGTGACACACCCTCGTGTCATGGCAACAAGGCTCCCATGCTTCAGGCCCTTCCAGACCTGGCCCCACGCTGCTCGTCCGTACCCATCGCGATAAGACACTCTGACGGTAAGGACAGCCAAATCCTGAGTTCTGAGTCATTCTCGTGAGTTATTGGCGGGGTGGGAACCCCTGAATCTGGGGGCAACTGGGCAGAAGTGTGGGTCCCTTGGAGACCCCACTGTGGCTAGAGTCCAAAGTGGACATAGTCCGATAGGGTCGAGCCTTTAACTGGGGTGGCAGGGGTGGGGTCGGACGCTAACCCCAGGTGGGCAGCGTCAGAATGGAATCGAATCGTTTGGTCACCAGCTGGCGTCAGGGACACGGGGACTTGGTTATTGGTGTGCAAAAGCCACGCGCATCTGGTGTCTGCAGGGACGTCAGAAACCGCTACACAATGGGACGCAGAGCGACAAACACCCGGCAAAGACAATGCAGGGCTGCGGCAGTCAACCGGTCACTCTTGAACACCGACGAGGCTACTTGGAAAGTAGATGGCTATGTGTTGCCATTGCCAACCCGTCTTCCTCGGAGGCTCTGTTATGGGCGCCTCTTCAGGTAGCGACACGTTGAAAAACTAAGCATCGGAGCTCAAGCGGGGAGGCTCAACACTTCCCGTGATGCTTGCAAAGCTACACCAGCCAGTTCTCTCCAAACTTACTGTGTTTAATGAAACATGTTTAGAACCTTCTTTTGAGGGGCACCTGGAGCTCTGTCAGGTAAGCCTCCAACTCTGGCTCAGGTCACGCTCTCACGGTTCGTGGGTTTGAGTCCAGCGTCAGGCTCGGTGCTGACGAGATGAGAGCTTGGCGCCTGCCTTGGATTCTGTGTCTCCCCCTCTCTCTGCTCCTCCCCCACTTGCTGGCACTCTCTCTCTCTCTCTCTCTCTTTCAAAAATAAATAAAAACATTAAAAGAAGAAATGTCTACGAGGTATTACCAGCGGGCAAACCCTTACGTGGGTGAAATCATGGAATAGCAGGTGGCAACAAACGCAAACATATTCCTTCGCCAACAAGAAAGTGCCTAGAAAACACTAGTGAGGATCTGAGCAATCCCTAAACCATTAATTCGGTGGGAAGGGTGCCGTACAATTGGGCAAACGGACAGATACTGTTACTGTATCTGGAAAAGCTTACGTTTCGATCAATGAAGGGCACAAAGAATGACTTTTTTATGCGCCCCTGCAGGAAGGCATTTTCTCAACCGTAACTGACCTCTTGGAAACAATGCGTTATTGAGAAACTCTGCCAGCTACTGGAGCTGCATTTGACTTGGAATTTTTTCCTTTGAAGAAAGAATTCAGGATCAGGTTACAAAGAGAGCGAGGCAGGGAATTCAGCCCTTTTATCGGTGAGGGAGGCAAAGAGGCGATACGAAGGAGTGCGGCGTGCGGTTGTGGGTGGTTAAGTGCGTGCGGTTGTGGGTGGTTACTTGGATAAAAACAAACCCTTTAAACACAGTAGGGTCTTTTCCAGTTTTTGCGATGACAGAGTGAAGAAAATCTTTTGTTCCAGAAGATTTAAGCGTGGTCTTGCGACAGAACAGGGAAAGGACCCGTTGAGCTGAAAACAAACAACAAACAAGTGTTTCGGTTTATTGACCCGTTCTCTGATGCCCTGGACTATCGAGGGGCAGGTGTCTGAGACGCGGCCGCACACGCAATCTGACCCTTTAGAGCAGAGGTGACATTCTGACAATTCTAAGAAATTGCTTTATATCGTCCAGTTGAGCGTTCTGGAACCTATGTGTGAAAAGGAGACTGCTGTGTGATTTTTTGGTGGAGGGTCGCCTGACAACGTGTCAACTTTCATAGCCACGTGCTTTAAAAACTTGGGAACAGGGACACCTGGGTGGCTCGGCCGGCCGAGCATCTGACTCCTGATGTCAGCTCAGGTCATGATCCCAGGGTCATGGGGTTGAGCCCCATGTCGGGCTCTGTGCAGAGCGCGGGGCCTGCTTAAGATCGTCTCTCCTCCTCTGCCCCTCCTCTGCTCACAGTCTCTCTCTCTCTCAAAAAAAAAATTGATTCATTAAGTAACTAAAATAAAGAAAAACTTGGGGAACATAGTTCTCTAACCTGTTTAAAAACTGTCCCGGGGCGCCTGGGTGGCTCAGTCGGTTGGGCGACCGACTTCAGCTCAGGTCATGATCTCGCAGTCTGTGAGTTCGAGCCCCGCGTCGGGCTCTGTGCTGATGGCTCAGAGCCTGGAGCCTGCTTCCGATTCTGTGTCTCCCTCTCTCTCTGCCCTTCCCCTGTTCACGCTGTGCCTCTATGTCTCTCAAAAATAAATAAACATTAAAAAAAATTAAAAAAAAAACAAAAAACCGTCCCGATGAAGAGGTTCGATGAACTGTGAACACACGTTATTAAAAATATAGAATCTTCCGGTCAGTTCACACAAACAGATGACGACAGAGAAGGTGGAAAGCGAGCAGCCAGATTTTACCAACAACAAAAATCTTTGCATACGTCGTGGATTTCAAGGAGAAACTCGATTTCGTCTGAGTAAACATTCACTTCCTTGGTTTTTGTTTTATTTCTTTATTTCCCTGCTTAGTGAAGAAACAATGTCTTCGAGATTCACACGTGTGGCTCGTGGGTCAGAATTACACCTTCCAAACTGAGCCTCCTTCCGGCTTCTCCGTGACCTTGGCTGTTCCAACCAGGCGGGGTTACTGTCCCCCAATTATGCCCGACGCTTGCCTGTCTCCGATCTGCTGCTCCTTCCATTTCTCCCTTCTGGAAAGTTCTTTTGGTCTAGTCCCGCCCTGCTCATGCCTTGAGCTCAAACCCGACTTCCTTTCAGGAAGCATTTCTGGCTGTCGCCTTTACCCCTGGAGGGGGCTCTCTCTCTCTCTCTCTCCCGGGACCCCACGGCACTCCTGATCAGCACACTGGGCACCGGCTTCTGTGTGCATCTTGCTTCTCAGCCAAACAGCCGGCTCGTGAAGGAAGACTTGGCATCATATTTCCCTGGTGCCTCTGACGAGCTCCCCACCAGGCCGTGAGCATAGCGGGTGCCGGGTAAGTAAATTGATTTGTTTTTTTAACCTTTGTTTTTGAGAGACAGAGAGACAGAGCATGAGCAGGAGAAGGGCAGAGAGAGGCAGACACAGAATCCGAAGCAGGCTCCAGGCTCTGAGCTGTCAGCACAGAGCCCGATGCGGGGCTCGAACTCACAAACCATGAGATCATGACCTGAGCAGAAGTCGGCCGCTTAACCGACTGAGCCACCCAGGCACCCCTGGGTAAGTAAATTAAAACGTGTGAACCGGAGTGTAATTTGTCCCAAGGGTCCCCGGCACGTTGGGATCGATTCAGCCTGCACTCCCTGTGCCCACCAGCCCAGCTGGGGCAGACGCAGCTCAGCTTCGAAGACCCAGAGGCGCCCATTCCAGCTGGGCCACCGGTCGGCCTCAGTGTCTTCACCTATGGAATGGGCAGACACTATGGGGCTCACCAGGGTCAGTGGGCGCGGCAGTCGGACACCCCAAGTAGCGTCTTACACGGTGTCGGCTCTTAAAGCTGCGAAGTATGCGCAGGGGGAGGCACCCAGATACCGTCTCACGGCCGGGGGCACGCTCCCCCTACCCGCCCGGAATTGGCGATCTTCCCACGGAGCCAGCCCCAAAGCTCCGTGGTTTCAGGCTCTTCTTACGCGAGCCCGACTCAGCGGCTCCAGGAACAAACCGAGTGCAAACCGAGATACTCTCTTGAGTGCTTTGTCCGTTAGATGTCCTGGTAGCTCTGCGTTCTTCCTTCCTGGAGGTCCTCCCGCCCCCGCCCTCGGGCCTGCTCACGGCCTCCGTCGAAGGCTTTTCAGCAGCCGCTGGAGGGAAAGCCCCGTCTGGAAAGATCGGATCTAAGAAGTGACGTCAGCCGACCTGTCACCGGCCTCGCTTGGGCCCCGAGTGAGTCTGGCATCCCTCGAAAAGGGTCTCCGGAGCCTAAGAGAGGGAACTTTCAGAAGGAAAACAGGACGTGGTATCGGACACGGCAGGCAGCCGCCACACGGATTTTGTCGCTCCCCGGCCAGCAGGACTTTAAATGGTTGGATCAAATCGAATCCAATCCACACACGTACTATGAGCCACACGCTGAAAATAAGGCAAAGAAACGTACAAGGCAGTCTCTCCCTTCGAAGAAATTTAAAGGTGCGGATATTGCTGTCGACCGGATGGATGAGTCATTCCGCTTGGCATCGTGAGGCAGAGAGACCCAAAGCTGCATCCTCCAGTCTTCTGGAAGCTCAGACCAGATGGGAGCTGCACAAAATTGCCAGGATCTGGGCACTTCCTGGCTTTCCAAGCCTCATCCCTGGGGTGGAGCCTTGGTCCTCAGAGCCCAAAATGGCTGCTGGAATCTGCTCATCGAGCTGAAATTCCAGCCCGTGGGGAGGAGGCAGGAGACTGAAAGGCACAGTCCCTCCTTAAGGAACGGTGACTCCCAGAAGTGGCATCTATCACTTCTGTCATATCCCCTTGTCCAGAACTGAGTGACGTGGTCGCACCTAGCTCCAGGACCGTTGGGAAGTATAGTCTATTCCAGCGGTCACGTGCTAACGCTTGGGATTTCTGTTGGGAGAAGGGGAGAAGAGGGGATGGGGTTTCCAACACCGAAGCCTAGGGGAAACCCTGGTGGTCTGGAGGGCGGTGGTGTCGGGGAGAAGCTGGACTCCCCGGTCCTTCCACGCCGCGTCTAATGCAGACCACGGGGCCCGTGTGCCCCAGTTAGTTCTAAAGATTCTTAGAATCTCCGGTCGAAAGCCCGGGAGGGCCTCTCCTTCCCACGCCTCCGGCCCCAGGAACGACGCCCGTGGTTTCCTATCATGTTTGCCCCTCTTCCGTTGGCACAGACCCCTCACCGGGCAGGGCAGTCTTTGCCTTCCAAGGCGAGGCCCTTCGCATTTCTTTGACTCGGCTGGTTCTCTGTCCACTTGAACTTGAACCGGCTGGCAACTCGAACGCGATAGTGACTAATGCGGGAGAGAGAGAGAGAGAGAGAGCCCCCTCCAGGGGTAAAGGCGACAGCCAGAAATGCTTCCTGAAAGGAAGTCGGGTTTGAGCTCAAGGCATGAGCAGGGCGGGACTAGACTAATGCAGCTGCCTAAGGAGCGGCTGTGCAGGCGCTGTGCAGCTCTGGGGGGACCCGGGGAACCCCTCTGATGAGCCTCCTGATGTGTGTACGGGAGTGCTGGCCCAGGGGGTGCGGGGGTGCGCTCTGTGGATGGGCAGGGCAGGCGCCCCGAGAGGAGACAGCCAACCGCCGTCAGCAATGCAGCCCCAGAGTAAGTGGCAGCTCTGTCCCGAGGGGCATGGATGGGCAGGCCCCCCCCCAGCTTGGTCCCCCAGGCCTCCACATTACTGTAGGCAGTGGGGAGCCCCCAGGCCCCCCTGAAATGACCCTGCCTTTGTTCCATCAGGACAAAAGGGCCCGAGTGGGCAGGCTGGACCACGCTCCCGGGCCTGTGGCAGGCTGGCCACGCTCCCCAGGGTCAGGTGGCCTGCGAGCCCCCTCTGGCTTTTTCCATATTTACCCCTGGGCGTCCTTCAAACAATGGAGAGGAAACACACCCCCGGCCCAGCTGTCCAGGACACACGTGTCTGCAGCCTTTTCCAGAGACGGAGCTGCTGCTGGGGGGGTGGGAGGGGGAAGGTCCTGGTCACGGGAAGGAAGCCCCACCCGCGGGGCCAGGAAGCAATAATGTGGCACCGCTGGTTTCACGGCCGCTTTCTTCTTCGGGCCATGAAAGAGAGGCCGCGCTCGCATCCTTCCCCGGACACCGGCTTGGCGGCGGGCCCCCGGGGGCCGCGCTCCCGCCACCAGCAAACAAGTCCCCAAGCAGGTCTGCACGCCAGGTCGCGAACGCAGGCACGCCCCGGCTTTGAGGGGCCGGGACGCCCTTTTGCCCAGGGACCCTTCACTCCGGCCCGATTTGTAAGGGGAGCTTCGCCCGGGCACCTTCCGCTGCCCCCGGGCGCCACGGGCGAGACCACAAAAGCCGCGCGGCCTGCCGGGGGGCCTGGTCGAGCCCCCTGGGCCCAGGGAGGTGGGCAAGGAGAGCAGAAACGCCTCCTTGGGCCTCAGCCCCTCTTTTCCAAAGTCAGGGCGCCCAGAACGAACTTCCACACACACGCACACCGAGGGGCTCAACGACAGGAATTTGTCACCACGGTTCTGGAGGCCGCAAGTCGAAGATGAAGTTGTTGGTGGCGTCGGTCTCTTCTGAGCCTGCAGGGGGGCGGGGGGAGGGGGATCGGTTCCAGCCTCCTCCCCTCCCCCCCCACACCCCCGCTGCTGGTGGTTTGCCAGCAATCCTCGGTGGCCCTGGGCTTGTGGAGACATCACAGGGACGCCTGCCTTCGTCCTCACACGGAGCGCTCCCTGTGTCCGCGTCTGCGTCCAAATGTCCCCTCTTGATGAGGACACTGAGGCCACCCTAATGGCCTCATGTGAACTTGACTGTATTTCCGAAGAAGGTGACGCCCCCAGGCACTGGAGGCTCGGACACCCACGTGTGGATTTCGGGGGACACAACGCACAACAGAAGACGTCCTGCAGGTCCCCAGTCACACGTGAACTTCGGTGTGTCCCAGGCAGGAGTTGGGACATACTCATGCTAAAAAATTATTTGTCGTTTAACTGAAATTCAGATTTCACTAGAGCATCTTATACCCTTCCTTTCCTCCTTCCTTCCCTCCTCCCTCCCTCCTTCCAACTGGAAAACCCTGCACTAAGCAGACCCCCTTCTGAAAATTCAGATATTCTCACCAGAAAAGGGGGCTGATTGTTTTCTTTATGAAAGGATTAATCCTAAGATGCCCCTAAGTAGCAAGTCCGTCTGGAGACATTAGGCCATTGGAGTGAGGACCAGCATCTGCCCAGACAAGGTGGAACCCCGAGTCTGATCACTCCGAAGGCTGGGACCGGGAGGGTCAGTGTTGGGAGCAGGAGGCCGGACCCCCCCGCCCCCGCTGGATTTGCACTCCCGGGCGTGTGCGCGTGTCAGGGACAAGCCAGGCGGGCGAGCAAGAGACGCCCCTCCAAGCCCCGGCCCTAGGACCCTCTTGGCCCAGTCACCTGCTCTCTGAGCCTCAGTTTCTTCATCTGCCTCCCCACCCCCCAGCCCCGTCTCTGCGGCGCCGCCCCGTTTCCCCAGCGCAGGCACACCACCCGGCGCAGGGCGGTGACTTCGCTTCTGAACTTCAGACGGCGGGGACTTCTGATATTCCCCAGTTTGAGCAAGAGGAGGGACAGACCTGTCCAACTGCCCAGCAAGGCGACAGAGAGACTGAAGGGACGCAGAGGCAGGTAAGTGGGGCGACGGAGATTTCGGGGTGCAGGTGCTGAAGGAGTCCCCAGGTTCAGCCAGGGAGTGGGTCCCCTCGGGGGACTCTCCTTCGGGTGGGAGAGCTGAGAACCTCAGCCCATCTGATGCGAGGCTGGAGGCCGGAGCCCCCCTTCAGCGGGACCGTGCGAGAGGAACCGGGGCCTGAACCCGGAAGTTCCCCTGGGGCTCCCCCACACATCCGGGTACCCAGTGTCCTGAAGGAGGAGCCAGCATGGCCGCCGCCCACTGGTGCTCAGAGATTTCTCTACTGAGATGCTCGGAGGCACAGTGAAGTGTACCAGTAACGAGCCTGCTTGGTTCTTTTATTTTTATTTTTTTATTTTATATATATATATATATATATATATATATATATATATATATATATATATATATATATAAAGGTTTATTTATTTTTGAGAAACAGAGGGTGAGTGGGGGAGGGGCAGAGAGAGAGAGGGAGACACAGACTCTGAAGCAGGCTCCAGGCTCTGAGCTGTGAGCACGAGCCCGACGTGGGGCTCGAACCCACAAACTGTGAGATCAAGACCTGAGCTGAAGTTGGACACCTAACCGACTGAGTCACCCGGGCGCCCGAGTCCATTTGGTTCTTGAAACCCAGACTTTCTCTTGTGGTCAGCAGCCCACCAGGAATAGTGGCAGGAAAGTTATTGAAACGAGAGGTGTCAGATGCGGTTAGAACGCACCCCGAGGTCTCGCCCGCCGAGGAGCTGAGCCCGACCACAGCTGTGGTAGTCAATTATGGTGTCGATCTCAGGGGCATTAGGCAAGGTGACTCACCGGCAATTAGACGAGGGGCAATCAGCAGGACCGGGCAGAGGTTTTGGGGGAACGGGGGCCCTGGCACCTTTGCCTGGGGGCCCGGGGCCCCGCCCGGCCCCGTCCTGCTAAAACAGCAGGGCCGAGCACAGGGACGCCAGGGGCATGGCTCCTGGCAGCCACGGACACCCGATCACAGCCCTCGAGCTCCAGATCAGGCGCGGGGCCCGCCGCGTTTGGCTTGCGTCTTCCGTCTCGCTTGCCGGCTCCCGTGGCGTCTGTGGTGTTCCCTCCCAGAAGAACTCACCTCCAAGCAGCGACAAGGAGGGCACGAGCCCGTGGAGCCTGGCCGCGGGTGGCCGACACCCATGAGATGAGGAATGGGGCCCTTTGCACAATTTGAGGACTCTCACAAATACATTGGGTGTGACTCCGCTCGGTAAGGAAGGCTACCGTGACCTTCCGACGCGTCGCACCTTGTGTAAGGACACCGGAGTGGGCTTGGCTCTCCTTTTTCATGACTGTTATTTAAAACCCACACCGCCTGCCCCCCCGGACGGTGCGGCTGCTTCCACAGAGACCCGTCACGAGTGTGACGGACAGAGCAAGGCAGGGACGCCCTGTCCTCAGGCCGGTGGGGCCAGAGCCGCCCTCGGTGGATTTCAAAGGAACTCACAGCAGGGACTCGAACAGATAGCTGCGTTCCCAGCGGCGCCGTTCACACTAGCCAAACCCTGGAAGCGAGCCCCGTGTCCGCCCAGGGACGAACGGAGAAGCAAAATGTGCACAGGCACCCGATGGAATATCATTCAGCCTTGGAAATGAAATTTGGGTACATGCGACCACCGCACAGGCAAACCTTGACAACCTCATGGGAAGTGACGGAAGCTGGACACAAAAGGACCAATGTCGGATGAGCCCCCTTACAGGAGATACCCGGACTTGTCAGCTTCAGGGGGATGGAAAGTAGAATCGAGGTTTCCAGGGGCCGGCGGGAGGGGCGGGGGGGGGATGGAGAGCTAGGGCGTAACGGGCACAGCGTTTCTGCTTGGGACGAGCTGTCCCGGACACGGAGGGCGGAGGGGGCCGCACGACATCATGAGGGTGCCTGATGTCACTGAACCGTGTGCTCCAGAATGGTCAGGAGAGTCTTTCTCCCCCGTGAAAGGGAGAGGGTTTTTTTTTTTTTACTCGTCTGTCTGAAGAACGCTGTTTTCAGTTCAGCGAATGCTCCGGGGCGCAGAGGGAGGCTCGCCTAGGACTGGCGGGAGCCCAGGCCTGGGGACAGAGGGAGATTAGGAGGGAGCGTGAGGCTGGCCCCGGGGCCCCGCCGGCTCCTCCAGCTGCAGACGGTGCCGGAGTGGAAGACGGGGAGGGAAGTTCAAGTTGACTCATCCGCAGGATGTCCAGATCCGGCCGGGGACCTCCGACCTTGGCAACCTCGGAGGAAATGATCGTTTTTTTGTTGTTTTTTTTTTAAGACTCTCGTGTAACCTAGACACTCAGCCGGAGATTCTGTTTCCTATTTCCAGACTTTTCCAAACAGTTGTGTTTGCAGAGACCTTCACAAACACACGTCCAGGGGAAGGAACCAGAAGGAGCGGGGCTTCTCCAAGGCCTGCTGTTCAGTGCCCCGGGCTCGGAACACTCCTCAGGTGTCGGGCCGGAAGGGAGCCGTGGGGACAAGCTCGGGGCAGGAAGTGCTGGGGCTCAGGAAGGTTCTGAGAGCTGACCTCCAGTCGTTAAAACACGGTCCGATGGAACGTGATCGAGAAGGTTACTGAGCATTTGGGCCTCAGCGTCGAGACGCCACTCGCGCTGAGTGGAAGACAGCTCGGGGCTCCTACCTCCGGTCTCTCTGGCTTTCTGCTTTGAGGCGGCCCTTCCAAGAAGACCTAGAAACAAACCCATGGCTCGTTCCCAAACTCATGTGTTCGGTGGGCCCCTGCGGAGCCCTCCTGCAGGGGGAGGCCTCGAACCAGAGCAGTGAGGCCCGGCCTCCGAATATCCAGTAATTCCACTCCCCCCCCCCCCCCCTCCCCTGCCCGCGGTATTGTCAGGACTAAGGACACCGCTTACCCGCCCAGGGCCCTGACAGGGAAGAATGGGGACAGGTGTCCAGATGGGGCCCCGACTGCTCTCTCCTGAAAGATCAGCCTCGGCTCTTTTGCCCCCACGTGCTGGGAGGCCAGCTGCCGCGGAGGCCGCCCTGCAGGGTCCGGAGCTTCCAGCCCGAGGGGCCGAGGAGGACAGGGCAGACCGAGTGTCCCCAGCACCCCGCTTCCACCCTCATGAACGGATTAGTCTGGAGCGTGTGTTCCAATTCATGAACCAAGGTGGGGATGTTATTACTAAGTCCGTTCTTTGCTCAGATTTCCTTGATTTTTACCAGCTGTCCTTCGCCCGGGTCCTAGGATCTGGCCCAGGACACACGTTCTGGTCAGCCTTCCCGTCTCCCTGGCTGGGGCGGCCTCTCGGAGGCTGTGGTCCGCCTTGTGGGCCGGGACCCCGCTCAGCGCCCAGAGCCATGCTTTGCCCTCCGTGTGCTCGGCCGGGGGCAGGGGGGGGGGGAGGGGAGGTGAAGGGAGGGAGCGGGAGCAGGAACCGGCCCTCCCTCCCAGCAAATGTCAAAACACCAATAAACTATGTGAGGTCACGTGATCGAACACCGTTGTCTTCGGAAAGACAGGGATGGGGGGGGGGGGTGCGGATTTCGCTTTCCTTGTTACATCTCTGTAATGTTTAATCCTTGCAGAATCTGAAGAACAATCCGAACAGCCTGAAGACTATTTTCAAGCATGACTGATAACTTGCTGGAGTCCCAAGTCTCATTTGGAGGTCACGTCCTAATAGAGGAAGCTGGGAACGCGGCCGGGTGAAGAGTCAAGGTCTCCAAGGCCCGAGAGGCCCTGAAAGCTGCGGGCGGCACTTTGGGGGTTTCCTCTGAGCTCCCTCCACCCCCCCCATCGCTCCCGGCCCACCATCTGTCACCCTGGCGACCACCTCCCAGCCCAGGACGGCCTGCTCGGGGCCACGCGACACGCCGATCCTCCAGAAACACACGCCGGCGACGCGGCTCGCGCGGGCCCGCACGGTGAGAGCCCGCCGCTGGAGATCCCGCCGCCTTTTAGAAATGCTGGAAGTATCTGGTAAGAACGACCGAGCTGTGAGTCAGGGTCACGTATCACGTGTTGTTGTGACTTAACCCACGGATCTGCTTTGGGGACAAGGCAAAGAATTTGAAACCCAAGAGATGGGATTCTGAAATCAAAGCGGTGGTTGGCGGGGGGGGGGGGGGGGGGGGAATGAAAGAAGTGAAATTCTTGAAATTCACTGTATTTCTCGGGGGTTCTTCCTTCCCCGAGCCACGGGAAGCAAGGCCACGGCAGGCCACCAGGCAGCACGGGCGAGGAAGGGAGGCACGCCCAGGAAGAGAACTCTCCTCTGTTCCGGACCCGGAGAGAGGAGCCTCCTAAGAAGGAGGGTGTCTGGCAGGCTGTGTCAGGAGGAGGGAGGGACAATCTATCGGAGAGTTGGGCTCTGACTGATGAAAACGGTGGTGGTAGGAGTGGGGTCGGGCAGTGGGGAGGGGGCCCCAGGTCTCCGAGAACGCTGTTTCCATGGTAACGGTGCCTGTGGCCCAGGCGTGGAGCCCATGTCACAGGTCACGGACACAGGGTCGGGGACCTGGTTCGGAGCAGAATCTCCACCGTGCTGTCCTCTTGTGACACAGATGCCTGTCCCGTGGGCGGAACCCATCAGAACGAGGCTCCCCGCCCCCCCGCTATACCACATCTCTGGCTAAGCTGGTCCAGGCTGGGCGGAGAGGGGGTGACGCTGAGCGCCCCCCGGGAACCTACCATTTTCTAGGCGCC
Source organism: Paguma larvata (assembly GCA_030068075.1). Classification (NCBI taxonomy): domain Eukaryota; kingdom Metazoa; phylum Chordata; class Mammalia; order Carnivora; family Viverridae; genus Paguma; species Paguma larvata. Next base: position 7,270,971 of record CM057836.1, read on the forward strand.
GTCGGGTCCTTTACATGCTTTACCTCATTAAACGCACCCCCCGCCCCAGCCTTGTGAAGCCGAAATAATGACGCCCACTTAACAGATAAAGAAATCCAGGAAGTTCTAGTAACGTCTCCAAGTTTTCGGCTTCCGGTAAACGGGGAATCTGGCCGTTTCCCCCTGCGTGCGTGGCACCTGGAGCTCTGCACGCAGCAGGCCCGGTGGCCGTCGGGGAGGAGGTTGCTATGGTAACCAGTAAGCGGAAGGAACTCAATCCACATGTTGGCTAAGATTCGCGAAGGGGCAGACCCGTCAGTCAGGCCTTTTTTGAAGGGCACACTCAGCTCCGTGAGAGGGAGACCTGTCCCCGGCCTTTGCCCGATGTCGCCTCTGTCACCAGGTTCTGGAGGGAGCCAGGTGTGGGCAGCGGCACACGGTGTACTCCGGAAGCCCCAGCGCCCTCACCCCGTATCCGCCTCGGCTGAGACGGGGCTGCCCCAACAGACATGGCTGACCTCCTGGGGCCTCCCGGGGCTGGAAGATTAAGGGCGAAGACGATGGATGGCCTTGTGAACTGAGTAGCTAGGATTCTGAAAGTAATCTAGGAGCCAGGAGGTGGGCACAGAACCCCTTGATGCTGTGGCCCCTGAGGACTCCCGAAGGCGGAGGGCGAGCCGGAGAGTTTAGCCCCCAAACTGGAGTCTTCTCGGGCGCCTGGGTGGCTCAGTCGGTTGAGCGTCCGACTCTTGATTTCCGCCCAGGTTATGATGTCACAGTCTGTGGGATGGAGCCCTGCGCTGGGCTCTGGGCTGACGGCGCGAAGCCTGCTTGGGATTCTCTCCCTCGTCCTCTCTCTCTGCTCCTCCCCCACTTGTGTGTACGCTCGCTCTCTCTCCCTCTCAAAATAAACAAACTTTAAAAAACAAAGAAAACCTGAGTTTTTTCACCTAATTGCACGCAGCGCCTGCCACCCGAGTCTCCAGGAAGAAAGAACACGCAGAGCTTCCTTCATGTGGCGCCGAGCTCGGCTACATGAAAGGCGGTGACCCCTCTCGCTAGGCCAAACCCTGAGGGAAAATAATTAGTTTCCAGCAGACATTTCTTAAATGATTCTTCAAAGACCCACCTTCCATTCCCCCCCCCCGCCCCCCGCCTTCGAGAGAAGTACCCCTCCCCCCACTTAGGTGCGGAGAAGCCCACAGGCCTGGAACAGTCTAGTCTTAATGAGAGTTGCCTGGCGGCCACGGCCCACCCTATCACCGAGAACCCTGGGGAGGAGGCCTCCCTACCCGCCTCTGGACTGAACTCTCCTCGGTGCGTCCACTGCTCTCTCTCTCTCTCTCCTCACAGCCTCTCATCTGCAAGCAGTTCTGTCCCCCAGCCCCTCTGGTGCCATCTCTGCAAGCGCCAGCCGGTTAGCCTCTCCGCCCTCAGGTCAAGGCTCTGCCCCTCACCAGCCCGCTCCCTGTCTCTGCTGGGACCTCTCTCCTTATGACAGTAGGCTTCACAGGTTCACGCCGGTTCCGTAAAGCCACGTCCCAGCAGTGTCTCCTTCTCCCGAATCCGATCCTTTCTGACCACGTGTGGCTTGTCCTCAAGAGCTTACGCTTTCTATTTCTAGTCAGTTCCTTTTTTTTTTAACTTAATTTTATTTATTGATTTTTATTAATTTTTTAGTTTTTACTTATTTACTTTGAGAGAGAGTGTAGGAGGGGCAGAGAGAGAGAGAGAGGGAGAAAGAGAGAATCCCAAGCGGGCCTCGAACTCACAAACCTGCGAGATCACGACCTGAGCTGAAACCAGGAGTGGGATGCTTAACCAACCGTGCCACCCAGGCGCCCCCCAGTCAGTATGTTTGGAGCGCGGAGGAAAGTCTTTGCCCTCAGTGTGGACTTGGGGTTCCACGTTCCGCCCTGTGCAGAGCCCTTCAGGATTCCGGATTCCCCGCTCCGGGGAGCACCAGGGAGGCTCGGCGCCCGCGCACGCTGAGCTCTGAGCTTGGCGGTTCCAGAAGCACGGAGACCTGCTGGATGGCCAGGAAGGCCCTCGGACCTCAGAGAGAGTTTGCTTTTTCATGTGAAGTCGCGGACAGACGGCACAGTTCTGGCCCCAGGAGGGAAGAAGCAGCCGGCTGACACGGAGTCCGAGTCTTGGAGTTCGAACACACCCGCCTCAGAGCCAGGCCTCACTTTCCCGGGTGGTGATAAGTTCAGAGCGGTGTTCTCTGCCACCCTCCTTAATCCTCTCAGCCTCGTCTTCCGTCTTCCGATCTGACTTTAGTTTATTCACATCTGCTCCCACACCCTCACTGGCACCCCGAAAGTATCGCCCAGCGTCTGTGAAGCACTAGGCTGCTTCCAGCAGCTTCCCCACACCTGTCTGTCCATCGATCCATCCAACGAGGTTGGACTGAGACCTCACCGTGTGTGCCGGATTCCACGCCCGGCGCCCAGCGAGGACCCGGCAGTCCCAGCGTGCTGGGTCATTTCACGCGTCAACTTGACTGACGGGGCTCCCGGGGGCGTGGACATTTGGTCGAACGTTCTCCTGGGTGTTTCTGCGAGGGTGTTCTGAACGAGAGGAATGTTTCACTAGACCAAGTAAAGCAGACGAGCCTCCTCCATCGGGGTGGGCCTTGCCTGAACAGCTGAAGACCCGAATAGAACAAAAAGGCAGAGCGAGAGGGAACTCCTCCCGCCGGCAGCACGCTGGTCTTCTCTGGCCTTCAGACGGAGACTGAAAACGGGCTCTTCTAGAGTCCACAGCCTGCCGACTTTCCAGCTGGAACCACAGCACCCTCTGGTTCTGAGTCGGGCCTCCGGACTCGGCCGGACACCACGTCGGTTCTCTGGGGTCCCCAGCTTGCCGGCGGCAGACCGTGGCCGATCCGTCCGCCTCCATTACCAGGTGAGCCAACCCGTCCTGGCGAATCTCGCTACGTGTCTGTAACCCGCTGGTCGCTCCCGGAGAACCCAATACGATCCGTGTCATCAGAGCGGAGCGGTATGACAGCCGCGGAGGGCCGGGCGCTGTGAGCGCATTCACCCGACATCACGGAAGGGCCTGCTAGGTGCCCGAGAGGAATAATCACGCGATCTGTGCCACAGTGGCGGACAAGATTGGGAAGTCACTGGTCGCCGGAACCCGCTGTGAGTGCCGGACTATCGGTCGGGGGCTGGACGGTTCTTTATTGCGACGGAAACCAGCAAAATGAATTTACTTATTATTGTGAGATGTACGGCCAACACCTTTTTTATGTGTTTGTCAAACAAACCTGTTGTCATGGTAACACTCTTAAAACAAGACGCGACCTGGTTTAAAGAGCCTGAGAGCTAATTACAACAGTGCTTTGTGTAGTTACGCCTTTCTTCTGAGGACTTTAATGGACCTCACTCATTAAGCTTCACAAACATCCTCTGAAGTTTTTAGGGGACAGATACCATTAGACCCATTTTACAGACAGAGACACCAAGGCACAGACGGGTTAAGCGACTTGGCCACTGACTGGCAGCTTAGCCACGAGCGAGCCTGGGCCCGCCCCAGGCCTCCCCTGGGTGCCTACTGTTGTCTCTGCTCACCGGGCTCCGTTCTGGTTCTTCACGAAAGGCTCAGCTTCCCACAGCGTGCTCTGCCACCAGCGAAGTGCAGAGGGGTGCTGCAGGGGTGAGGGGTGGGGAGAGCAGGGGAGAGAGGAAAAGTGCTGCACCTGCCAGCATCATGCACCAGGGCTTGGGGGCCGCACGCTCTGCCTGATGTCTGCAGGGGGGGCGTGGCTGAGGGGCCGCCAGCGGACTCTCAGCCGCTCCCGCCTAGGTCATGAGAATGTGTCCCTCTGGGTCGGCCTTGCAGGCAAAACGCAGCCCCAGGGGCTTCTGCTCCGACTCAGGGGCCCTCAGAGCAGGGCCCGGATCAGCAGCGGCCGTGATGGTGGCGACTCACGGCACCCGGGGGCTCCTCCGGTGTCTCTGCCTGGAATGTTCCGCTCAGAGTCCTTCAGGACTTCCCCCTTCAAGACGCTTAAGTGTCTGACTCTTGATTTCAGCTCAGGTCGTGATCCCAAGGTTGGTGGGTTCGAGCCCCACGTGGGGCTCTGCGCTGACAGCACGGAGCCTGCTTGGGGCTCTCTCTCTCCCTCTCTCTTTCTGTCCCTCCCCCAGATCGCTCGCTCTCTCTCAAAATAAATAAACAGATTTTGAAAAAAAACCATTCCCCCCGAGTCTCGCTTCTCCCCCAGGCCTGTCCCCACGCAGCCTCACTGACCCACAGCGGCTCTCCCTGCCGCCGTCAGCTCCAGCGTGCTCGGCAGGGTCCTAGGGGCACAGCGCCCTCTGCTTGGTCCCCGGCACGGAGTGATGGCTCAATATCCACATGGACCTCGATTTTTTGACTCAGGGTATGAGAGAGACGATGAGGACAAGGCACGCGTTTGGGTGGGTGGAGCGTGGTGTCCACGAGTCTTGTTTGGGGCCCGCCGAGCACGAGGGGAACGAAAGGTTTACAGAAGACAGTCCCGAGCGCGTCGGCGTCTGTGCGGTGACGAGGGGCAGCGGCGGGCAGCGAGACCACAGAGGCCGAGGGCCTGGACAGCGTCCAACATGACAAAGGAGTCAAGCGGCGTCAGAGAAGTCGGCAAAACTTAGATCTGGAGACGAGCTTCCGGCCTGAGAGCTACTGTCCTCGGGCGGAGGACGGACGGTGGGCGCCAGCAGGGAAGGAGGGGCTGTGGGCGGATGGACACAGGCCTGGGGCCACGAGGAGGAGGGAGGAGGCAGGTGACTAGTGTGTAGACTGGCCGTGTGGCCCAGCTGTGTAGAACCGCGGGAGGCGGAACCAGCAGGGGCAGGAGAGAGGGAGAGAGAGGAGGGCTGGGTGGGGAGAAAGGTTTCAACTCCCTAATTCTGAACCCGCAACTGGAGCATCTGAAGCGGGACCTGGGTGTCACGGGGAACAGGACAGCGAGTTCCAGGGATGAGGCGGGAAACCATGCAGGCAGGGGTTGCCGCTAAACTTGAAGATTCAAATGCTCGGAGCCTGGGACTCATGACTCTCCTGGCCCGAAAGAAACCCGAGACCACTGGAAAGATACAGTTGGCCCCCCCTTCCACCCAGCAGGAAAGCATTTGGCCCTGCGACCTTGAAGTTTCCCCTCTGGAACCCGCCACCATCCGTGGTTTCCACCCCCATCAGGAGAGCGGGACGGCCCGTAGATTTTCTAGCAAATTTTCTACCCAGCGTGTGCTCATTCGGGACGAAGGACACAAGTTTGGAGGAGGGGACGGCACCCGAATTCCCAAAACAGGTTCATTCAAACAGAACTATGAGACTGCTGCATTGCACTAATTAAGGAAAATTTACATCGGGATAAAAACTGATTTTCAAAAATAAAAATTATTAAGACGGGGGATATTCCATGCACATTCAAGAAGACATGTAGTATCCTAACTCAAGTTATTATATACGCCTAAATATACGGGAATTCCAGATATAAGACTATCCCATAATTTCCCGAGGAGAAGAAAAACAAATTATACCAACTTGGATACGTACACTTTTTAGAGATGTTGATAAAATAATCAAGTATATATAATATATATAGTATATATAGTATATATAGTATATATATACACACACACATATAGTATATATATATATGTACATATATATCTATGTATATACACATACACATTGTTTTTTCAAAACTTTGTTCTTCTATTTCAAAATATGAAATAGAATTCAGTCATCCCCAAACCCAACATATCCGCTTACTGTGGACTTTGCTTGGACTAAAATATATCACTTTTGGCATTCTTGAATGCAAAAAAAAAGCCAAGTTTTCTCTTGAATATGTAACATGGAAACTGGTCTTTTGTTAATAAGGAATTAAACGGTTATGTGAGTGTCACCATCTATACTTGCTCGAAAACAAAGACGGCACCAACACCAGAGCTCTGTCTCACCTTCAGGGTTACCCAGGCAAAGTGAAGTTTGAAAATCATTTCAAAACCAAAACCAATCAAGTAAAACCCCCAGCTTTTTAAATGCAGTCGAAAATTTACCTCAGAACTATAAAATCTTTCATATTTCTTTATAAAAACCACTAAAACTTTTCTTCTCTAAAATCCATTTTGCATTTCTTTTCTTAAACGCTTATTTATTTTGGGAAAGAAACAGAGCGCGCATGCAGGGGAGGGGCAGAGAGAGGGAGAGAGAAGCCTAAGTCGACGTGGGGCTCGAACACACAGACTCACTATGCCACATTCCCTCCTTCGCTACCGTGCTGACTCTAAACCACAGCCACATATTCCTTCTAGGTGGCCCGATCTAGCAAATAAAGATATAGCTCATCCATTAAACTTGAATTAACAGATAAGGTTTTAATATAAGCATGGCCCATCCAATATGCGGAACATACTCTGATAAATTACTTGTTTATCTGAAATTCAAATCTCACAAAGTGTGCCGGTATTTCATCTGGCAACCCTACCTGATGGTCCTTACGCTCAGAAGACGGCACCTAATTGAGCTGAGCGGGGAGCTATCCTTAGCGACTCTTGACAAATGGAAGCAAGGGTGAGTGGTGACGCATGACCTCTGATACCGGCTGATAAGAAGCACTGCGGCTTCCACCTTGGTCTCTCTCGCCCCTGGATCTATTGCTCTGGGGAGTTAGCTTCCAGGTCATGAGGACGCTGCAGCAGCCCCATGGGAAGGCCCGTGTGGCGAGGAACTGAGACTCCTGCCTGCACCTGTGTGTCTGGGCGTGGAAGGGGCATGTCCTCCAGCACAGGTGACACCTGTAGATGATGGTAGCCTTGGCTGACGTCTTGACTGTACCCTCGTGAGAGACCCTGAATCCAGACCACCCAGCCAGGCTGCTTCTGATTCCTGACCCACCAAAACTGTTAGGTAACGCTCTTATTTTAAGCCGCTAAGCTTTGGGGTCATTTGTTACACAGCGATAGATAACTACTACACTGACTTCTGTCGTCGCCCTGGAAATTGTCCTCTCTCTCGGACACCGTCACTTTTTCCTTTACCTGGATGAATCCCGGCAGCATGCAGACATGCTGGGATTTCTCCCGTTTTAAAGAAAACCCTCTCTTGATCTCCCATGTCCTATTTTCTGTTCCCAGATATCCCGAAACTCCCAAGTGTGGCCCACCACCCCTCCTCCTGCTTCCCTTGTCCCGACTCTCTCCTGAGGCATTTCTGCCCTGAGACAGCTCTTGTCAAGGCAGAATCGCCCCTTCGGTATTGAACCCAAAGTTCCATCTACCTCGACTATTCATTTAATACCAATTTATTAAATAGCGACTACGGGCCAAGCACTGTCCTACCTGCTGGATATACACCAGTGAACAAAACAGACAAAAAACAAAAACAAAAACGAAAACCTGTCCTTACTGAGGGTACATTCTGGTGGGGAGTGGGGGTGGGGGACAAACAACAAAAAGAAGCAGTACAAATATTTATGGATAAAATAATGACATCTGGAATCAAAATCTTTCAAAGTAAAGGGGCCAGTGGGCAGGAGTTAACGGTGAAATGAGAGGAGACTGGTGCTAATTACTGAAGCCGGGTGCTGGGTACGTGCGAGCTCATTAAGCTGTTCTCTGCTTTGGTCGATGTTTGAAATTTTCCACAACGCCAAGTCTTTTACAAGCTCACTGTGGTGGGTATGCATTGGGGTAAAGGCGCGGGGGGTGCTGGGGGCAAGGGTGGGGCCGTTTTACATCGGGTGGTGGCTCCCTGAGGCGTGAGACACGCCAACGGCCAGCCGGCCGAGGAACAGCACTCCAAGCACAGGAAGTGCATCTGCAAAGGCCTGGGCTTAAGAGAATGCCCGGAGTGTTCTAGAAGCTGCTAGGTCAGTGCCACGGTGCCCCTGCCTGTGCGCCGGCACGGCCCACGCTGATCATGGCGGCCAGAGGACACGTGGTGCGGGTGCTTCACGACAGATGAAAACCCACACGACTGTCTGAGGAATTTTTTAATCATTATAGTTGTAGGCATAACAGTACACGTGGGAAAGAATGTCCTTAAGCTCAGCCCAATTATGTTAACAAAATACCTGCTTCTGCTCTGAGGACAGTGAGTCCTGCAGATAAAACAATATCCCCACTAGAGAACTGAGTTCTCTCAAACCCCACACCCAGAGAAAGTAGAAGCTGAGCTTCATTCAGAGCGCTCTGCTCCACACAGGTGCTTCATAAAGTTACCTACGTACGTCCACTGAAAAGATAAGGTGGGTTACACTTACCACAGACGTGACTTTTTAGAAGGTTCTTTCTGTTGAGTTTTAGGCATAGCCATCAACAGGGGAAGACGTAGATGATGGATCAACTACGTAACACAATAGTCTGACGTTTACCGAAAGGAAAGAGGTGCGTCTCTCTGCACAGGTCCACCCCTGAGAAAGTCAGTTCTAAAAACAAAGCCGAGGGGCGCCTGGGTGGCTCAGTCGGTTGAACGTCCGACTTCGGCTCAGGTCATGATCTCGCGGTCTGTGAGTTCGAGCCCCTCGTCGGGCTCTGTGCTGACAGCTCAGAGCCTGGAGCCTGTTTCGGATTCTGTGTCTCCCTCTCTCTCTCTGCCCCTCCCCCACTCATGCTCTGTGTCTCTCTGTCTCAAAAATAAACATTAAAAAAAAATTTTTTTAAAACAAAGCTGAGGAGCAGCATAAACAGGACAACCCTATTTGATTACCAACTGTGTATACACTTGTGTATAAGGCGGAAGAATGTTTGAAAGACTAGATCTTATATAGCATTAGGAGTTGTCTCGGGGGATTAGAAGGGACTGGTGTGTTCTAACGGGTGTATGTAGGTGACTTTGATCTAATCCTTTTCTAACAAGATTTTGTAAGGGGAGTGTAACACGCATACGGAAAGGGGTACCAGTCGTGAGGGTGGCTTGCCACCCAGGTTAAGGGGCAGAGCCAACCAGAGCCCGGGTACCCCATCGTGCCCCCCGTGTGCCCGTCAACTTCCCCTTTCGCTTTCTTCTAAACAGTTGTTTAAAAACATGTTTAGGGGGCACCTACATGGGTGGCTCAGTGAGTTGCGCGTCTGACTCTTGATTTCGGCTCAGGTCACGATTTCACGGTTCGTGGAACTGAGCCCTGCGCTGACAGCTGGATTCTCTCTCTTACCTTCTCTCTGCCTCTCCCCTGTTCGCTCTCTCAAAATAAAGAAATTTAACAACAACAACAACAACAAAAAACAAAAAAGAAAAACAGGGGCGCCTGGGTGGCTCAGTCGGTTAAGCTTCCGACTTCAGCTCAGGTCATGATCTCACGGTCTGTGAGTTTGAGCCCCGTGTCGGGCTCTGTGCTGACGGCTCGGAGCCTGCCACCTGCTTTGGATTCTGTCTCCATCTCTCTGCCTCTCACCCAGTCATGCTGTTTTTCTCACTCTCTCAAAATAAAAATAAACATTTAAAAAAAATGTAAAAAACCCACATTTAAGCATCGGGTCAGGGACAGTAGAGACTGAGGGGGGTCTGGAGCAGGATGAGGGGAGAAGTCGTCACCCAGCAGCCCCTGGGACGGTCCGGTGTGAAAACCAAGGCCCCGTCTCCAGGCTGTGGCTGGCTCCCGGCCGGCACGTCCCTCCCTGGTGGAGACCCACACGTAGGGCCGGAAAGTAACCCATCACAAAGCAAACACGTACGGAGCACGACACTTGTATTTCGAAGGAAGGTGAGGATTGTGGCAGGTGCTTGAAGAATCTCAACCCGGAAGAGGGGGGCTATTCTAAGGCCCGGACAGGGGAGCTCCGGGGCCTGGAGGGGGCATCTGCGCCTCCGCCTGCTGAGTACCTCTTCCCGAACGCCCTTCACCGAGCCTTCCGGCCTTTCAGGAATCCCCTGGGACCAGGGCTGAGTGGGGGGCAGCCCTGCCCTGGAAAACCCGCGGTATTAAGAACTTGGCTGAGTTTGCAGGGGCGTGCGCAGGGGCGAGGGAGGGGCGGCGCTCGTGAGCCTGGCCTCGCGCTCACGCTCCCCTAACACAAGTACCTCAGTTAATTCCCACAAACGTGAAGCCCTGAGCTCATCTCACAGGAGGGAGTGAGACTCAAAGAGGGAAAACGAAGTCGAAGGCCCCGGAGCGGGCGGGCGGCAGGGCCGGGACTGAACCCCGCGTCGGGCCAGCTCTGCGGCCGGCGCCCCTGCCCCGTCTCAGAAGAGCCCCGGTGGCACACTGGCCCCCCACGCCACAGGAAGTGTCCCCCGAAGAAGGAAAAGAGAGGTCTGGGGAGGCCAGGCCTAGGTGGGAAAGTGGGTCCCCAGAAACAGGCCAGCGGCACGGCCGCTCAACCCCCGTTTGACCCCCTGGGGAAAACCGCAGCCAGCATGTCCTTGCCTAACTTCTGGAATCCTCTCTGAGGAAGCAATCAACGCAGGAAACAGAGAAAAGAAGTGCAGAAAAGCCGAGGCCCCTTCCTTCGGGAAGAGGTGGTTCATAAAAGGGGTCCAGGGGACAAAAAGCTGGAAAAGGGCAGCGGGCGACACCAGGGATGGACACAGGTGAGGCCTCTGGTTCCGGAGCACGAGCTGGGCTGGGTGCCAGGTAACAGGACTCTTGCTCTGGTGACAGGGTCTGTCCACACCACACAGACACACACAACACAGATATACGCTCACACTCACCATAGATATACATACACACACCAGACACACATACACCAAGAGACCAGACACACAACACAAACAAGACACCTTTTTTTCTGGAAGCAGACCACACCTCTCAGGCCTCAGAAGTGACACCCGTCTGCACAGAAGCAGCAGAGGTGTGATGGGGACGGGGGACGGGCCAGGAACACGAGCGGGGAGACCAGAAGAGATGAGGAACATGTGGCAACAGGAGGAAGAAAGGGAAGGCGGAGGGGGACCCGCTAAGTCTGGGGCCCCGGGGCCAGTCACACGCCCCGCAGCCGGGCGCCTCCTTCGCGCCCACAGCACTTGCAGAAGCTCCGGTCATTCGTGGGTCCAAGAGGCCCTGTTGCAGCTGTGCGTAGAGAAGCACACCTCCAAAATCCCATTAGTACTGGGAAACTAGGGAAACCAAATTTAATTCTCAAATTAACTCAAAGAATGGATCTTCCTCAAAGCAGCTACTCAAATGAAAGCATTTATTTTCATGAATGTTTTTTCCAGCCAGTTTATCTCAAATTGCACTTAAGAAACAACAAAAATCTAGATTTAATCTTGTGAAAAGTTAAAAGAACCAGTAACTTCCATTTCTGTTTTAGGTTGTTATTACCATTAAATTATATTCTCTTGTATAAAAATATGTTTTAAAAATCGCAGACTAACACACACACAAGCCACGAATGTACGAATGTCTGATGGCGAACCCGGCCGGCACCCCCACCGGGTGGGGCAGGAGTGGGGCTGCCGGGGGGCCCAGTGCGGGGCAGCAGGTCCTCAGGGAGGTCCCGGGAACACAACGGTTCATGTTTAGCACATAAGGCCCATTTCATGGAACACGGTTCACAACGCAGAGAACAGTGACCTGCTTGACTTGAGTAAAACCTGGGGGGAACCGGCGATGTCGAGGGGACGACGGCTCACAGAGAGCAGCCTGGGAGCGACACACTCACCAGCAGGGACGGCTGCCGAGTGTGACGCGGAAGCGTGGGGACAGGCCACCGTGCACCTGCAGAGGCGCCAAAGCTTTACGCGAACCTTCGGCGCGGGCTCCCCCGTCTGGGCGTGGCGCACCGCAGCGGCCGTCGGTCCGGGCGCTCCTGCGGCACCGCACGCAGGGTTGGCTCCAGGTTCAGTGAAATGGCCGTCCTCGTCTGGGTCTTGACTTCAGGTGACCGGCTGAGCGACGCAGCGTCTTCCTTTCTTGTCGGTGCCGTTTCTCAGCCTCTTGCTGCTTCTTCTGCTGTTCAGACTAAAGGAGGAAGTTCAGTGAGAAAGAAGGAGAGAAAATCCCAACACCCGCTTCTGTGAACACAGCCCTCCAAGAGCACACCTCCGACCACAGCCCCGCCGCGGGGACACAGGCTGCCCCCGGGACCTCAGGGCTCGTGGTCTGGCGCCCGGACTCTGCTCCCACCACGGCGCCCTGTTCGTAAGCCAAAACCTTGTATTTACATTGCCCCAAACACAAAACAACACCTACATGTCCTAAAGCTGTATTACAACCCACCCACGATTGAGTAGCAGTCACCAGAACTGGTTCCAAAGAATTTGCGCTGCTTCCACAGAGTCAAACTCCCCGCGGAAGCCAGAGATTCGCCGCCAGTAACCACCGAAGAAGGCTCGGCGGACGAGCGGCCCGCAAGTTCCTGGCTGGGTGAGCGCGCGGGCGGGCTCACGGGCCACGCAGGCGACGGCTCCAAAGGCGTCCCCTCCCGCCCCCGGGCAGGTCCCCTGCTCTCAGCAGCACTTCCTAGACTCGGAATCCGCAGGGGAGGTAGGAGCCGTGTGGTTTTCAAATCACATGTGACGGTCCCGAGAGTACCGACTCTTGAATGCAAAGCTCAAAACACATTCTCAGCTGGTGGGACTGCATGGAGGGTAAACTGAGGCAGCGCTGTTGGACGTAATTTTTCAAAGTTTAGACACCTATGAGGCTCAACGCTGGTCCATACTACTCTCTGCTCTTGGCGTTCTGCTCTTGCAGGAGAAGTCTGTTCACCTCCAGCTGGTAGGATTCAGTCCTTCACGGCCAGAGGTGAGCCAGTGGGGGGGAAGGAAAGCCGTCCGACCACCCGAAGCCGACGAGTCCCCTACTCTAGGAAGCTTCGAAATTGGGCCTCAGGATAATTCCTTAAGTTCTTTTTCTGATTATTACTATTTCCTCGGGAGCCCATTCAAAATCAATCCTGCCATCCATTCCTCCCTAGCGCGTCCCCAGCTCCTCCGCGCCCGCCGTGCCTCCGCTCCAGGCCCCTTCAGCCCATTCCTCGGAAAACAGCCACGGTCAGTTTCTAGAAATAAGAACGGTCAGTCTTCTGCTAAGACTTGTCAACAGCTTTCCATGGGTCCACTTAGGACTAAGGCTAAACCCGCGGCCCACTCACAAGGCCCCTCAGGACCGAGCCCTGCGAGCTTCCGGCTAGATCTGACACCACTCTTGCCAGGATCTCGTTTCACACACGGGCCCTCGCCCGGACCCTTGACTGCCTCCCTCCTCAGGCGAGAACCCTGCCTCGGTAGCACCCTGCACCTGGAGCCCTGCCTGGCCCCTTGGGGCTCTCAGCCTGCACACCACTCGCCCTCTGTGGCCCCCGTGTTGGGTCAGGCCCCGGCGGACGCTCTCGCGGCACTTCTGTCTTCCGCTGGAGCCCATCACCATGATGGAAACGGGGGGGGGGGGGGGGCTTCTTTCGACAGACTGAGGATCGTGGAGGCGAGGACCACACGTGGGATGTTCTCTGCGTCCCCGGCACACCCCACAGAGTGGACACCTGACACACACCTGTTAACGGCCAGCTCGGAGCACCGGAGGGAACCCGCGTCCCGGCACACCGAACGTTCGGGTCGGGACCCTCGCAGAGTCGACAAACACTGGGTATTCAGTATTTCATTCCTTCACGTTAAAAAATAACCCCCAAAGTCCAAACGATTTTGGAAAATGATGAACCAAACCAAGATGAAAGGGGCGTGCCGGGGCTCGCAAGCTGGGTGCTTTTCTGCAGCTTCAACGTGGACGCCGGCCCGGGCGCTTCCCGTCGGGACAGCGGGGGAGCCACCCTCCCGGGGCGCCTCCCCCGCCGGCAGCACACCTTGCGGGCCGCCAGGCCTTCCCCACCGCGCAGGAGCCCCCCCAGGAGTTCGAAGGCAGAGCCGCGATTGTCCCACACACGGAGCCGCGTCCGGAAGGGGACCCTCGCAGCCTCTCTCTGAAAGGCTGTGCTGTAAGACGCCCACACCGCGGGGCCGGTCCCTTAGGGTTCATGGGCCACGCAGCTCAACTCCAGGCTCGCCTTTCCTTCTCCGTCTGGGTCTTGGCCTGGCCGCTCTCCCACGGTCGCCAGTAGGCCGGCCCCACAGAGGGGGGTGCAGGGCGGGGGGACACAGACGCATGCAAGCCCACACGCTGTGTTAGCACAGCCTTGCCAAGGATCTGACGAGGAACTACAGTACAGGAAATCTGGCCGCTGGATTCGGGACCGAATCCTACTTTTGCCACCACAGAACTTTCAACAGTATTAAAGCATGAACGTTCGTTCCCCTTCCGTTTTATTCACATATTGGAAAGTACATATGGGGCGCCTGGGTGGCTCAGTCGGTTGGGCGGCCGACTTCGGCTCAGGTCATGATCTCGCAGTCTGCGAGTTTGAGCCCCGTGTCGGGCTCTGTGCTGACGGCTCAGAGCCTGGAGCCTGCTTCGGATTCTGTGTCTCCCTCTCTCTCTGCCCCTCCCCCACTCATGCTCTGTCTCTCTGTCTCAAAAATAAATAAACTTAAAAAAAAAAAAAGTACGTACATATGAGGGGCCCCTGGCTGACTCAGTCGGTAGAGCATGTGACTCTTGATCATGGGGTCGTGAGGTAGAGCCCCACATTGGGGGCAGAGTTTACTTAAAAAAAAAAAAAAAAGCATATACCAAAATCTTGGGAAAACTTGAGATTTTACTTAAGTACATCACTACACCCAGTCAGAAAGAGATTTCCATTAGAAACAACACGAATCCCTAATTATTCCTAAGTAAAAGTGAGATTTAAGAGTTAAAATCTGGTTACTCCAATGACACAACTGGCATCAATCAAATATTAATCGACGCAGTCCCCAAAACGGTTCCCCAGCCTCTGCGTGACTCAGCCATGGGGCCGTTTCACATATTTCTTAGTGCTTTTGTTTTTAGCAAAAAAAAAATACTAATAATAATCTCAGAGCCATCTTATTTTCATTTTACCATGAAGTATGTAAGCCCTAGGCAGTCAGGACTTCCGCTTTACAAGGCGGCACCCCAGTGACCAGACCCCACACTGCCACCCCGTCCCCCTGGGGCCTTGGCCAGGCCGTGTGCCTGCCCCGACCCCGGGGACCCAGGAGGGGCTCTGGCTGCGGGACACGCTTCCTGTGAGGGGAGAAGCTTGGGGAGGCAGTGCTGAGGCCAGACCCGCACACCGCGCTACTGGAAGTCTATTTTCATTTCTTGAATTAAAAAAAAAAAAAAAAACACTAAAAAACTCACCCTCTTTAACGTGAACGTCAGCTGTTTGCTGCCAACCGTGGTGTCTGACACACTCAACGCGCCACTCTTTGCTTCAAGTTTCAAACGATCCTCAAGCGTTTTACTGTAGGAAGTTTAAGAGAACGATACGTTAATTAGCATTATGTTTGATCTGGCATTTGAACCACGTTTAATTACAACTGCTCACATGAAGAAAATCTTTTACGCTTGTGGTTAAAGGCAGAACACGGCATTCGTTTAACACGACGGCGGAAAGAACGAGGGGCACCGCTCACACTCGGCAGACACACTTAAGCAACAGCTGCCGAAACAGCCCCTAATTTAGTACTTTAAGTGGTGGTTCCGGATGGACTTTCAGTGGTAGCTACTTCTCTTACTAAATCACATTTCTGAAGCCAAAATCCAAGGAGCGCTATTCCCGAAGCCTGTGATTTCCGGTAACAGTCGGCGGCGCGTGTGCTCCCGAAGCCCGTCGTATTTAAAGCGCGCACGAGGTGGGAGGGCGCTCCGTTCGCCCCGTGGGGGGGTCTGTGTGACCGCAGAGCAGGTCTTCCAGGCCGACCCTGGGGAAGGGCCACGGGAATTCCGATTTTTCCTTCGCGCACTCTGAGCTCACCAGACTACACTCGCCGCCCCCAGCGTGAACAACCTGAACCGTGAGCCGGTCTGACTACAGAGGGAAATAAACGCAGTTACGACGAGGGCAAATTCTACCCGAGTCAGTCTCTTCACCCAGTGCTGTTTCTCCAGGTGACTTTTCCTTCCGGTTTCTTACTCGAGTTACTCTTCCCGACGTACTTTACCCCAAGTGTAAATTTCATTTCATTTCTTGATCGTGTCTTCCACACTTTTCTAGGGTCTCTTTCTACGCTCTGTGCCCTGTTACGGTTTGCTGTGCCCTGTAATTCCTTGCCATCTGCATGATAAACACCACCGGGCCCCGGCTTCACGATCGAGAGGTTCCATTTGTATTTCGCACACGGAACCCTTACTGCATGCAGCTGTAACGTCTGACGAGGAAATCAGAACGCCGGCCCTTGTTGGTGACTCGGTTTGGAGGGGAAAGAAACTGAATTAGGCTTAAAGACAAAATCTTTCCTTATGTTTTAACATTAGTTCTAACGCTTGGAGAAACGGCAAAGCGGCGACACCCTCACGTGTCTGTGGTGGAAACGGGCGTGGGGAGCAGAGGAAGAAAGAAGGAAAGAACGTGGTTCTCCCTTCTATTGCGTCTCTGAAAAAAGTAAACGCACTTCCCTTTCCAATCCTCCTTGCACCGAGGAAAGATGAACAGCACCCCTTTAAAGTTACTACTGAACAACCTGATTGACTTGAAAGATGGCTGAACTGTGTGCGGGTTTTCTTTTTCCTAAAATACATCTTCATGGCTAATTACCGAGCAGAACTCTGCCCTAAACGCCCCGTAAGATGAAGTGATGCCCCTTTGAAATTCTGGAGGGAACGTTTGATGTGCACAGCACGAGAGATTTATCTCTGGGTTATGGCTGGTGGCGAGGCACGAAACAGGTCTCCCTTATATAATTTGAGACGTGAAGTGGTTAGCATAAAAGTGGCACTCTTTTCTAAGCAATAATGTTATTAAGAAGCACTTTTAAAGTACTTTTCATCTTCAAAGTGCTTTACAGACGAACTAATTAATCCTTTCAACATCCCTGAGACACAAGTATTTATCCTTTATAGATGGCGAGAAGGGAGGTGAGAAGCTAAATGGCTCGCCCCAGGCCACACGAGGACTCGAGCCTAAAAACCGGGATTCCCATCTGAGAATTTCTGGTTTCCAGGGGCGTGTCGGACCAGACCCGATTTGTACAGTTCTGTGCAGGAAATGTGTCCACGGGGTCTTCTAAATGACAAGCTTCCACCTGACAAACTGAACGAAACTAAGACCTAGTTTACTTTTTTTTCCCTCAACGAGCATGCCGAAGGGAAGCGCAAGCGGACTCCCGCGCGGGCGGCGGCGGCCCAAGCGCCTTCCTCAGCCTGTCCGCGCCACTTCCGTTCTTTCCTTTCGTGGCTTCTGAACAGCTCTGGAGCCTCGGAGACAGGCAGGCACACAGAAAACACTAATTTGGGAAGAAAGTGACTTTTCAAGTAAATTGTGGGCAATTACTGCTCTTTTAAGAATGGCCTTCCTTCCTCCACGGTGGGATCTATAAATTCTCGTTTCCTCTCAATGTACTTTCGACGTGCACTTGTAAAAACTTGTTCTGTCTGGGCTACTTGGAGAGACAAGCTGAGTTTCAGAACGGGCCATGGCAGAAGATCAGACGCAGGCGCTGAGCGTGGAGGCTCCTACATTAAAGCAAGCGCCACTTCCCTCCCTTTGAACGTCAGCTGAGGTCCGTGGCTGCGAACCAACAATCCTCAAGCCAGCGCCTTGAGAGTGAATTCGGTCAGACACGACTGAAGCAGCAGCCAGACACCTGAAAACTGGCTCCTGTAGCAGAAGGACAACATGCGCAGGGCCACACCGTGTGTCATCAGGAAGTAAGGTTAAGAATTTCAGGGAAAACAAAACCCACCCTCACAAGCTGAACAGCACCCCCCCAGTGTGTGCGGACTGGCTAGGAAGATAGATGTGGGCTTTTCAAGGTTGAAAGTGAGGAATTACTCAGCACAGGACGGACGGGGCTGTGAGGGGAGAACCAGAATTCTCAGCAAAGCGATCTTAACAACAACAACAACAACAACAACAACAACAACGGGCACGAAGTACAAGGAGAACATCAGATTAGATATTTATTGTGTGCCCCAGAACCAACGCTCCTCCCCTGAGTTGTAAAAATCACTTTGGGTGGAGGCGCGTGTGTCAGTAAGGCCCTGAGAGGGGGAGGGCTTAACTCAAAACAGGGGACTCCGTCCTCCACGGCCCACACCCAAGGAGTAGGAAGGCAGTGGAGAAATGGAATCTACAGACAGATGGCGAATGTCACGTACTGCCGAGAACAGCTGACTCTGACAGACGCTCGCGTAGACGACAGAGGTTACTGCAAACCGTCTCGATGCCTTCCGTCCGTACGCACCCCTTCGAGGCCCCCATCCCCGCGGATGTGAACTGAAGCAGCCGGGGTGTCTGGAGACCTCAGCTATCAGCCGTGTGCGAGTTTTCAAAGATTCCTAACGCCCACTGTCGTCGCAAGTGTGGGGAACCGGGCGCTCCGGCAGGAGTGCGGGCAGCTCAAGGCCTTTCTCCAGGCCAGCGTGGCCCTATCTATCGCACACCCCTTCTGATCCAGCAAGTTCCAGGACTCGGTCACACCAGCTAGAAAGGAGTTCCTGCACGCGTGTGCATATGTATCACTGTGAAAGAGGGAAGAGGAAAACAGGGGACCACCCAACCGTCCCGAATCTGGGGACGTGACGCGTGTGACGGCCCACCCACCTGGTGAAAAGACCGATGCGGCTCGAGGCGGGCCCGCGCGCACTTGCAAAGGAACGGTTTCCACACTGCCTGCTGCGGGAGGGGAGAGGTTCCGCCGCCGTGCGATCAGCGGGGCCTGTTCACGTCCGGGGAAAGAACAGCTCACACGCAGCACGCGTGAGTGACCGAATCCTCCACAGGCGCGCGTCCCCTCCTGTGACCCGAGGGAGGGGGTGTGTGTGTGGGGGGGGGGGGGTCGCAGGGAGACTCACCTTCTAGTCTACACTCTTCTTCCTAAGTATTACAGTGCAACCGTGCTTAGAGGTTGCCTGAGTGTCTCCTCAACCCGCGCCCTGGCCGCTTCCTCCTGCCTGCTCCCCGAGGTCAGCTCTGTCAATTTCCTCCTGTCTCTTGTGTCGCTGTCCGCTTGCCCACGAACACATCCCGTCCCTCGAGCCTAAACAAACCTCTCCCATCGAGTTCCTGGCTTTGACGCCTTCCTTTTTCTGCCGAACCTCCTGGGAGACTCATCCGCGTGCACCGTGCCGCATATTCACCATCTCCGCCCGCTCACCAATCGGTCGCAATCGGACGTCTGGGCTAATGCCCAGGAACGAGTCCCAGCAAGACAACCTTCCGAACGGCCTTTTAAACCTCTCTCTTTAAACCTCTCTCGGGCCTCCCTGCCCCATCTGACATTCGCGCCACGCCCTCGTGCCGCTTCCTCCCTGCTCGGCTCTCGCCAGCTCTCCTCCTGCATTTCTGGAAACTACCCAGTAATTTTTACCACCTGCCTTCCCCTCTGCCTGTCCTCCAAATTGGAATCCTTCGCCCTCGGCTATCAGCGCGATCAGCGACATCTCTCAAATGACGTGCGGCGTTTTGCATGCGGTTGTATTTTTCTAAGGAGAGGACTCTCTCTTATCTCTCTCTCTTTATCGCGGACTCAAGAAAAAGCATCTGTTGCTCCCAAGGGGCTCCATTCGTCACCCCACCACACTCTCCACACTCGGTCTTTCTCCATCACGCCGTCGAAGTTGGTGTCTCAGCCCTGTGCCTCTGGCCCACTCGCCACACTTCCCCGTCTACTGAGCATTACCCAGAGGGCACCTGGGCACTGCACGCTTCACATGCAGATACCCAGCTCAGTACTTGCAGCCATAAACCTGGTTTTCATTCCGTATAATCTCGGTGGCAATGCTGCTAGACGGTTCAACACCACCCGACCATTCCTTTCTCCTCGCCATTAAATCAGTAACGGAACGACACGGCGGTGTACGCCCACGTTCCTTTCCCATCCTTAGACGGTCCGTGAGTAACGTGGCTCTAGGTCGCCCCGGTCCTCATGCCCCCAGTTCAGGCTTCCTCACTTCCGACTGGGACGCTGCACAGTCTGTTAAGCTGATCTCGGGGGCCCACTTACGCCCTGCATCTTCTCCCTAAGACTGAGATCTTTCGTGGGAGTAGTTTCTGAGAAAGAGGGACTGTTTATGCCTGTAAGGTTTTATTTTTATTTTCTACAACAAACACAAACTGCTTGTATTATACGTAAGCACTCGCATCGCTGGGCGGAAGGGCTGGGAACAGATTTGATGGTGTTGATCTGAGCCTAACACCGTCCCCTGGCTCCACAGCGCTCGGGCCGGGCCTCTCTGCCGCTGCCCCCTCCCCGCCGCCCCCACCCCCCTAGCACCAAAACACGCTTCTCTCTGCGTCCGCACAGCGCTCCTGTGTCCACACGCCACTCGGCCTGGAACACCGTGTCTCCTGCCCTGCTTCGGGGGCTCATCTTTTTATCTTTCAGAGGCCCAGTTTCCCTATGAACTCTTACAAAGATTTCCTTAAATCTCCAAAAGTTAAATCCCTTTCTTTCTTGTGGACCTGCCACACGCCTCTTCACGGCTCGCAGCGCGTCAGGCGGAGTGCGAAGGCTGCAGGAGGCGCGCCGTGCCTGGTCTTCCCACCCCCGCTCCGGACGGCACTTCGTTCCCGCCAGGCGGGCGCGCCGCGAACGTCTGACGGAGGAACGGGCGGGGAGAGAGGCCGACGGGTGGATGAACGAACTCACAAAGCACAGCGCGCTGTGAAGACAGAAGTGCGTGTGGACAGACAAATGTATTTGTCTGACGCCATGTTGCGAACACCGAGCAAAGAGGACTCACTCAAGTTAGGATTCGTTATCCGCTTTTCCCTTCACAGAACAAATTTTGAAGCTGGGCCAGTCCGAGTGAACATTTAAAACATGATATCCTCCATTCTGATGCTGTTGTTTTACTGGTTGCCTTGCGGTAACTGACAGAATAAACAGCGGGCGTTCACCTTGGTGTTCTGAAGGACAATGGTTCGATGCCTCATTAAATAACACTAAAATACTGCCAGTTTGGGATTTGCCAAGATAAGCCAGTCAAGACTAGAACTCAATAAGCAGTCTGTGCCAAAATGCCCAGCCAACTGCAGGCCGTTCATGCCGATGCGGTATGACTTCCGGCTACAGGGCTCTCCTTCCAACCTCAGGAAGCACTGTCACTTACACAGTTCTCTACCCAAAACAAAAAAGTTAAACTTAGTAAAAATGTTTAAGTGCAGTGTATTAACTTCGCTATTATTTATGCGTTAAATACTCTATCTCTGGTTTCTTACATTAAAGTCCAGCTACAACCCACAGGCAGAACGAAAACGCCAGAAAGTCTGGTCATGCCTCCACCCTCAATCACCACGTCACCTTGCTTACACTAAAGACCACTGCTCCCAGGTCTTCCCGGCCAGCGGGTTGGGAGTAAGTGAGTTCTTTCTCGGCGGACCCTGAAAGGGTCGCTCCCCGAGCTGCCTGACGCGTGGCCGAGGCACAGACAGCCCCCTTCCACGAAAATGTATCCAGGGCTTACTCGCGTCTGGTAGTGAGTCAGAAGCCAGGAATAAAGCAGACAAAGCAAGATAAAACCAGCGGATAATCTAAGGAGAAACTCCCTCCCCAGAGTCAGGACCCTACAAGCAGCTAGTCTCCCCTCCGCTGCTGAGCAGGACGCCAGGGTGGACATTTGAGAATAACAGGCACGCGGAGGGTGAGGCTGAGCGCGCTGCCGGCAGGAACGTGCAACGGACCAGCTTCTCTGGAAAACGGTGCGGCAGCTTCTCCCAAAGTTAAGCATCATGTCACTGCGTGACCGGCAACCCCGCTCCTGGAATACGGCCACCAGGAAGGAAAACGCGCCCGTGGAAACCCTCTGACGCAAACGTTCCTAACAGCACCACTCCTGACACCCGGCGAGTGGAGCGGCCCAAATGTCCATCGACGGTGAACGGCGGGACGACACGCAGTCTGGTCTAGCCACACGGCGGAGCATGACTTGGCGGAAAGATCGAAGGAAGTACTGACGGCCGCTACAGCCTGGACGAACGTTAAAGGCGCTGTGCTAAGAAAAAAAAGCCAGACAAAACGCCACGTCGTGGATGGTCCCATTTATATGAAACGGCAGAGAACGCTGACGGGCAGTGGCGTTTCATCTGGGAGATGAAAGTGTTCTAAACCGAACTGCGGGGACAGCTGCACGGCTCAGTGGTCCCACTAGAGCCCAAGGAACTGTACACTTTGAGTAGGCGACCTGTATGTGATGTAAATTGTATCTCAAGGAAGTTGCTATTAAAAAAAAAAAAAAGTGAGGCCAGTAAAGAGATCTTCAAAATATCAACCCTATTACTAGATTCTTCGTTCACCAACAGATCTTTTGTTCGTTAGAAGCGGAATTCTGAGATGCTCCCGAATTCTCAGTTAAAGGAGTCACTCGACATTCGGTGTCTCGGATGCTTGCTAGAAGTCGGTGAGATAAACATGACCAGCCAGAACCCCATTCCAGAAACAATTCAGCCTGCCCAACGATGTCCTCTCCACCCTTTCCCGACTTCCTGCATCTGAAAAGCCACGCTTTCCAAACGGGAAGCCAGGCGCTGGAGAAGGACGGGTACAGACGTGGTTCCACCCGCCCCTCGCCTCGGCCGTCTGGGCTCCCCACGCCTTGGGGGTCTCCTTCCGAGATCACCTGCCACGGCCGTGTATCACATTCTCATCTTCCACACTCTACTCAGCCCAGGAACCCTCCGAGCAGACTTACACAACTCACGGCTTGTACACCTTGTAGAGCGGAGGACCTAGCTTGCTCCTTACTGAGACACCCACAACTGAAACTGTCCAAATAATGCCGTTTTTTTAAGGCTGACTTTTTTATTGTGGTAAAATACATTCACACTGCTGTGCAGCCGTCACCACGATCCATGATGATGGGAACTCCCTCCTCGTTCCAGACTGAAACTGGACCTCAGGAAGTGACTTCTCCCCATCCCCCCTCCCCCAGCCTCTGGTAACCACATGCGACTCTGTCTCTATGTATCTGACTGTTCTAGAATACAACTCTTGCTCATCTCTTGCAAAAGGCTTACGACTTCTGGCAAATTGTCCAAGTGACCTTTCCAGTAATCGGGTAAGCGGAGAGAGGGATAAATATACCTGAAAATCTAATAAAAAAACAACTTTTTGTTAAGAGGGAAAGAATCTGTTCCCTCTTAACTACCACAGAAAGTAGTACAGAAAACTACTGACCTGTGGTGCTGAGAATAAAATCGGTATTTGTGGGCTGGGGAAACGGAGGGGAAAGAAACAAGGACAACGAAAGAATGTAACTTGTATGGTGGGCCCGTGTTCCCGTATACTGGCCAAGGCGCAGAGGGCTACGCCCTGGGTTTTCCTGTATGTAAACGCTACCTCAAAAAGCTGCTAAAAGTCACGACAGTAAAGACCAGAGCCTTTCCCCTGAGCCTTGGGGCGCTTCCCTCACATTAACTCCACAGATGAAAATGTCCCCCCAGGGCGGCGCTGCGGCCGGAGAGGCAAGGCCCCGGCGTCCTGGCGGCACGGTGGAGCACAGCGCTACTCACTTCATCAGCTTCTGCTTTGTGGCAGAATCTCTGAAGCTCCTGAATTCCTCGCCGGCTTTGATCTCGTAAAACTGGGGCTGGAGGACCGTCTGCTGGTCCTCCCTGAGCCGCTCCCGCCGCTTCAACTTTTCCTCCTGGAGGAGAAGTCTGCGCTGTTTCCTGACCTCTTCGACCCAGCCTTTTTCATCATCCGAACTCTCAGAACTTTCCGCATCACTTGGTTTTCCTTCCGGTTCTTCCTCCTCTTCCTGAGAACAAAAATAGTAAGCAGCAGCTCCTTTCCCCCCACCGAACCCCGACCTGTTATTTTCTGGTGACCAGCGGTCGCCTCCTAGAATACGTGACACTGCTCGCATCGGGGAAAATGCCTTTCGTTCAATAAGATCGACGTCTACGCTGAAGGTCAAACAAATCACATCTCAAGTGTCTGAGGGGCTCTTCTAACTCCCACAGAAAACGTCGTATTCAAGAAACATCCGCAAACACAGAAGGAAAAGGAGTACGTTACTTTTTCACGAAGTTCTCGTTGCTCCAAGAGTCTTAGTTTCTTCTTCCTTTTCTCACTAATTTTTGAAACAAGTGGGTTCAAAAGTCTAAATTCTTCACTCTCTTCGTCTACTTGGAAGTCGGGGTTCTCAAACATAACTTTAAATCGATCATCAGTGAGAATATTAGGAAGACTCTGTGAGAAAAAGAACGCAGGAATGTAAAGTTAGTGTGAATAAAATCTGACCAGAAAGATGGCCTAAAGATCTCTGTCAATTATAAATTAATAAGCTGCATAAGGCATTACTTTAATTATTAGGAAACTTCTTTAGAGCTAGTTTCCAGAACTTTCTAACTGCCCTGGGGTTTTATCTCCTACTCGCAAACAAATTCTATTAATCTATTTCAGACGGTCTGTATTACTTGCCCATTCAACATAATGAGCTAAGAGTAAACCTTTTTGGCTTAACTTTATGCTTAATACATTGGACAGAATTTTCTTCAATTAACATTTTTTTGTGACAAATACTTTTCAAGGAAATCTGTGTTTTGAAACATAGCTTTTTAGGCAGAGCTACCACACTGAATTAAAATTAGTGACTCTTCCAACTTTATCTAAAACTGGGAAAGGAAATATTCAGCAATAATAAGACAAGAATTAACAAGCTGGGGAGCTGCTGGTGGAAAATTCCGGACTCTGAGTTATTTGGAAACATAAGGGAAACTTCCGTCTCTTATAGGATGGCTTCATCAATTTTTTTTCCGTAGGCCATTTAATCATTCACAAAGGATGCAGGGTAAAGCTTCTGACACAAGAACACTGCTACTGAGATCCACTGGAATAGCTCAGGGCTGACACTAAATTCCTTTTTATCTGCACCATTTTGAACAGAAAGTTTTCTAGAATGTATTATGAATTTATCTGTTCACACAAACAGAAGGCAATCTTCTACGCTCGGGGCTCTCCTTTCGTTTCTCATCTGCTACAGGCTCGGGGACCAAATAAATCGACCTACTGAACAGAGTCTGTAACACAAACAGCCTGACTGCAGGCTGAACAGGCCGCCCTGTTTGCGGCGGGTGGAAGTGGCTGAGTTCTGAGTGTGGCACTTACAACACGTCTACACGAAAGTCTGCCAAATCATGAGACACTGAGGAACTTAGGCTGTTTGTTCCTGGCAGGCACCTAAAATCGGATAAACCCTTAACCTAAATTTCTATGACATACTGAGTATGTATTTAAGATATACCGAACAAGTCCTCCCTGATTAAGTATTATTTCCAAGACAGATTTAGGTTCAAGGAAGAAACAAAGATAGATAAGATCTAGTTCCTGGTCCGAAGGGAATGTAGGGAGAAAGCACACCACAATGCCAGAAACGACAGCCTGGATGCTACAAGGCGCCTTACGAAGGATGCTGAACAGAGTTCAGAGTGTCCTGAAGGCAGAGAAGGAAGAAGGGTTCACCGAGGGACGCGGCATCTGGGAGGACAGACAGAAAGCCAAAAGCACTTCCAGCCCACTGAGGAGCGGTGAACAGTCTGATGACACAGGAATAATGACAAAATTTGGAAAAGCATTTTTCGATCAGGCCAGACTGTAATGGAAATCGATACTGTAATACCCTGCCCTTTATTCTACAGGTGAGGGAACTACTAGAGGCGGAGGGGGAGGAGGGAACAGGTGACGGAGGTGTGCCCCAGGATGTCGGGGGGACAAGGAGAATTCCGCATCAAGAGCCCTCAGCAGCACGGTACCTGACAGACTGCTGAGGGAGAAACCAGTCACGGTGTGACCACGGGGCCACTTTAGGAAGCCGAGAGAAGAGACGGGGCCTACCTCAGAGCAGTGGGATCTACGGGCAGAAACAAGTACAGCTGTGGGACAGGGTGACTGTGAGACACACTCCCGCCTCGGAACTGACAGAATCAGCTACAGAGGCGCGGGGAGGGGGGAGAGTGAAAAGCAGCGTGTGAAGTCTGGCTTACGGGACTGGAAAGCAGGGGCTCCCAGGAGGGGGACCCACCACTGAAGATCATCAGGAGAAGGTGCAGGGTGGAGTCAAGGAAGAGAAGTTATGTTCCAGAAACCAAGATGTCCTCCCGTAGGTGCAGGGATGACCCGCGGTGCATTCAGAAACCTGAACGACAGTCTGGGCTAAAAAGAAACGAGCGATCGAGTCACAAAAAGACACGGAGGAACCTTACGTGCTTGTTACTGCGTGAAAGCAGCCAACCTGAAAAGCCTTTGTACGCATGATCCCGACTATGTGGCATTCTGGAAAAGGTAAAGCCAGGCAGACGGTGAAAAGGTCAGTGGTTGCCAGGGGCTGGGGGAAGAGGGAGGGGTGAACAGGATCTTCAGGGCAGTGAAAACACTCACTGTGATATTCTAATGGTAGAAACAGGTCCTTATACATTTGTCCAAACCTGCAGAACGACGACACCAAGAGAGGCCTAATGCCAGCCACGGACTTCGGGTGACTGTGAGGTGTCAGCGCAGACTCCTCAACCTAACCAATGTCCCCTCCAGTGGGGGGAGCGGACTGGGGGATGGGCAGTGCAGGTGTGGCAGCACGGGGGGCATATGAGAAATATCTGTGACTTCCCTTACATTTTGCTGTGAACCTAAAATTGCTCTAAAAAATTAAATCTTCAAGGAGGATGTCATCTCGTTTCTGACAAACACCCTTAGATGCCTGGGAACAACGTGCCAGGTCTCGAGTGAGAGAAGGAGGCGAAACTGTATACATTTTAGAGTTATCTGTAAATACAGGGTAGGGGACATTGCCAAAGATCCAAATATTTTCAAATGAATAGCAATTAGTCTATTACACATTTCCACGATAAATGAATGAATGAATGAGCCCTAGAAGAAATGTTTTCCCTTTCCTCCTACTGTGCTAATCATACTCAGTAACAGAAAAACATGTTAAAAAAGAATATGCTGCTAGTATTCTTATGTTTTTTGTTAATTTTAAAAAATAAATGGCATTGCCTAAAGACAAGTACGTTTTGGATGAACGATTATGAAATCACTCTTCGGACCTAGTTATAAAAATATTTTCCTTGGAGAGTTTTCCTACCCTAATTGTTTGTTTTCACACTTGACTTAAAAAAAGAGAGAGAGAGAGTAGGGTAAGACTAGCGATATTCTGCCGTAGTCCGTAAGCATCTTGCTGGCTCTCTACCCTAGAAAGATACGCGCGCGCAGGCCATTCAGATCTGAAAACGCCGTGAAGCACGATCCCTCGCCCTGCTTCAAACATTCGCGGAGGGTGTTTATTACGGATACTCTGTCCCAACACAGTAACATACAAGGAATGCCTAATATTTAGTCAATTCCTTCGACGCTCTGATATCGCTGAAATTAATGCTGTGACGGCTATGACGCAGACCCTGGGTAAAGACAGTGGTCTGGATACACGTGTCTCCTTCTAATCTCTGCTAACTCCATCAAAACGACAGAAAAACGGACTTTACAAAGACATAACCCTTAAGGCTGAGGAGGACAAAACAGGAAGCAGGAGCAGGGAGATTCTGGAAAGAACGGCAGGGCCTCAAACCCACCTGTTCACGGAGACCGTTTCTTCCCTGGAGGGGAACATGTCCTCCATGACAGCAGGCCCCTGAGGGCGAGGGGAGCCTACGGCACACACGGGCTGCACACTAATGTCACTCCCCCTGCCCCCCCCCCTCAGGCCCTCCTGACGACAGTTCTCAGAAGGCCAGCAGCCAGGCGTCGCGCTCCAGGCAGGAGGCTCCAACCAGCCAAGGGAAAGGCCGAAAGACACTGCCTCCTGGAGCCTCCCCAAACAAACAGCTTGGGTCACCACACAGTGCGTGGGGGGTCCTGTCTCCCCACCTCAGGGTTTCCATTCAGCTTTTTAGAGCTTCCCCTCTTAAATATAAACAAACAACCAGAGATCACAGCAGGAAAACCTACTTAAAATTTTTTCCCCCCAAGAAAATCCCCAGCACTGAAGAGCCTGTTTCTGGACCGAAAGGACCCACACAGTGGCCGCCACTGAGGGAGGGCTGGATTAACAGAGGAAAGACAGTCCCCGGGGCAGCCCTCAGCCCTCCGTGGGGACTTTCTCCACTCCTCCTCTTCCTTGCCGCACTCCCCTTGTTTTGGAGGAGAAAATCCGAAGGAGCCTCCCGAGGACAGCAAGCACATAAGTGTAAGTGCGGTTGTTGCTGAGAACCTGCATGTCTAAAGCCTCTTCACTCTAGACGCTTACACTGACTGCCTGCTCGTCGGGGTGGGAAATAATACTCCTTCAGACAACGAAAGGTTAAAGGTTCTGTATCCAACGTGGGGAGAGGGGGAGTGAACCCCCGGGATGATGGCAGGGGACCTGTATTCGGAGGGGACCGGTCCAGAATGAGCAGGGCCGGCACCTGCGGAAGAAACTCCATCGGGAAACGAAAAATTAGTATAAAAACTGATACTCCTATAAACATCCTGAGATGAGATTTGGAGAGCCAGCACGCTGGTTAACCAGCTCACCACTAGTTAAGTAGGACTAACCAGTGATCATCACATAGAAAACAAACGAAAAGTCAACACTAAGCCCAGGGAAGACGGAGGCCGGACGGGCAACATACTCATGATCGCCTCCCGACTCAGCCTCGGGCGGGAAGAGCACTGCACGGTCCTGACGACGTAAGTGCTGGGTGCTGAGTGTTCCAAGGTGCAATAGAACTTACCGGGAGGGAAGGTTATCAAAAGATGAAAGATGGTCGGCCTGGCATTTAAAAGTCTGGAGGGTGCCCTGTAGGCAGCGTTAAGAGACGACAGGAGCTGAACACCAAAATAATCCGTGCAGAGGGCCAAAGTGTTTGTTTCAGGACAGGAGATAATGAGGGGGAAGGGGGAGGAGGGGGAGGAGGGGGAGGAGGGGGAGGAGGGGGAGGGGAGGGGGAGGAGGAGGGGGAGGAAGAGGAAACAGACAGAGGGAGAGCCACCATTCCTAACACACCCTGGAGAAATACTTAGTTTTTAAAACTACAGGTATAAAACTAATAAAAACGGAGAATAATCTTTAACTGGTACTAAAAAAACCTTGAAGAATCATATTTGGGACGTTAAAGCTGATCTGATCCATATCTACGCACGGCTCCACCGCCCCCCCCCCCCCACCCAGAGAGATGAATTACGGAATTATAACTTTAAAATCTGCTCTGGGTATGGAATAACCCCCAGGCTAAGACACCCACACCCGAACACAGGGCTGAACCAGTGGAATCTGGCAGAGGGACGTGCACACGAGATCCTATGGCAACAGCGGAAAAACTGGTACAGGAGGCCAACAGCCAGGAAAGGACACTTGTAAGAAAAATGGCTCAAACCCTTTCCGATCAAACGAGGACACCCCGGTGCCGGGCCTCTCCGAGCTGCCTGTGCCCGCGCCAACTCCATGCGGATTTGTTGGAAGAAAAAACGGACTGAGTCTTAATCAGAAGTGACGCCACCAAATGCCTGCGTGTGGGTGCGACCCAGAGGCCGCCTCTCGACACGACGGGGCGGGTCCCTCCCCACTGGAGGTCCAACATCGGCCCAACAGCACACTTCTTACTGAGCTTCAGCTACGTTATCACGGGCACCATAGCCGGGAACAGATTTCACGGTCTGCCTCCAAGAAATCCCACTGGGGCCAACGCCGGAGGAAACCACACCGACTTTCCCATCAGGAGCTGGCGGAGCTCTGCAGCTCCTGGGCTCTGACGCGCTGCTGACAGGGGAAACAGATCCTTCAGCTATTCTTCCCACCATGAAGGGTTCTTTGCTCAGTTCATGAATGGTTTCTAAGGTCTTCATTTTAATTAGACAACGACGTTAAACAACAGATCACATAAGCTTTGTCTATGAACAGCCTCCGATTTCTAGAAAACCGTACTGAAGAATTCCTGGGAGGAAGCGGAGATGTGAAAATAGGCCCCGAACGGGGTCAGCAAGCGCCGGAAAGGAGATCAGGGCACGTTCTACGAACACCACTTTCTAGCAGAATTTCATCAGGCGGCACCGCTTCTCCAAGGACAGCCCTTCCAGCTGCCGGCAGCTAGAGCCGTAACGCTGTTTGACGGCAGGCGGCGAGATTATGAAGGCTGTTCCCCTCTGCGCTGAACAGAAGCAGCACGCAGCCTGTCCGCAGACGCAGCCTGTCCGCAGACGCAGCCTGTCCGCAGCACGCAGCCTGTCCGCAGCACGCAGCCTGTCCGCAGCATATCGCCTGATGGAGGATTCTTCACAGGCTGACCCGCTCACTGTTTTGACAACAGATTTTAAATGCGCAAACGATCACGGTTTTTCCCGTTGGGGACGATGATCATTTTCCAGGTTTTCAGCTCCCAGAGTCATTTTTACCATCCTGCCCCGCCGCACGGTGAGGACTATCCGTGTCGGAAACGGTCTCTGGCCAGCCCCAAGCTCAACTAAAGAAAGGAGGTGGGGGCGAGGACGGGGGACTCTTCCCACATCTTCCCGGTCATAAGGGCCTTTTTAAAGGGCTCCTGAGCTGAGCGCACTGAACCGCGCAAGTATCGAAACTGCACTTTAAGTGTCTTACTCTCTGTAATATTTAGAAATGTATCACCTGGATAAGGACTCATAAGCATAAAACACAGACAGGATGCAGACACATGCACCCTACATCAGCCCCGCTCTCTTCCTCCTGAAGCTTTAGGGCACATGAGCCAGAGACCACTTCCGGTTAGCCTGTACAATGGGGTTACGGAGCTGAGAATATAGCGCCCTCCCTGACCGGGCTCAGGCTGGGCAAGCCAGAAAACCCGGGCGGGTGTCCCGAGGAGGGCTGGTGCCTCGGGGAGCGCTCGCGTCTCCAGCCCTTTACGACACGCACACGGAACGCCCTGATACGAACTAGAGGAGGGTGCGTTGACACAGCACGTGGATATAAATGTATGCGGTCAGTTTAAGTAACTGTTCCGATGTTGGTGTATCGTTCACATACTGAAAACGGAAGGACTAACATCGTCTACGTATTTACTGAAGGGAGGCTTCTGAAACTTAAGATTTAAAGAATATATTTAGAAAATGTAGTGGGGCGCCCGGGTGGCTCAGTTGGTTGGGCGTCCGACTCTTGATCTTGCCTCAGGTCATGGTCTCACGGCTTTTGAGTTCGAGCCCCACGTTGGGCTCTGTGCTAACAGTGTGGGGCCTGCTTAGGATTCTCTCCCTCTCTCTCTCTCTGCCCTTACCCCACTGGTGCTCTCTCCCTTTCTCTCAAAATAAATGAATAAACTTAAAAAAAAATTTTTTTAATGTAATAGACCAGGATGGATGCGGCAAGGATGAGGAGGCAGAGGGTAAGCTGTGAATGTGACTCCACTTAGAAATCACAGCACTGAGAGAATGCCCCCTCCTCGCCCCATCGTTGCACCTTATAAAGGAAATAACTATGCCCCCGGTGAAGCCCAGGGTCACCCAGGATGACCCAACTAGTGAGCAAGAAACTAGCGAGCAACAAGACGCTTCGGCGGCAGTCTGGCGGCATTACTGGAAGAGACTGGAACAAAAATAAACACACACGAGTTCCACTTACCTCGTTACAAACTAGCAAGAGAACAGAGAAAGAATAAGCAAGCAGACAAAGACCTCCCAAGAGCATAGCACAGCTGGCCCGAAGTTCCAAGGTTAGGCCCCTCGTGCAGGGTCGGGTCCTGCGGGCTCCTGAGGGACGGGACCCTCACACGCGCTCGAGTAAGAGCCACGGCGCGGTGGTTGGCCCGCCTGCTCGATCGAGGCAGGGGATGAGGAAGCCTTCGAGTATCTGGGAAAACTAGAAAACTCTCCCTCTGTCCTGATAACGTCAGCGACACGAAGCACCAACTCTTACTGACGTCAGGGCTAATATTCGTCCATTCTCACACTAGTGAAAAGGTGAGCAGCGGTTACACAGAAGCGTGCCTACTCGGGATAATGCCAAGTCTAGAGAAAAATTAATTACTTCTGGAATTATAAAAAGACCTAGTCGGAACAAAGGAGAACAACAAACAATTTAGATATTTAACAGCAAAAGGATTGAGTAAATTTTACATCCTTAGGAGGGTATACGCAGCTCTCAAAACTATTTACAAAGAATTTTTAATAAAACGGGAAACGACTTGTGTTATTTTATACAACCAGGGTAAGTATCTTATATATACAATATTAGCTCACTATTATAGCTTAGAGTTAAGAGAAATAGCACAGGAAGGAAATTCACTAACATCTGAGCGATGCCTTTCTGGGGGCGGAATTGCATAAGTGACATTCTTTACGTTCTTTTCTATTTTCCAAACTTCCCACTTTGAGCATATATTATCCTATAAGCAGGGAGAAAAATAAAGCTACATGTGTTTTTCAAGAATAAAGAAAAAAGGTAATTTTAAGCTACTGCGAAGAAAACACAGAAGCAGTTTATCAACGTCTCCACTGCCTTATAAAACCTTACCTTAACTTTCTTTTTCCAGGTAGATTTTTGCTTCTCCTCCTCTTCCTCAATTAATTTAAGCGCCAGCTCTTTGTTAACTTTCGGCAATTTCTAGCAGTAGGAAAAAGAAAAAAAGGTGTCCCAAATATCTACATTTTAGCTTTAAAAGTTAACAGGTCCGGAAGAAGGACAATCTCACTAACAGGTGATCTCTAATTCTCATTTTTAAACTTTCGTCGAGCCCGAGGAGGAAAGAATGCGGACACGTGAGGCCGTCGGGTGGGCGCGAAGGGACAGGACCCTCCGCGCCGGCGCACTCGCGCTCACGCGGCCTCCTCCTGCGCCGAGAAGCCAGCTGGGAGGTGCCGTGTCTGGGGGGTCAGCGCACGGGGGGCGGCGGCCAGCAGCCCTGCCACTGCGGCCTCTGGCCGGGCCCCAGGGGACCCCTCGAACGCTACTACTAGGGCCGCGTGCGCTCCTCCCAGCTCCCGAGGCGGCGGATTTCCACGGCGAATTCTAGAGGCGGTCTGCCCGCTCTCAGGAGGAAGCTGTGCGCTCTTTACTGTCCTTTCCCACTCAGTGCTTGTGCTCCCCTGTAAAACGCAACTTTGACAAGTAATGCAAAGGGGACAAAAGTACTCCACGTCCCAGTCTCCCCCTTCCCAACACACACACGTCCAACACTCCTAAAAAAACTTAACAAGCAATCTGGAAAAAGGAAAAACCAGTGACCAGTCTTTAGTACGGTTGCATGCGTCTTTAGTACTGCGTGTAGTGTGTGTACTTGTGCACATGTATATATACGTATGTATGCATGCGTCTTTAGTACTGTGTGTGCATACGTGTGTATGTAAGTACACGCATGTATATGCACGTATGCAGGCGTCTGTGTGTTCGCTTATCGCCCACGATCAGTTAGAAATGAGTGGGGCTATAAGAGAGACTGGGAGACAGCGGGCCTTGGATTCCCTGCCTGCCGGCCGCTGGGCAAGTTAACAGTTCTTCCTCCTGGCAGCGAAAGGACGGTTCCAGCACAACGTGGGGTTCCAGTTTGTGGTTTTCTGACCGCCCCCCAGGAGCAGACTCATCTTAGCCCCAGGACGCCAGCCCCCGCTGCCACTCTCCTGAGGGGCCCAGGTCTCAGCAGCAGCCCTGGCAGCCCAGCTCCTCAGAGCCCGCCTCCTTCCTGGTGCTCCCCCCCTCACCCGTGATCCCTGCTTCCTGCAGCCACTGCCTAGCTCTTATCAATATCCTTATTCAATATCAGTTATCAATACGCCTCACTTCTCTAACACCTGGCTAACGATTCTTTATGTTAATTTCTCTCTATTAATATAAGTAGTCTAATGACCCTCATCCAAGCAGACAGCCTAAGATCCTGCCAAATGTCAGAAATGGGAATTCTCAAAGCCTCAGCACTCTAAACATTGAAAACTCATCGAAAACTCCATCACCTCTTCTCAGGCAAGGGCTGCCGACACCAGTCCCTCCGGCTTTCTCTCCCACAACATCGTGACCCCAGAATCCATTACGATCAAACTGTGAAGAGTATCCATCTACCCTCAAGACCGATAAGATATCCCAAAACTATTAGGAGCAGATGTAAACTACAAATGGGAAAACAAAGAAATGGACGACACGGGCTTTTCTGGAACAACCTGCGGAATGAAAAGTAAGTACTTTCCTCTGGTGAACTCAATGGAGAGAGAGCACGGTATCTACCTTTAACTGGACTCTCTGCGCACGTGTTTCTTCTATCTTCTGTCGGATCTTATCTCTCCTGTATTCTTCATAAGCAAATGGATTTACCATCAACTTCACCTTTTCAAAGTGGAAAAAAAAGTTCAGAAATAAAAGTCATACTTAACAGCAGATTTCATATACATCATGACTATTATGCCGACAGATTCTTACAAATAAAGTATGTTTTGCAAAATGCCAAGTAAATAGAGAAGAAATGGCTCATTAATCACCTAGAATAAGTGCCGTTTTCTATTTACCTTGTGATAGAGTCTTATGTCCATGAAAAATCCATGCATATATGCCCGGAGAAACGGCGACCCGATGAGATGTGTGAGCCCTGGAAAGAGTTAATCACAAGCGGGCAGGTCACGATAAAATCTTTTTTTTCCCCAAGTTTTTAAATGTTTGTTTTGAGAGAGAGAGAGAGAGACCACGGGAGGAGAGAGAGAGCAGGGAGGAGAGGAGAGAGAGAGAGAGAGAGAGAGAGAGAGAGAGAGAGAGAGAATCTGAAGCAGGCTCCAGGCTCCGAGCTGTCAGCACAGAGCCCGGTGTGGGGCTCGAACTCGTGAACCGTGAGAGCATGACCTGAGCTGAAGTCTGACTTAACTGACTGAGCCACCCGGGCGTCCCGGGTCTCTATGAAATCTTGATGAAAATTCGGCAGGTTTTCTTGGGTTATAGTAAAATTTCACTTCTGATTGATTATAAGAAGATTTCACTCTGGAGACCAGAACCAGTAATTTTCAAAATCTACAGAAAAAATTTAATCCACTTTAAGCAGAGCCACTCTTATTTTAAATGTCCTATTAAGCATAAAGGTGACAAGAAAATCTTTATGAACGGTGAAAGACTGCTAAAGAAAGATCCTTAATACTAGTGGTTCTCAGATTTTTGGATTCCACGGATCAGTTCAATTTAAAACAAGAATACTGGCATCGGCAGTAACCTGCTGACTCTCACTGAGCCGGGTAGGAGCAGTGGTGGCGGGGGGGGGGGGGGGTCCCTAATTTCCGAACACGAAGCGCGCTCTCACAAGGATGATGTAGAAAGGCACGCTCTTTCCGTTATCCTCATCTTATGGATGAGAAAACCGAGGCTCAACAGGGTGAAACGAACTGGCAAGCCAGTCGGGGATGAAGCGGAAGTGGTGGGCTGTGTACCCGGCAGCCTCCCCTAGTGCCCATGCGTCCCATCCAGCATTCTAGCAGAATATTCCAGAAACATGTCTTGGGAAATGCCATGCTTTATAACTCACCCAAAACGAACACAGTAGGAGGAGACTAAACAGGCACCCAGGATGAACTAACACAGTCTTTTCAAAAACCTGTGGAAACAGCTATGACTTTCTCCCTCCAATGTAAGGGAGGAGGTGTGACCCTAGTATAAAAATCACCCTGAAAATGCCTAGGAAGGCACATCAGCAGGAAAATCCTATGTCACCACATTTCATTCAGGGGTCATTTTTTAAAAGCTGACTACAAGTCTTTTCTCTTTAAACATCAAAATTTAAAGAGTTATTTTGGTGGGAACTGGTAGAAAATGAATTCTGCCTGGATGAACTGTGCTATGAAATACAGCTTAAGGGACTCCTTGATGGCTCAGTTGGTTAAGCGTCCGACTCTCGATTTCGGCTCAGGCCATGACCCCAGGGTCGCAGGACAGAGTCCCGCATCAGGCTCTGCACTGTGTGTGGAGCGTGTTTGAGAGTCTCTCTCTCTCCCTTTCTATCTCTCCCTCTCCCTCTGCCCTTCTCCTTGCGCTAATTAAAATTTTAAAATACAGCTTAAAAATAAAGTTTAAGAACTTCTCAGTTTGTTTATGACACGACTCTATTTCCTCTTAATGTCTAACTGCTGCCGTCCCCCCGTCTGCTCCGCGGAGACCAAGCTGCCCGGATCTGCAGAGAATGGGTCCTCGGAGTTTGCCCGCTCTCCGTGCAGATTTCTTGCACAGCCTCTCTCCAACGACACAACTCGATCATCGAAACCCCCTCTCCCTGCCCTACGGAGTGGCACCAGTCATCTGAGGAACACATAACCCTTCCGAGGGCGGGCACGGCTGCGGTGAAGAGCACACGCTCTATGTGTACAGCTGAACGCTCGTGTTCACTATTGCTGAGGTCTTTGCCAAGTTAGCTTCACCTTCTTGGGCCTCAGTTTCCTTGTCTACGAAATGGCAGCAGAGCCGTCTCCACACCACGGAGCGGGGAGGGTCCAGAGTCGTACGTAAGCACGCAGGACACGACCAGGGCACACGGTAAGCCCTCCGAGTGTCGGCCACTACTGATAAAAGGCGTTTCTTGGTCTTTAAGCCTAAAGTAACTATTAAGGTTGTACACATCTGAGGATTCGATCGGGTTTCCAAGTTTTGGATGAGGTCTTCTACAAGCAAACTGAAAAGGGGAGCCGGAAATCGTTTACTGGGATTTTCAAAGCCTTCACTCAAAACGATACATAGGGGGCGCCTGGGTGGCTCAGTCGGTTGAGCGGCCGACTTAGCTCAGGTCATGATCTCACGGTCTGTGAGTTCGAGCCCCGCGTCGGGCTCTGTGCTGATGGCTTGGAGCCTGGAGCCTGCTTCGGATTCTGTGTCTGCCTCTCTCTCTCTGCCCTTCCCCTGCTCACGCTCTGTCTCTATGTCTCTCAAAAATAAATAAACGTTA
This sequence comes from Paguma larvata, assembly GCA_030068075.1. NCBI lineage: Eukaryota > Metazoa > Chordata > Mammalia > Carnivora > Viverridae > Paguma > Paguma larvata. The sequence goes on from CM057836.1 coordinate 7,307,750, forward strand.
AAAAAAATTAAAAAAAAAAAAAAAAAAACGATACATAGGAAAAAAAAAAAAAATCACTGCTTTCTTGACATTTTTTCTATACATAGCTAGTATGCCCAAGAAATTATTCCTCACTTAAGATACAAAAAGGCTTCATCAGAAGGTTGAATTTATCTGAATCTTTCTCTAAGCAGAGATTACAAACTTGACAATATACATAGAGTGTTTAATATCTGCTTGGCAGAAAGAGAAGATTTGGAAAAGCAGATAAGTGTGGCTCTACGGCCCGTAACATTCAAAACTCCCCCCTCCCCAACAATTTTATAATTCTTTTATCATAATTTTTTTTTTACCTAAATTTTCAAGGTCTTTCTTGGTGACGAATTTGTAATCATCGTAAACTGTGCTTTCCGGATTCTCTTCTAATTCTTCCGTCAAGTTGTCCAGGAAGGAGCACCACCGGGGGGCAGGGCCCAGAACCTACCGGCGTTGATTGAAAGGTCAGCAAATGTACATTCTCGCCACATCGAGTTATTTCACAACCAGATTTTCTTAAATTGAAAAATCCTTGTTTGTATCAGAGGCGTTGAAAACTTACAACATGCGCGATCGACAAGTATATAACGGGACAGAATAAGGTTGGAAAAATTTAGGCTTGTAAGGGGAAAATCTCAGTCTGGGATGCAAAGATATTAATGAACATTCTTACCTTAGCACTATCGAAATACGAATAAATACTTCAGGTACTTAAGATAACATCCATCCATTTATCAGCTCTTTCATTCCAAAGAGTACTAGAATCTACAGAAGCATATTTGGCATAAAAGATTTTTTTTTTAAGTTTGCCACTCATGAGAGACGGAAGTCTAAAATGAGAATCGCCTTCTTTTCTCTTTCTTAAAGGCTATTTTGAGAGAGAGAGAGAGAGAGAGAGACAGCACAAGTGGAGAAGGGGCAGAGAGAGAGAGGAAAGAGAGAGAATCCCAAGCAGGCTCCACACTGTCAGCACAGAGGCCGATGTGGGGCTCGAACCCATGAACTGTGGGATGCTGACCTGAGCTGAAGTCGGATGCTTAGCCGACTGAGCCACCCAGGCACCCCGAGAATCACCTTCTTTTCAGGGGTTTTCAATTAATTACTTGATAATTATATTTGCTCTTGTGTGGTCCGCTTCATTTAATTCATTAAAAATTAAAATTCTCTATACAGAATCCTTCAGACTTAACGTAAAATGGGTCGCCAGGACCACAAGTTAATCCCAATGATAGGCTAGGAATAAAAGTTGAACAGAATTTATAACCCACTAATACAGTGTGAATAGTTCATAATTCGTCGTCGTAATCCGACTACTTCCATAAAAACTGTGACTGCTTTTTACCTTTTTGCTGTTGATAGGGATCTTTCCCAGAACTCCGCCTCGCCCACGGAGGTCAAGGCTTATCCCAAATGAAACAATGCTGCTCAGCGGGAAGGCTGTGCTATTGAAAGTGTCTGCTGAACTAGGGCTTTCAGAAGAACCGCCCTGGGCTGACAAAATGGAACTTCCCATGACTACTGCCCCGTGTGTTTTGATAGCAGTCTATTCGACAGGAGAAAAACAAAAATCATAATGGAAATTATTAAACCTAGCTTAAACTTTCTGGAGAAGGGAAGGTGGAAGAGAGTTGTAACAAGGAAAAACAGTGCCTAATACCATCTTCAATCAAAAAAAACCCAGTAAATGTTAGATATGGCCAGACCGGCATAGTATTATCGTGCCCGACTAGAAAGGGAGACCCCCAAGCCCCACAGCCCAAAGGCCATGGCAGTCTTCGACATGAAAAGCAATGTTCAATGAGCATAAAAGGGGACCTATCAAGAAGTTTCCTATTAGCATGATCCATGCAATTTAAAAAAAATAAAGGTTTTGATGCTCTGAGTGGTTTGAGTCTACCCATAAAAGATGAACTTTCAAGAAATGCAAGGCATTAAAAAAAATTCACTGCAGAACACTTTTTACAGAAACTGCTATGATTTTAAGCAATTTTAGGACCGTAGCTTGAAGTCAAGAAATGTTGATACTAAATGCTACTACGTAGAAAGCGCCGTGCTAAACCACAGAGTTTATAAAATCTTAGCTGGAGCGGAAAATCTAGCGGCGTACACGCGCACACCCTGCTCAGTTGTGTAAAGCTACAGACAGACCGCACAGAGTCCACGGGGAAGACAGGCGGGGGCAGGCTGGGACGCCGAAAAGCACATACGGAGGGACTTCGGGTTGGAGGGAACTCCCGAGCAAGCTGGGGACGTCGCCGGCCCCTTCGAGAGACAGCCTGAGCACTTACAACTCCTGGGTACGTGCGTCCCAGCATTCATACAGCAAACGAAAGCCCTCCCATGTGCTGGAGTAGATCGTACGACGGCGACCTTCTCTCTCCTTTTAGACAGAACGAAAGCACTCCATGGTCACTTTTCTAGAATATAATACCCAAGACACCGTCCTCTGTCCCAAGATACCAAGAACTTCATCTGTTCTAAATGCTGAATTTCCAATACCTAGAATATTGCCGGCCAAGTAGTACTGTTTTCAATACATATTTCACGATACATCTATTTGTATGTAATGTACGAACGTGTTCACGAATTCCACATGTACAAAGTACTAAGACTTAAAGGTCCTGGGGCGCCTGGGTGGCTCAGCTGGCCAAGCTTCCGACTTCAGGAAGCTTCAGGTCATGATCTCACAGCTCCTGAGTTCGAGCCCCGCGTCGTGTTCTGTGCTGACAGCTCAGAGCCTGGAGCCTGCTTCCGATTCTGTGTCTCCCTCTCTCTCTGCCCCTCCCCTGCTTGAGCTCTATCTCTCAAATCTAAACAAACGTTAAAAAATTCGAAAAAAAAAAATAGACTTAAAAGTCCTGTTTGGCAAAAGTATTTTTTTAATTGTTTAAATTTCCTTATTTAGGAAAAAAAAAACCACTCAAATACTTCTCCATATAACTACTGGATATGAGAACACTTTGATGAAGTCAGACTACTGTGCCTCCTATGCGAGGGGGCAACGGTTACCAAATAACCGCATAAGAAAGCAGTTTCACCTTGAAAAGCCTTCCATCGGTGATAAACATGGGCTTCAGAGACAAAAAGAAGATTATACCGCGTTTACCGACTCTTCTGGGGAAAGGGTAGTGACGGGCAGGAATATCAAAATATCAGACCAGATCTGAACTTTCACAAAAGTCCTTTTTTATAATGTTCCACGACATTCATCTTGATTAGTTAACTGGGTTCTAATGGAATTGTTTTAAACTGCCTCTCGGGACAGATCTGGTTACGGTAAATAAACTCTGCAATCAAATTCATGGCCATTAAATTTTACGGGAGGAAATATTTCCATCAAAAACAAAATTTAATCGGGTGGGTTGATTTTAGTAATCACATTTCCCTAGTTCCTCTTCAGGGGAAAAAAAAAAAAACCACATGAGAACAACCATAACAAAGTTGAAATTACTGATCTAACTGGCATGAAAAAATCCCAGCTGTCCTCAAAGGTCTACCCTTAGTTTGTCAAGGCCGTGGTTGGCTTTTGGAGGGCTTAACCATACTCTCTGGGTTTCCAACAACGACCACAATATTAACGTGTAAAATTTCCTTGTTGTCCTCACTCATTAAATATGTTAAGCCTTCAATTAATCCTTAAAAATATGTTAATTTACTTCCTACCTTTCAGGCTTTCCAACCTGAAGAAGGCTTCCTTCTGAACCACCGGTGTACCACCGCTCCCACACGGCGTACCACCGCTCCCACACGTGTACCACCGCTCCCACACGGCGTACCACCGCTACCACACGGCGTACCACCACTACCACACATTATCAAAAGCGTCTCGGTTTCCTGTACTGTCACCATACTGTCATTCTGTACTTCGGCCGCCGCTGATCGTTGCTTGTTTACCTACATTTTTATGCACCTGAAGAGTTTTGTTTGTTTCAGAAAGTTGGTGAAGACTGTTCTGGTCTGAACTTCCGTTATCTGCTAATGAACTTCTACTCTGAATTTCTGAGAACCTCCTAACGTCATAGAGTCAGGACAGCAGTGAACTGGAAAGGGACTCTGTGAGCTACTATTAAGGGACACTGTGGGTCCCTCAGCAACCTGAATGACCGTCTTATCAATGAATCTAGACAAATACGTGGCCCTCCCGAATGGGAAACAGTCTTTATCAGCGTGCCCCGGGAAGGCCGCGACTCCAGTGCCAAGTACCTGCTCGCTCCGATCCCTCTGAGCAGAAGCGCCGATTGCAAAGAACGTGCAAGTACGTGCTACGTGCCCAAGGTCATCCGCCTCTATGATTACGAACCGCCTTGAAGAGGTTACTTGCGTGTGCTCAGCTTTAAAATTCAAAGTTCTCATATATTCGGGTAGTGGGCAAAAATGACAGAGTGAGGACAGAAGAGGATGAATATTAAAATTCTCACGGAGCTGACAGAGAGGGCGGCCCTCCCACGCTCCACTTTCGGAAAATCACTGTGTCGCACGCATCCCAAAGCTGGGTTGGGGCAGAAATAAAGGTTGAGGATTTTCTAAGGGGGTGGTTTTTAACGGATTACGGACAGTTAAAATAACAACAAAGTATTATATATTATTAGAGACAAAGAGCCCAACTGCTGGGTCAGCATAAACCTCATCATTTCTTCCATCTCCTTAGAATGCCACCGAACACAACTAGAGAGTCTCATGATCTTCCTACCATCCAAACGGTGAGAAAATAACTGATAACACAGAGCAGCAGTTAAATTTGAAATATCTTTTATGTTTGTTTATTTCAAGTTTTGTATTTGAGTTCCAATTAGTTAACACCTAGTGTAATGTCAGTTTAGGAAGAGGATTCAGTGGCTCATCGCCTACACACACCTCCGTGCTCATCGCAAGCGCCCTCCTTAATGCCCATCCCCCATCTAGCCCATCCCCCCCACCCCCCAACCCTCTCTGTTCTCTCCTTAAGAGTCTCTTCTATGGTGTCTCTCTTCCGCCCCCTACTCCAAGTTCATCTGTTTCGTTTCCTAAATTCCACGAGTGAAACCACGTACTGGTCTTTCTCTGACTGACTCACCTCGTTTAGCATAATACACTCCAGCTCCTCCACATCGCTGCAACTGGCAAGATTTCATTCTTTCCTTACGGCTGAGTAGTAGTCTCGTGTACATAACACATCTTCTCTAACCAGACGTCACGTGATGGACCTCTGGGCTCTCCATAATTTAGCTCTTGTAGCTAACGCTGCTATAAACATTGGGGTGCATGTGTGCCTTCAAATCAGTATTTTTGTATCATTTGGGTGAATACCTAGTGGTGCAATTGCTGGATCACAGGGTAGTTTTATTTTTAACTCTCGGAGGAACCTCCACAGTGTTTTCCAGAGTGGCTGCGCCAGTCTGCATTGCTCCCAACAGTGCCGGAGGCTCCCGCTTCTCCACATCCTCGCCAGCACCTGCTGTTTCTTGTGCTGTTAATTCTAGCCATTCTGACAGGTGTGAGGTAATGGCTCATTGTTGATTTGTTTTTCCCTGAAATCGTTATCTTGAGTTTCTAATGATTTTTTAAAAACTTTAGCAACTAAGAAAATTCTTAATTACTCCAATCGGCAGAACTATGCCAACAGACAGTAAATAACTTTGAACCAAGCTGGGCTTATAAACTGGGAAACCTCAGCTGGTATTCGCGCACATACAAGTACATAATGAACCCAAGGACAAACCGTTGATTTTTAAAAATATCCCGTCACAAAACTTTCGGAATGCACCGCGGCGTGGTGCGGAGGAGGAAGCCTTGTAGTGACAACGGGAAAACGAACCACGAGGGTGTACGAGAGCCCCGCGTCGCACGGGAACATGACAAGGATGTTGTTAAGTTCAGAGAATAAAACCAGCTCCGGTAGACGTCGGGAGGGAGATTTCAATTCAATTTTCATTCATCACATATTTACTGAGTTCCACTCTATAAAAACAGGTGGCGGGCACCTGGGTGGCTCAGTCGGTCAAGCGTCCGGCTTCGGCCCGGGCCATGATCTCCTGGGTCCCCAGTGCTCTCTGCGGTCTCTGCTGTCGGCACAGAGCCCGCTTCCGAGCCTTTATCCCCGCCCCCTTCTCTCTGCTTCTTACCGGCTCACTCTCTCAAAAATAATAACAAAATTAAACAACAACAACAACAAACAGGTAGCAAAACAAAACTCCACAGGAAAAGACTTCCGCACATAACAATACTTATGTGGAAAGACTAGATGATTCTAAATTCCGCAGTTCGTTCATTCATTCAAAAGGTTGAGTGAACATTACTAAAGGCTAAATGCCAAATGTCAAATATAAGTCAAACGAGTTTGGAAAACAATGAAATACAATATAAATGTGATTAGTGTCATAGCAGAGAGATTTTAAAACAGTGCCTGGGAGCCCTTTATTTGCTGTGTCAGGAAATGAAGATAGCTTTTAAGGAGACATCTGAGCCAGGCCTTGAAAAATTCAAAGAGGTTATGATTATATATCCAGTAAAACTTAACTGACATATGAAATATTTTAAATTTAGGGCTACCAAAATTAATATATACTTTACGCATTATAGAGAAGACGCCTAGTTAGAAGAATGATCAATTTACCTTTTAGTGACCTTATACTATAATCCTTGAAACTCAACTTAAATGCTATTTTTTAGCGACATCACTGAATAGATGAGAACGACACTGACAAGCAACAAGGGACAGTGTGAATACAAAATAATTTTACCATCTGACAACCAAAAGTAAATTATCTAGGAGAAGACTCTGTCATAGAACTGTTTTCAGGACATTCTTAAGTAGATATAAACATCAGTTTCTGGAATCAGAGCAATGATTAAAAACAGTATCAAGAAAAGCAAAAATAATAATCACTTTAGCAAACATAGAGTTTTATCCCCCTTTAAGAATTTTAAGTCACATTTCACCAGAAATTTATGAGGCCATAACTCTTTATCAGAAACTACTGGGTCCAGAAAGAACTTGAAATTGGGGGGGGTTTCTGTGCACGTGGAAAAGGTAACGGAGTACGCACACTGTGTATCACATACAATCCTGCCGTTTGGGTCAGTGGTTCATATCTAAACACATCACTCTCCCTGCAGCAAAATCCACCCATTTCATACCCGTGATACGGGATAAAAAAGCCTCATCAACACACGGCAGGTTTGAGTCTCAATGAAGCAAGTCGAGTCAGGTTTTCCCACCAATGAATTACGAAAAAATTTTCGGGGGTTTTTGGACTGCAGAATCGCAGATCAGAGAAAAGGGAGGCGTACCGCACTGTAAATAAAACCTACCACTATCATGATTACTCGTTTTTCTAACTGCACGGCCTATCCTATCTCTAGTGGCAGAATGGGATTTTGCCAACTGAGACCAGCTGTTCAATCCATAAACTTAAAGGACACCTTCCCTTCAAGCGTCTCCTCTGTTACCGGTTGAAAGGCGCCCCCAGCACCAGCAAGTACTTTCCAATTCTGACAGCTGCGGCTTCCACCAGAGACAGCTGGGTGAGCGAGGGAGAGGGAGCGGCCCTGTGTTTCAGAAGGTAATTGCATTTGCAACATAATGAGCTGCCTAATTGCATATCCAAGTTTACATGCATTTGCATGAGTCATTATGCGTCATTTAAAGGTACTCCTCGAGCTTTGTTCTCTCCTTCCTAAAAATCGGATTAGCAACAGAGCAAGTTAATTTCAACATTTTAAAAGATTTATTTCAAAAAGGAGAAAAATTATTATCTGCCATGATTTCAATTTCGATTTAGTTTTGGAAACAGCAGTTTACACACTGAAATGAAATGGTAAGAAATAAGGCCAAGCGGAAAAAATCCGTATGACGGCTTATGCCGCTGCCTCGCTACCAGCCAACCAGACGGACAGGCGACCCGCGGAAGCAGAGCGCTGGGAGTGCGAACAAGCACCGGGCGCAGGGCCGGAAAACCCAACGGCCAGGGGAGACAGGACACCCCGAGCAAATACTTAAATACGAAATTAGGACGGACAGCAACAACAGAGTGCAATCAGTTACTAATGGCGCACTAACTGTATGTTTTCATCTCCTCTCCCTCCCGAGCTTAGTTATTAAAACTCACGGTACATCAATATAAAGAGGCACTACCTTCAAGGACAAAAAGCACAAAAGGAGAAAACGGCGCAGTTGTGGGATTTAACATGGCACAAATGTCGGGGCCTACGGAGGCAGATGCCAGAAAAAGGAGAGTAAACTCTTCCCTGGAGTCCTGGAGACCCCGGACTTCCAGGCTCCGTCCGTTCGTCTGGGAAGCTGGGTCTGAATGGAGGGGAGGGGATGGAGATGACGAACGCTCGCGTTCCCAGGACGAGCCTCTGGAGAACGTGAGTGCAGGCAGCTCCACGTGAGAGGGCGGCAGGCGTGGCCACTTGAACTGTGGGGCTGAAATGGGCTCATTAGGCGGCAGTCTGCACGTCCGCCAGTGGGACCCTCAGTTCCTTTTCTCATCTTCCAGAATACCAAAACCCACCGACGTGCTGCTGCCGCCACCAGCCTAAACCCCCCCCATGTTACCATAAAGAAACTGGGGGTGCTTCTCTGCAGGGAGTGAAAGAACCCCAACACTGATTAGCCGAACATTCAGGCAGCATGACAACTACGGTAACAGGACCGCCATGTACAAAGAGCTTCCAACTGGTATTTTAGTGCCTCATTCTTTTTTTTTTTTAATGTTTATTTATTTTTGAGAGACAGAGACAGAGAACAAGCAAGGTAGGGGCAGAGAGAGAGGGAGACACAGAATCCGAAGCAGGCTCCAGGCTCTGAGCTGACAGCACAGAGCCCGACATGCGGCTCGAACTCATGAAGTGCGAGATCGTGACCTGAGCCGAAGTCGGATGCTCAGCCCACTGAGCCACCCAGGCGCCCCTTAGTGCCTCATTCTTAAAGAGTAGACTGCCATTCGTGCATTACGCAAATAGCTGTACCAGACATTTGTCTCTTCACGGCAGATACAGCAGTGAATAAAACAAGCGAGAGTCTCTACCTTACACTCCAGAAAGCAAAACGAAGGAAAGACGGAATTTAAACAGAAGTCTTACGACTCAACAATAAAAAGGTAAGTAATTTAAAACTTGGCAAAGAGGGCCGCCTGGGTGGCTCAGTCAGTTAAGCCTCTGACTTCGGCTCAGGTTATTATCTCACAATTTGTGCGTTTGAGCCCTGTGGTGAGCTCTGCGCTGACAGCTCGGAGCCTGGAGCCTGGAGCCTGGAGCCTGCTTCGGATTCTGTGTCTCCCTCTCTCTCTGCCCCTCCCCCACTCACGATCTCTGTGTGTGTGTCTCTCTCTCTTAAAAATAAATAAACATTAAAAAAAAAACAAACGTGGTAAAGGATCTGAATAATTTCTCCAAAGATCTAAAGATGCCCGAAAGCATACAAAAAGAGGCTCCAGGCCGTGGCCATCAGGAAATGCTAATCAAAACCAAAATAAGGCATCACATCACACGCACTTGAATGGCAATACTCAAAAAAGACGGAAAGCAACAAGTGACGCTGAGGACATGGAGAAGCCTCCTATTCTGCTGGTGGGAATGCGAAATGGCGCAGCCGCCGTGGAAAACTGCGTAGCAGCCTTTCAGTTAAGCGCAGAGCTGTCCTACGATCCAGCAATTCTAATCCTAAATATGCGCAGCCAAGAGAACCAAAAGCACACGTCCACACGAAATGCATAATAGCAGCATTACTTATAGGAGCAGCAATATTTACTTCAAAAGGGAAAGCAACCCAAACGTACATCAACTGATGAACGAATTAACAAGACGAAGATCCCCAAACAAGATTCCCATACAAGGGAATGTCGTTCGGCAATTAACAAGGAATGAGGTACCGATCCGTGATACAACACGGATGAACCTTGAAAACACGGTAAGCGAAAGAGGCCAAACGCAGAAGGCCACATATTACTTAACTCCTTTTCTGCGGAATGTCCACACTCTAGGCAAATCCAGAGAAACAGAGGTAGATTAGTGACTGCCGGGGGTGGGGACAGGGGGTGGAGACAGGGGAGTCCGAGGTCGGGGAGTGACCAGGATGGGGCTTCCTTCCCGTGCGATACAATGTGCACTTTGATAGCGGTGCTTATTACACGACTCAGAATACGCTAAAACCTCCGGAATCATATACTTTAAAAGGGTTATAAAACTTTATGGCTTGTAAACTGTATCTCCAAGAAGCTGTTATTTTTAAAAATCCAATTAAGGATCACCCGCTGCATCAGGTTACTGTGCCTCTTCAGTCCCCTTTAACCGGGACGAGCCCCCCGCCTGTCCGAGTTCAGGCCAGCTGACCCGGAGAGCTGTGACATCTTTGCGGACGGTTTCTCAGGGTGAGATCCAGTCAAACACTGCTGACGAGGACGCACAGGGGACAGGGGCCAAAACAACTCTCAAAGCTGTTTCTACACCAAGCGTTTGGCTTTGTATGATTATTATTGGTAATGCCACGTGCCTACAGTACTCATTTTCAAGTGTTTTTACACTTTTTTTTCTTTGTATTTTGGATCTGGGGTATAAAATGAGCTTTTAGGAAAGGGGGCCCAATAAGGGTTTGTCTGGGGGCCAGGTCCCACGAACCAGTGAGGCTACTGGGACTGCAGAAGGAGAGGCTGGAAAGATGCAAGAATGCTGTACTCCCCACACTCCCCCCCTTCCTCCCCGACCACACGTACACGAATCGGGTGCGAAGGTGAATAAAACCGGAGACAAGGGCACACACTTCAGTTCTTCTCAAAAGGGGCTGCTATCATGAAATCACCTTTCAGCAAACTTCTACGAAAATTCGGACCACGGCTACAGATACACTATCCTGTCTCCTTACTTCACCAAGTGAAAAGACACACAAACTCAGTCCGCTCTTTCCTTTTTTAAACTATCAACGTTTATTTGAGGCACTGGAATGTCAAGAGAGCCTCTGGGAGCCCAAAGGGATAATTTTTTGAAAACCAGACACCTAATCCACTGGGGATGCACTGACTGCGTCTAGAGCATGGAAGCTCAGCGGAAACCCAGTGTTTCTGCTAAATTTAGGAACAGAATTACACTCCAGCGGAGCACTGCAATTTAAGAGGGCAAAAATTTCATTCAAGACCATGAAATCCCTTAAGAAAACACGAATCTCTTCTATTTCTCTCCTCAGTAGTCAGCACTGCACTGTATTTAACCTAAGCAATTCTAGCTTCAGGTAAGAGGAAAAGCTTTACCTTTCCTTCTGCTCTCCACGAAATCGCACACACGCCCTCCCGTGGTCCCCACCTTCTCCCGAGCCCACCGCTAGTTCGGCGGGAACATCTGTTTCCCTCACGGCCTCCCGCCGCTCCTGCGCTGAGCACCTGGCCTTGCACCCCGGCCACTGCTTCATGCTCATCATCACACGACACTTGAGGTCCCAGGTCAAGTTTCCTAGCGCTCACGTCCAGGGCCTGCGGTGACAAGAGGGCAAAGCGGTGTGAACGTCCGGCCCGTCCAGCCTCTTCCTCTCCCGACTTCCTGACCACGCTGAAGATGCTCAACCTTGACGGCTGGGTCTGAGCGCACGCACCCCGCCCCCCCCCACGCGCCAACTTGATCCTAGGAGAGCGGATTTATCTTTTTGATCACACACCTGGGGGCGAGCACTCTCCCAGACCTTGTTCTGTCACCCGACTCCTGCCAAGGCTCACACAGATGGCCGTCGCGTGTTACCCTGGTTACCGCAGCAGTAGTTTCCTGGTTCCATCCCACTTCCGCGCAGGCAGAAGAATTTATGTGTAATTGTTCTGCGCGTTCTTAGGCTCTCCAATTCCTAATCCTGAAGTCTACGTAAAGACCAGCAGTGTATTAATATTGTAAAGCACCGAGGGACGGAGCCTTGGCAGAAACGAAGGAAGAGGAAACGTCTGAAAAGGATGTGTACACTTTCCCTCAAGGTTGTACACCTCAGCCGCGCTGCTCCAGGAGGGTCGGAAAACACTCTGTCCCCTGTTTGCAGTTACTGTTTACCCACACGGTGCCACACACATTCTAAATTCAAGCAAAGTAAGATTTCCCACACGTCCCTCGAAAAAGCCACAGGAGAGCATTACACGGGCGGAGCAAACGACAGGGTGAACGAGCCCAAAATGCACTCCTGCTGCAAGAGCACGTGGCCAGCCGCTAAGTGTTTAAGTAGCTTTCTACAAGCCTAGGCAGAACTTCAGAGTTCAGATATGTGCATAGCCCACCGAGACGATCCACAGGAGCCCCACACACACGACAGTATCGGAGCCCAGACCCGGATCGATGCTGGGGGACGGGCTGGGGAGGGAAGTGGCGTGTACGCAGCATTCGCCCTTTTTCAGTGAAGTCGGGACAGATTCTAAAAACTTCATGTAAAACCTATCTGCAAAAAGAAGAGAGCTTTATATGGAAAACCATTTCCACCAGGAAATCTCGAAGCTCAGGACGAATGGAAAGCTATGCAGTCTGGTCGGGGAGTGGGCACAGGCAACACACGGCCTGCCCGGCAGGGAGACACACACGGTAAGGTGACAAGATAGGACTCCCTGGACACTGGTATGTCTAGAAACAGAAACTCTCTCTTGGGACGAAACTCAAGAAGCAAATCAGGGATCTGTCTTTAAGGGGCTCCAGCACTGAACAATATTTCTTTAAAAGGGGTTTACAAAATACACTTCGGAGGACTGTTAAACGCCCAGTACCATTAAGCTGTGATTTATGAAGGCCAAAGTAAGGTGGTCCAAGCAGTGTTACAACCTAACTTGACTCTGGAATCATTCAGAGCCATGCTGTCCTATACGGCAGCCACTGGCCATGGGTGGCTACTTAAATTAAATTAATTGAAAATAATTCAATTAGAATGGAATAAAATTTTAAACTCGGTTCCTGAAGCACACTAAGCACATTTCAAATGCTCAAGAGCCACACACACGTGGCGAGTGGCCACCATGGTGGGCTGAGCATTCTAGAACTTTTCCATCATTGGAGAATGTTCTACTGAACAGCGCTCATTTATAGACTTGAAAGAAATGAGAGAGAAATATCCACGAATAGGAAAGTAGGTAAATAAATCACCGCCACTCCCTAGAAATGACAGACCAGGCAATGATCAAAAAGAATGGGTTTGGCTTATGTGCTGATCAGGATGATATATTGTTAAAGGACAAAAAAAACCCTTTCACGGTCATATGCATGATGAGATCCCAATTCTGCTAAAGCGCGCGCATGCGCGTGGGTGGGTCCGGAGCCAAGGAAGGCAGAGAACTGACCGGACTCTGCAAAGAACTGGGCACCATCTTGTTAACAATGGTAGCTGGAGGCATGGTTACGAAGAACTTTTCCTTTCTAGGTTACATACTTTTACAGCGTTTGATTTTTTTTTTTAATTAGGATATTTTTTCCTAAAGACAAGCAAATAACACCCCCAAAGGACATGAGGGGCAGATACAGGTAGCAAGAGTCAACAAGCCCCCTATGACAGCGAACTGAAACACCAGCTGGTTCGGATGATCTTTATAAAGGCCCGGACGCCCAGCTCGTGACCCAGGACTGAGGTCCTCAGTGAACGCCTGGGCGGGTATTTGTGATGTTGACTGAGATAAGACTTTTAGGAAAGATTTTTTTCTTCCAGAAAATTCAAGAACCTAACGCACTTACAACCTTTGACCCTTTCGATGGAGATGAATCAAAAAAACCAAAAGAGCAAAACGGCTCCCCAGGAAGCATTTTAACACGATACTACCTGGCTCTAGAGTTTTAACTCATACAAACGGCAGAAAGAATTTCAAGACAATTTGATTTGACATTTCTTTTTTTTATGTTTATTTGTATTTATTTATTTTGAGAGAGAGAAAGGATGCACACGCAGGTGTGCTTGCCAGCATGAGAGAGAAGGGGGGTGGGGAGAGAGAGAGACAGAGATGGAGAGAGAGACAGAGAGAGAGGGAGAATCCCACGCAGGCTCCACCCTGTCAGCGCAGAGCCTAACGCGGGGCTCGATCCCACAAACTGTGAGATCATGACCTGAGCTGAAATCAGGAGTCAGATGCTCAATATAAACACTGAGAACAGCTTTCTTTATTGATAAATGCCCACACTAGAGGCAACAAGAAGTTCTCAGTAGGTGGAAAAGTAACCACTGTGGTACATTCAGGCAATGGAACAGAATTCAGCAACAAAAAGAAATGAGCTACTGAGTCACAAAAAGACATGGAGGGATCAAAGGCATATAATTAAGGTAAAAAAGCCCATCTGAGAAGGCTACGTAGTCTATGATCCCGGCTTTATGATCTTCCAGAAAAGACAAAACCGTGTGGACAGTAGAAAGTTCGGTGGTTTCCAGGGGCTTGCCAAGAGCAGATGCGGGGGGCGGGGGGTATACAGGTGGGGCACATGGGGATTGGGGGGGCAGTAAAACTGACCGGTATGACACACGATGGTGGATACGCATCATCTTGCGTTTGTCGAAACCCACAGAAGGAACACTACCAAGAGTGGACCCTGATAACTCGGGACAACAATGCAGGCGTCGACGTGGGTTCGCCCACCTGGGACAAACGAGCACTCCGCTGCAGGCGCTGACGGTGGAGGGGCGTGCACCGTGTGTGGACGTGTACGGAGTACGTGGGGACTCTCTGTCCTTTCCACTCGATTCGGCGGTGAACTGAAGACCGCTCTAGAAAGTACAGCTGAGTATGAGCGCGTGAATGACACGACCTTGTGCAGATGCACGAGAAACCTAGACAGGTGGAGCTAACCTTCCTTTCAAGAAGCCTCACTGTCATTTACGCGTGACTTGTTTCCAACCAACAACAACGTTCTGTTCCTCACGCAGGTAAGTACACAGCCTAATGAAACATAGGAGCCAAGGTTAAGGTCAGATGATTCATTTCCATTTAATAATTTTTAACAACTACCTTCTGGAGCAACTTGAAGTGCTAGGGACATAAACCAATCCTACCTACACTTGCTCCAAAACTGAAAATACCGACGCAGAGAGATAAGTAGACGGGGGTTCGCTGTATTTTTCACTTGTATGCATATTTGAAATTCTTCCATAATAAAATTTCCAGAATGAAGTGAATACTATCCATTCCTTCGGGTCAGCATGTATTCAGTGAGAGCCTGTGAAGTACTAGCCACTGTTCGAGGCGCCAGAGCCACAAGGAAAGGTAACACGACAAAAGTCCTGCCTTTGCGGAGCTCACGTCCGAGAACGTGGCATCAAGAGACAAACTCTCGGGGTCTGAGAACACCGAATCAAAGCAAAGACCGCGCGAGTCCCAGACCTTTCCTACTGCTTTCAGTATACGTCAGAACATAGAACGTGAAAGAAGGCAGCCCAAAATTCTTGCCTATTTGTAGAACTTGCCTTCTATTTTCTTAAAAACATTTATTTATCTTTGACAAAGAGAGAACGCACGCAAGCACGCGAGTAGGGGAGAGGCAGAGAGGATCTGAACTGGGCTCTGTGCTGACAGCGGCAAGCCCAACGCGGGGCTCAAACTCACACCACGCCATCACGGCCTGAGCCAAAGTCAGACACCTAAGCAACTAAGCTGCCCAGGCGCTCCAACTTGCCTTCTATTGTTTTTTAAATTTTTTTTTTACGTTTTTATCTACTACTGAGAGACAGAGAGAGACAGCGCATGAGCAGGGGAAGGGCGGAGACAGGGGGAGACACAGAATCTGAAGCAGGCTCCAGGCTCTGAGCTGTCAGCACAGAGCCCGACACGGGGCTCGAACTCACAAACCGCGAGATCATGACCTGAGCCGAAGTCAGACGTTTAACCGACTGAGCCCCCCAGGAGCCCCTCTATTTTTAAGAAGAAAAAACAAAACACACCAAAAACTCAGGGCAGGCAATGGGCGTATGAGCTGAAGAAAGTGCCGTATGACTTCCGCAGTCGGGCACACGCAGAGGCTAAAACCAATCCCTGGCCGCGGACGCTCCATCACCACCAGCTACATGGCCACACCCACAGGCCACTGGCATACTAGATTTCCTTCCAACTCCATCTTGCCCAAAGTAAGTCCGGGGAAGAGGCCAAAGTGGTAAGCAGCAAGATGCCAGGACAGCCAGAGAGCTGGGAGACAAGACTTTGGCCAGCATCTGAGGCGAGCTGAGTAACGAGCACCTGAATAGGAAGCTGCCGTTTATTTTCAAGACAGCAGGGCAGGCCGGACGTGAACTACAGAAGCGGAGCGAACGCCGCGTGGCATATTAACACAATAAAGCACATGTCACGCGCGCATCGGATATTTCCACGTGAAAACGAGACACATTTTACCCAGGCAGAACTGCAATTAACTTCTGAAACCACGACGGGAGGCTCAGAAGATGACTCCCCGAGGGCGGCACGTTAACCCCTTCTGTAGGCCTGCCGTTCTTACGACCAAACAAGGGGTCACCAAAACTGGAAACAGAGAGGATTTCCACTGTTGGCGAAAATGCCTCCGATACCATGCTGCTGCCCGAAAGTGTTTAGATTAAAATAGGAAGCCCGCGTTTCCCCTTTGTAAAGGCGCCAACAACTTGTTTGTATTAGAAGAGAATACTTAATTGGCCAGCCACCTGACTTTTGTCTTTCCTTCCCATCTCGCAGCTATGAATATATAACTGAAAAACTACAAACAGCATACCACGCCTTATCAAACAATTTCACGCGTAAGATGAAGTTCAATTATGACAGATTTGCTATGAACTTGGGTTGGAAAGGAAACTCACTCCCCAAAAGGGGGGCACCTGCTTTGCACCCCCCTCCTCCGTTCACCGGAAAAAGGGAACAAAAACACACAGGCTTTGGATCTAACTCTTCTAACTGTAAGCGCCTCATGTTTTTTTCTCCATAAAATTAGGCCTTTTATTTTCCGTACGATACCTTACCCTTCCAGAGCATAAAAGCTTAGCTCTATCTTTAAAATGCTTTTCTTGGAGAACAAAATTAAGCTCATGTCCCATTTGCGTTATTATGAATCAAGACATCTAAAAACTAGGCATCTTGGATCTGAAAACTGAACTCCGTTTACAATGAACTGTGTTTTTCCTTCAAATTTGTCTTTTTCTTTCTCGCACTTCCTCCACATTCCGACAGCTTTCCCCATACTCCCGGTCGTCACAGACCTCTGCCTCACACGCGTGCCTTCTTCCATGCGAAAAACACGCCTTCTCTGCATGTGCCTGCCAACACAATTCCTGAACCGTCTTCTGAGCCCGCTCTGACCCTGAGCCCGTGAAACACTGCTCAATGAACATTCCCACACGAAGGGCCCCCACATCACCGCTTCACTCTGTCACCTGTCCCTCTCCACCCCACTCACCTGCAGCGTCGCCCCAAAAATCTGCTCAGCACCCACCTCTCAGTAAGGACTTAAGCTGGAGAGAAGT
The DNA here is from genome assembly GCA_030068075.1 of Paguma larvata. Lineage (NCBI taxonomy): Eukaryota > Metazoa > Chordata > Mammalia > Carnivora > Viverridae > Paguma > Paguma larvata. The sequence continues at coordinate 7,325,151 of CM057836.1, forward strand.
CCCAGATCTCTCTCTCACTGAGGCTGCTGCTAGGCCCTCCTGCCCACTCTGAACTTGCTGACTGTATTTTCAAAATCTCTTCCCTTCTCTTACTCGATCCATTGCATGTAGTATTTCTGAAGTTCAATTTCATTCATTGGCTTAACCTCTTATATGGAGATCAGGCTCTAACACCAAGCAGGTGAGACTAAATAGAATATAATCAGAAATAAAAAATCTGAAAATCCCTTCAGGACGTCCTTCGGGAAGTGAGAGAGTACATTTTTCTCAGCGTTGGAACCGGGCAGGTACAACGGGTGACTTGCCATGACATGGCCGTGTCATGCCAAAACCCCGTACCTCCAATTACCAGGATCACGCTCAGTGTGGCAGCGCTATGAGAGACACCAGGGGAAACATCTTTTGAAGAAAACAACAGATTTAAGCAGCCTTTTTCGAACGGCGTTCTTCATCTCGACCACGTAACATGAAAAACAACACACTACTTTCTCTCTTCCCCCAAGAATGACACAGAACTAGTACCTTCCTCGGTGGACAGGAGAGAAGGGAACTAGCTGGTCACACACACTGGACCCCTCGGGAATTAGGACTGACTTTTCTCAGTGGAGAAAGGCTCTTCCCCCTGCGCTTCGGTCCGGGACACGTGGCCGCCACACGGAACGAGCCACTCCGGAACTGGCACCGTGTGCTCTGCCACACTCGCCCTCAGCCCCTTGCGGCACTTCCATTTGCACTGTATTTATGTGAGCTAAGAGAACTTAAGGATGATATTATGCTATACACCTAATCGATGGCCACGAAAATATTTCCAAATGCAAAGAAAATATAACAAAATATTAGTGAGAGTGTCTGACTAGTGAGACTATGATGATTTTCTTACTCTTCTGATATTTCAACGTTTTAAAAAATAGCTATATATTATTTTTTATATTCACACACAAAACCCACTTTTTACTAATCTCCAGGAGTCTATATTGACATGAGGGAAAAGCAAAATATGAGACCACAGGAACGATGTTCCAGATTAAAACGATGGGAAAAATACAGTGAAATGTTAACGGGTTTGGGTGGTGGAAAGGTGTGTGAGTTTTCTACTTATCTTTATTTGCCATTTTCTTGTTTTTTAATTTTTTTAATGTTTATTTATTTTTGAGAGTAGGTGGGGGAGAGGCAGAGAGAAGGAGACAGAATCTGCTATCGGCAGCACAGAGCCCAACGTGGGGCTCGAATACACCAACCGTGAGCTCACGACCTGAGCTGAAGTCTGATGCTGCACCGACTTGAGCGCCCCAGGCGCCCCTATTTGCCATCTGCTATGAAGAGCAGGCTTTGATGATACGATGGGAGGGAAAGGACCTCAGTTTTAAAACTCAAGAGTTCTTATTTTAGCCACCAGATTTCACCACTGCTTTCTGTTTCAGTAGCAGCAAAGCCAACGGCGTTCACCTGCTCCTTCTCGACCTGCATTTTACATGATCTGCAACAGGCTGAACAACACCTCCTCACATTTCCTTTTTTTTATTTATTTTTTTACATTTATTTATTTTTGCGAGACAGAGTGAGACAGTGCGTGAGTGGGGGAGGGGCAGAGAAAGACGAAGACACAGAATCCGAAGCGGATTCCAGGTTCTGAGACAGAGCCCAACGTGGGGCTCGAACTCAGGAACGTGAGCTCATGACCTGAGCTGAAGGCGGATGCTCAACCGACTGAGCCCCCCAGGCGCCCGTCCAAGTCAGTTTCTGAACTCATTTTCCTAGTCCATACTTAGGGTTTTGTCCAAACTTTTTAGTTATCTGTTTTGCTCACAGCACATTCCTTCCAAAAGCAACAGAAAGGCCCATGTCCACCCAATGCCACATACCCTCTGCCGCTGGGCTCCCTGAGTTCTGCTGCTACATGTAGGCGAGCTGTAACAGTCACCGTCACCTGCGCATCTGCTACGCGCCTGGCACCGCCATCGGCGACGTGATAAATCTACGCCACACAGCCGCCCGCCATCATTCCCCTTCCGCAGGGTTCAAGAAACTACGGCTCAGTCAGGGTAAGCAACTCCCTCCAGGTCACGACATTTGTAAGTGACAAAGCTGGTATTCAGACTGAGGTTAGGCTAATCACAAAATCTAAGTTCTTTCCACTCTGCAACGTGGCCTGAAGAAATGCCTTATAGATCCAGCTCTGCCCACCGACTTGGCATTTGACCTTGAACAAAAACCTTGATTCCTCAGCTATAAATTAAGGAGTTGGACTACATGAGCCCCAAGTTCCCTTCCGTCTCCAGCGGTCAGTGCTCCCACAGCGTCCCCCTTTCCTTTACAGCACACTGAGAATTCCTTTAGCGAGGAACCGATTCAGCAACTACTTGTCCAGTTTATGTTCTGTCTTGTACATCCTCTGTCTGCTAGCACATTCCCCAGGGGGATGGTTTTCCCTGCACCTGGCACTACCTCCCTAAGTGAAGAGAATACGTTGTTACTGGCATTCTGCAACAGGAATTTCTAAAAAAATATTTCTAACAAAATCACTTCCGTCGCTGTGTCTAATAGCTCTCTCCTTAAATGAGCATTTCAGGGGAAAATGTTGAGAAGAAGACAGAATCTTGGTCAGAAGAAAATGGAAATGAGAATGTTTCAACTGTTTTCAGTGTTGGCTTTGAACTGAAATGGATCAACCAGACCAATCACGGTCCAGATTCAAACCCACGTCTTTCTTAGACGGGAGCCTGCATAGCACTGTCGGCCAACTCCTACTTCAAAGCACAGGTACGCACAGGAAGAAAAACAAAGGCACTGTTTCCAATCTTTAAACCAGGTTACGTCTTCCTTACCCAGATGAAAAGTCAACTTTTGCACAAGTTCCAAAAAGGGTCCAAAAAAAAGCTAAATGCCCTTAACTTTCCTATTTCCCTTTTGTATTCTTCTAGGAAAGAGCTGATTCTCTTACCGGCATCATGATTAAACCTTTTGGCCACGGTATTACTTTTCTAAATCAGTCAGCACTCCCGAACACGAAGATTGCATCACTCCGAGATGTTCTGATCTGGCTGGCTGGCACGCGCTGTCAGAGCAGAGGCACTGATCCTTATCCCGCTGTGTAAAAATTATACTCTGGCACTTAGGAGCCACGTTCTTTGCTTTTGTAATTCAACAGCGGTAGCAGAAAAAGGCAAACGGAAAATTCGAACTTGGTAGAAGAGCTAAAAATCAGCATTGCCAAGCTGCCACTGTGGAAGCTGACAATCGTTATCGAAGATTCTCCAAAAATCACCGTCATTGGGGTTCCTCTCACACATCTTCGTTCTATTAATTTTTCAACATGTGTTGACTGGATGCCTGCCAGCTACTCTGCATTAGGTGCTAGGAGTGTAACGGTGAAAAGGCCAAAATGTGTCCCCGAAATCCATGCTTTATATTAGAAGAAGGAAAAACATACATTGATAATTTAAGTAGATAAAGAAGTGTCGAGAAAATATTGTGTGTTCATGGAAAACTACAGCATAGCAAAGCAGGGGTCAGCAAACTTTTTCTGGGCCCGGTACACACTACAGGACTTGTGGGCCACACGGTCCCCGTGTCAACCGCTCAGCTCCGCCATGTTGGTCAGAAAGCTGGTGAGGACAGTACCAATGGGCGTGCCGCGTTCCGACAAAACTGTTTACAAAAAAGGTGCTGGTGTTTAGTTTGCTAAACCCCTGGTCTAGAGCACACCCTTCGAGCTGATGCGATTCTGATTTTATGAAATCTATTTTACGACGCTGTAAATGGAGATAACTGGCAGCAATGCAAACTACTGTCTACAGCCTCGCACGTGAATTCTGTCCTGGCCAGACGCCCCTCCGCACCTCTGACAAGCCCCAGCCCAATTCACCACCACAATTCGACATGACCTGTATTCCAGTAAATCTGTGCTTTTTTTAGACTCCTCCTTTGATCGGGTATAAGTGGGTCTGGTTCCCTCACTTAATTAACAGGCTGAGTAAAAACTTTAACACGCTATTGACATCTGTGTGAGAGTCATGATTTCACCTTTTTCTGAATCGATCTTTTCAGTTCCGGAGGTCTCATCAAGAAGTGCATGGATTCACCTGACGGCCAGCCCCCCGCCCCCCCACCTGAGAAGTGCACTTCCCGGGGGCTGCTTAGGTCCGAGCACAACTTTCCCCTCGGCCCCCAGGGGAAGCTGAGGGGGCGGAGAGGTGAGGGTGGGGGTGGGGGACGCAGAACTCTGTTTTTCTAATTTTAATTTTCCTGTCTGCTAATTCCATGTATCGGTTTCAGTTCATTTAGGTTACCCCCCCTTGGTGGCAGCAACGGCTGGGGATTTGGCGAGCTCTGTAACCCACAATGGGTTATAGAGCTCTATCTCCACCGGTCAGAGAAAATGGAGAGTCTGGATTTTTAGCCTTTTTCTGCTTGTAGGTCGTTTTAAGTAATGAAAGGGGTTATGCTAAGCAAAATGATAAGCCTTTGAAAGGTTTTAAGCACAAGAGTGTTATAATCCAGTTTACAGTTTACACGTTCGTTTTGTTTTTATTTTTATATTTTAAATCACTCTGGCTGTTATATGGAAAGTAGACTGACTCCAAGAGCGAGAAGAGAAAAAGGAGAGCAGTTAGGAGGCCATTCTGGCAATCCAGATGAGGGGCGGAGCCGCAGCACCCGAACCCGGCTGGACTTGAACCCTCGGAAAGAGTGCTGGGACGGAGGCGGCGGGAGCAGGAGGGGAGGGGAGTCAGGAGGGCTCCTGGCTCTGGCCCCTGCGCTCTGGGCCTCATAATGGGTGAACGGTGGCTCCTCTGCTGAAACAGAACACCTGGCAGGGGTGGGGTAAGAGTGGGGAGCTGGGACCAAGAGTTCCACGTGAACCTCTGGAATCGGTGTGCCTATTAGCGCTCCAGTGGAGAGCCCAAGTAGATTAGTGGGTACTTAGCTGTAGCTCAGAGAAGGAAAGACTCAGACGGAAGTCTGGAAGTGAGCGGCACACAGGTGTTCTAGAGAGCCTAGGACAAGTGAGCGCCTCAGGGAAACAATATAAACAGAAGAGACGAGGACTAAACTCCTGGGTTCACTAACATCTGAAGGTCAGGAGGAGAGAGGTGAGGCCCAGGCCCTGACCGCACACAGAAGGAGCAACCGACGAAGACTGAGAAAACCAAGACAGTATGGTGTTCCAGAAGCCAAGGCCGTGTCTCAAAGAGGACTGGGCAGCTGGGCCTTGTGCTACTTAGAGATGAAGCGAGGCTCTCCGTGTATAAGGAAGCAAGGGCGCCTGACTGTTCGTGCAGCTGGCTCCCCAGGGAAAGCAGCACCTTCTTGGTGGGCCCAGAGTCACTCTACTGTCTGCTTTGTTTCCAGAGGTCATGGAACAAATCTGTCAGTCACCATTCTGCCCCCACATATGTGCTGGGATCATGAGACAAAAAGAAGACCTAGTCTTTAACCCTAAACTGTAAGATCAGAACAGGAAGAGAACGTCCATGCTGAAAGGAGACCGAAAGGGGCACTCGGTGGCTCACTCGGTTAAGCGTCCGACTTCCGCTCAGGTCATGACCTCGTGGCTCCCGAGTTTGAGCCCCGCGTCAGGCTCTGTGCTGATGGCTCGGAGCCTGGAGCCTGCTTCGGATTCTGCGTCTCCCCCCTCCCTGCCCCTCCCCTGAACATGCTCTGTCATCTCTCTCTCTCAAAAATAAACAAATGTTTAAAAAAAAAAAAAGAAGAAGAAGAAGAAGAAAGAAAGGAGACATAAAATATTTATAGAAAATGGAGACTGATAATCGGGGCCTGCTGCTGTGACCGCCTCCCCCCCCCACACCCGCGGCTTCCCGGGCGTATTATTCCTCCATCACTGCTCTCCGATCCCTTCCTTCCCAGCATTTAGCTACACGTGTGTTTACCGTCGCCTTCCCCCGGAGCGTGAACTCACAAAGGCAGGGGAGGAAGATAGTTTCACTCACCAACACGTTCCTGGGTCCAAGCACATACTCGATATATCCTCGCTGAATAAACAGAACCACTGGTCGGCCTCCTCCATTTGCTTTTATAATACAGGAAATGACAAAAATACTAACAGGCAAAAGAGCAAAGGGTCACCCATCTGAGACTTTTAGGCACTTACTTTTCAGACATGGTCAAGCCCAATGTAAAATAACTTATTTTCCAATTTGGATAGCTGACAAAAATATGTTATCTTCTTAAGAGGTGATGGTAAAAGGAGTAATTGTTAGAAAGACCCCTACGGCTATGCTCTGAAAGTCTTCTGGAAAATTAAGCCAAAGCACCGCAGAGCGGTAATATTTGAAATACCGGACTTAAAACAAGATGCCCTTTCTGAGAGCAGCCACACAGCAGTGGACAAGTGCCCGGAAATACCGCCACAACAGTCTGACAAAGTGGCTGAGTTCCGAAATAGACTAAAAATCCAATTCACCACAGACAGAGCAGGCAAAATTATTTGCAACTAAATTTCTTTGTTTTGGCCACAAAGGCCCCTCGAGAACAAAACGCGGATGAGAAAATCATGAAACCCATTTTTACCTCTTTTCTAGAGCAACAACCTCGTGTGCCCGAATGCAAGAATCCACACAGTGACTACAAAACTTCTCACGCCACTTCCTAAAACGGACTTCCAGATGCGGCAAGTTGTTTCAGAAGCACCGCCCTGACCGCCCCTGCCAACTATGTGGCACTTGCTGACAGCGTGTCTCTCTGCAGACCGCGGCATGGACGTGTGACCCCAACCATCGACTAAAGCCCTCTGAAGACAGGAGCAAGCAAACCGTGATGGCACCAGAAGCCTTTAGCTCTGCAACAGACCTTCGCGCCACCGTGAGTAGGAACTCCCTGAAGTGAAGGGACGATCGCTCGTTAGTGTGAGCCTTTTATCACCTCTCACAACACTCGGCCGCTAAAAAATGGCCGCCTCTCCTCTGGCTTTACGTGCCTTTGTAAGGACGTGCGCACGCGCGTGGTTTGTAACCAAGTGAGGCGAGTACTCTTGAGCGTTTATGATTCTTAACACCTAGTTCTCTCCTTGTGCAAAGACAGAGTTTTGGGGGCTTGTGCGTCATGCTGGAAGGTTCCAGTGCTATTTCCCAGCAAAAACAGAAGTGCTAGTGCCGGTTAAGTACAATCCTTTGTGTTTTTACTCTACCCCATTTTCAGGTAACTGGGCTCCAAAATACTTTCCAAATTGAAACATCATTTTAAATTAAATAGTGAATATTAAAATATTTAGTACTTGGTCGATTTTTTACAGATAGTAAAAACATTTCCATAAAAACAAGAGAGTTACCTTTCTTCCTAAGGAAATGTTTTAAAATAAAATACCTAACCGCCAAGACTGATCGTTGTGTTTGGTGACATCGCATATAATCTTTATGCTTAAATTTGCACGTTTTAAAAATTATATCTTTAACTGACTCTTCTTCTTCTAAATCAAATAGCTTCCTAAACAAATAATAACGTGGTCCCCCCTCGCATTTTCCCTCACGATTACACATCCATATGTATATTATTGAGCTTGCAAGGAACCAACCGTCCAGGCGTGACGGGTGTCTGGAGCTCCTGACACACTGGGAGCTTAGAACTCAGCGTCGTCTCCAACAGAAACAGTATTTACCACGCTGGCTGGGTGTCAGGTTGGGTGCCACAGGACACTCGGATTCCCTCGGATTGCCACAGTGGCCAAAGGCATAATTATAAAGAACCGCCCTAAGATTAAATTCCATTTCTGGGGAAAACCAAACCTGAGAAACTATTCCCGGCATTGGTCTCAGGACCTGCAGCCGAATCAGACCCTGGAATTTTAATACAAACAAGCGAACAAGCAAAATAATACTTCCTGGTCTCTGAGAGGAACAAAAGGGGCACAACTGAGCAAATGCGGAAGAGTTGCAGAGAACCACCTGGCCACAAAAGACAAGCCGCCTGAGGGGCTCTGTGCGTGGAACGGTGTACACACCAGGAATTGCATTTCATCTATAAAGATTTCAAGTATTCAAGAAAGATGGTATCAGAAACGCAAAACTTAACAAGCTAAAAGAACGTTAACCTGTCTTCCTTTTTAGTGCAGGCCCAAAGGAGGGGTGGGGGGAGCTTTCATACCTGATTTATAAGATGTTAATACAAATCACAGTCCAAACCTCCTAAATTTGGCATGAATCATACATTAAAAACACCCTCCCCGGTTTTATAGGCCTCAAATAAACCGCTGGGCCAAGTATCAGCTTGGTGAGTCTGATAACATCTTACAAAAAATGGCAGGCTTTCAGAGCCCTGGGCTGGCTCTCCCTGCCCTGACGGAGTCTTCCAAGTGAAGACAAGGGCGCAGTAAAACATCACGCAGCCAGGGCAGAAAGGCAGCCCGGGCAGGAGCGCCGAGTACAAGTCCCGGCACAGAGCTTGGCTGGGCAAGGACGACGGGCGCCCGCTGTCACTACAGTCGCCCTGAGCACGCGGTCCCCTCAGGCTTTTCCGCGGCTTCTGTTAAGGCTGCGTTACAAAGCTGAAACTAAAAAGCTCTTAGAAGAGAGGCTAAGGTCTGTCAAGAAGGCAGTTCCTCACCTCCCCGCCAGTACTGGCCCCTATCACTCAAGCTAATTAAAATCCCTGTTACTTGGAACAGAAGAGCACCCCATCCCCAAGAAAGAGATGGAGAGAGAAGTGAATAATGGGTCTCCTATGGTTCTAAGATGATACAAACGTCACACGCCAGGCAATGAAAACTGATGGAGAGAACGGGGCCGGTGGGGGGGGGGGGATTGAGGGTACACCTGGGACGAACACGGAGTATACTGTGTAAACTGCTGAATCACGATACCGTACACCTGAAACTAAGGTTAACACTGTGGCAGCTACGCTGCAGTTAAAATAAAAGGAAAAACAACGGAGACCACTGAAAGTGTTGTAGGTAATTTTAATGCCTTGGAATTAGTATTTCTGAAACGAACTGACGAAACCAGGATACAAATTTTTACATAAAATATGACTTCCCACCAGTAACATCATAACTAAAAATTACTGCATTTCGATATCACCAGCAATTATAATATCACGAAGGGGGAAGGGGTGGTTATTTCCTGATACTTTATAAAACACTTGGAACAAACAGAAACACACATTCATTGTTGGTGTCATAAAAAAAGCGGTGTGCCTGTTCCTTTTAAAGATCATTTTATAAAATGTAGAACAGGATACCAAAGAGATAATTTTTTTAAGTTTATTTTCAGAGACAGAGAAGAGAGCAGGGGAGGGGCAGAGGGGGAGAGAGAGAGAGAGAGAGAGAGAGAGAATCCCAAGAAGGCCCTGCACTGTCACCACAGAGCCCGACGTGGGGGCTCGGACTCGTGAACCGTGGATCACGACCTGAGCCAACACCAAGAGTCGGACACTTAACCGACTAAGCCACCCAGGGACCCCTCGAAGGGAGAATAATTTTTAATATTTCCCAACCCCTTCCTCCTCGTTCACACACTTACCCAGCAGCAAAAGAGCCGCCGTCTTTGGTTCTTCCTCTTCCTTCCTCCCCACGTCCCATCAATCGCCGAGCACGATCTCCCAATCTCTCGCCACTGCCCCCAGCTGCGTGCACACTGGGACGGTGGCCTTACCGCGCAAGCACTCAGGACGGCCCCTCCTGCGTGGACGCTAAGGGGCTCTGCGCCCGCGGCTCCTTATCCACTCAGCAGGCCCCCTGGGGCAGCCGGCCAAGCCCCGCCTTCGCTCTCCGTCCCCCTCCACTGCTGGAGTCTCCACACGGTTGACACGGGAAAGCCTCGACTACACAGGACATCGACACGTGACGGGCGAGTGCTAACGGCCAAAGCACAGTAAGCGGTCCAAAGAGGAAGATGAAGAGAGACCTCTCTCGGGACGAGAAATAGGTTTAGTGGGTGAGCTGGTGTATTCCGTCTCTCCGGAAGACTGCGTCACACAGGACTGAGGCAAGGCGTTTCCTGTGATCTGTACAAGCCTGCGTCAGCAGACACCTCTGAGACACGCCGTGTGGCAATGCAAGGACAACAAACCTCTCCGATGACCGCCTGCCAGTCCAGACTTCTCTCAAATCCCAGAACCCAAAAGGCTACAGCCACTGAGAAGGGAGGCCCAGAACAGGTAACACGGGCACCGTCGTCGATCCTGCACGGGGCAATGGCGTCATCTCTTCAGATCCTGTCTAAGCCACCGTCCTAGAGGCAGCCGAGAGAACCGCCCCAGGTGCAAATCTGACCACACCACACCCCCACTTAACGCCTGTCCGGGACTCCCGCCTACGTGCCCACCCGGCCTACGAGACCTCGGTCCCCTAGCTCTTAACCCCCCTCCCTCTCTCTCTAGGGCTCAGCCACACGGGTGACTTTCTCCCTGATGTCTGCACACCGCTCCCTCTACTTCCAAGATCTCTCTCGCACTCTGCGCCCCACTCTTGCACCCCACGTTCTCCATCCCATGGACGTAACCATCCCCCAGGCCTCTCCTGGAAAGTCCGCCCTGTGGGCAGGCTTCTGAGTACCCTCTGCGCCTCCCATCAGCTCCCAGCCCCATGCCGGGGGGCGCGTCTCCCCTCCCGAGCACCCCAGAGCGCCCTCCTTCCTCCTCACGCTGGACGGCCTCGCTCCACTCCCCGCCGGCGGACCGCCGGAGGGAAGGGGCGGCGCTCCGCGCACCTGGACTGCCGGCGTCTGCACGGGGCTGGACGCAACCCATCAACGTATCCCCTGGACACACGGTCCACGGAAAATGGAATGAAGGACAACTTAGGACGGTTTGCTGCTGGAATGGCCTCCGTCTCAGTAACAACCAAGGGTATCTCAAAGTGCTTTCAACGACTTGCCAGTTTCCTGAAACCACAGAAAGTCGACACCCACCAGACCACGTTCACACCACGACATACACACACCACTAAGCTGCTTCGAAAGAACCACAGTGAACGTGAAGCAGCCTCCGGAGGCTGCCAGCAGTTACAGCTCACCTCCCCAAAGCTCTTGCTCCAGAACTCTCCCCACCCCTCCCGTCCTCTCCCCACATCTCCGAAAGGAAGCCTTTGCCGGCCATACGCTCGAGTGCCAACTCTGTACTATGCCGTTTTTGTTTGGGAGCCCCTGTTTCCCCGTGTGTCTTTCTTACTGTAATCTGAGAGGCAAGGCTAGGGAGGCTCCCGTCAAACGCGACAGAAGAATCTTTAAGGAAGAACGAAGGGCCAGGACTGGCTGTGTGCCAGCACCGAGCAGGTCCACCTGAGACGGGTTTCTCAGGCGCGAATTGTATGTAAGAGAAACGACGACACGACTTGAGAGCACCAGGCTGTGGGTTCAGAATCAGACCTCCTGACCGCTACCGGCTTCCAGCTCAAGATTCCGAAATACTTGGAAACAAAGCCCAAATGTAAATCTGAAGAACAAAGACTAGCTCCTAATGCCCATTTTAATGGGATATTTTCCCATAAAACAACAGGTAAGCATTCTTTCCCTGGCTCCGGGAAGCAAAGCGAAGCTACCACGAGCCCGCTATGTTTAATTTACGCAGCCGCAGGCAGGCCCGCAGGCCCGCAGCTCATCCAGTTTAAAAATAAGCTACCTTGGCCCGTCCTGTTTTTACCGTAACTCCCATCCGTACGACTTACCGGAATGTAATAGACGCCCATCTTGGGGGTTTCGTTGGCGGTGAGGAGCATTCCTAAAAATAAGCACAATGACAAGAGTAAACATGTGGGGAAAAGAAAGGTGCCCTTTTCTATTTGTTTCACATTCTGAACGGCGCCCCAGGTGCCCAGAAGACGGCGCGGGGAGACGGGCCGGCCCGCAAGCCAGGCGGCCACGGGCTCCAGCGCCCGGTCCTCCTAGATGGGGCGCCTGACCTATCGTGAAGTTCTCTTCACCACGTCCCCACACCATCGGCACAATGCCCAGCTGTACCGGCCAAGGAAATAAGCGGCTTCCATCAGCAGGGGCTCAGGTCGACAGAAAGTCTGCCATCACCTTTCAAGGGAGAGTCTTAGGCTTCGGGCACACGGACAAAGTGTAGTTCTGGCACACTCTTTACGGAAATAAACTGAAGACATTAACAACGAAGGCTTCTTTCTGTTAATCAGGAATCCAAGAACCAAGGCAACGCAGCTGCCACGAAATGCCACGGCGAAGTAGTTCCCAAGGCTTGCCTTCCACCTCACGCCTGAATGGAAAACCACGTGACTGACTCGAAGGGAATGCTGGGTGCAGCGAGGCAGGAAAAGACAGACCATCCACAATCTCACGGCCCCGACTCTCACCAGTAATCCCGCCACCGGGGAACCTGAACGGCCTCGACTGACAGAGCGGTTAATAATGTAGTCTTCTCGGGATCTGCATTTTAAGAAGCAGACGCGAAGGACGGGCGAACTTCCTGGCGGTCAATCACGGCACCCCTCTTCCCCCAGGACCCCGTTATGCCGTGGCACAGGACCGGGGTGACCATGCCCCAGTCCTGTTCTCCGCCCTCTGCCGCCTGCGGCCTACTCCTCCCCACAAGCCTCCTGCGCGGCTCCAGCGCTCAGAGCCCCTTCCAGAACGATGCCCTTTCAATACCGCAGAAATCAGCAACCGTCTGGGGAGTTCTCTACAACCCGGTGAGCGCCTTCACAGACACTACCCTGGTGAGCGCGCAACAAATCTCTGAAATAAGAACCAACAGCATCCTTACTTTACAGATCAAAAAAAAAAAAAAAAAAAAAGTTCAAAGGGACTGAGTGCCCTGTCACAAGCTACAGAACTGCAGAGCCAAACCTCCTCCTACACCCCTGAGACACGGAGAAAGAAGTCGTTCTGGGGACCGAGGAGACACGTTACAACCAGAAAGAAGGTTCTCGCCAAAGATACTCCCCAAGCCTGGCTTCACTGGCTTGACGCTGAACACGGATCATTCGACAGCGAGCACTCCACCAGGAAACACAATCCCACCGACCCAACGAACCACAGAGGGGGCTCTAACCCAGTTCCTCTAAAGAGCCCGGCCTGGACACCGCCGACTGTTTTCCACAACGGAACAGGATCTCACTTGGCCCAGCTGACCTACTACCAAACTGAAGCGGGAAAGTCCGGACGAAAACCAATTATGAATAAGAAAAACAGGCAACCTCGACAAAGCCCAGGAACAAGAAGGAAAAGAAAATTAAACTAGCAAAAGAAAAGTTCAGCAGAAATTAAGATGATCACAGGCAAGAGAGGAGAACTTTATTTCCAGAGAACAGCGTGGCCTCACAAAGTCAGATAATTTGCTCGAGGTCACCAAGAGCTCGGAAGGAGAGGAGCTGATAGTCTATGGACTCCGAAGCCTGTGTAATTCAGACTCTGAAACCACAATGACAACAACTAAGATAAAATGAAAAAACTTCTTGTGTGGTCAAATAAATGTCAAAAGTGCAAACATAATCACCGTACAGCAAGAGGAAAAATGTTGTATCACGACAACTGGAAAGCAAAAGACAACCATACATAGAATGTGAGAACAATGACTGACAACACATAAACGTGAGTTTAACACAGGAATGTCTCTCATGGAAACTGTAACGGTGCTTGTGAAGAGACTGTGGCCTTAGGAATGTTTCCTTTAAGTTTCCCTTATAGTGATGCTTATTAACAAGGACAAGATTAAAAAAAATTTTTTTTTAACATTTATTCCTTTTTGAGAGACAGAGGCTGAGCGTGAGCGGAGGAGGAGCAGAGACAGAGGGAGACACAGAAGCCGAAGCAGGCTCCAGGCTCCAGCTGTCAGCACCGAGCCCGATGCGGGCCTCGAACTCACGGACCTTGAGATCAGGACCTGAGCTGAAATCAGACCTTTAGCCGACTGAGCTTAGCACCTGCGGACAGAATCAATTTTAAAAGAGAAGGAAAAGCTCAATAGCGCCTAGGGTTACAAGAACGCACGTCCAGTCTGAAACAGCTCCGCAGAGTGAGGTACCCAGCGTCCCGTGTGGGCACACGGGGCGGCCGCAGAGCATGGGGGCAATCAGCACCCCCCCCCCCCAGGAAGCGCGCGCACACGGATTCTCCCGTGCACGTGCTCCGGGGCTGAAGGAGTCACCGAAGCCCAGAGTTCAAAGTCACAGAGGATGCTCTCTGCCAGTGCTAGGCACTGCGGGCTCCCAGGGCCACCCCGCAAACGGCCCCCGGCCGGCGGTGCGCGTAGAAACGGAGAGGGAGAACTCAGAAAGCCGTACAGTGACGCGACGTTGCAGCGAGGTGGCCGCGTGTGATCCTTCTCCTTGGATTGCTTTCCTACTACATCTTACGAAAGTGCCGGTCTGTAACGGAGCAGAAATTTAAACACGAGAGGGACAACAGAATCGCAGTCCTCCAGAAGCACCTGCACGAGGACAGACAGTAGCGGTCACTGCCTCAAGCGGCTCAGAGCCGCCGGTCTGCGGGCACCGAACTGGGTCAGAGAGGAGAGGCCGGGACGCTCCTCCCCACGCGCTCAACTGCTGACGAAAAGTCTGGAGCTTGGGCTCTGACTACTGGGGCGCCAAGGCCGTCTGCGGGCGGCTCGAGCTGCTCTTTCCTATGCCGGGAGAGGACACTTGACGCAGGAGAGCGGGCGGTCTCTCTCAACCGGGAAGGCGGTCTCCGGGGCCTGGAGAGCAGCCCAGGAACCAGGCCGGGTACTGTACGTCATCGTCCAGCCTGAATTCGGTCTCTCTGGGCCCAAAGCCCACCTTCTGTTCTCGGTACCAGTGACGCGACCCCAGCGAGCCCGGTTCCCGGCGGTGGCGGGGCTCAGACGTCCGTGAGCCCCACAGGCCGCACCACGCCGACGCGCGGTCACGGGGCCGACGCGGAGACGCGGGAGTCGGCTGAGTGAGCAACCCGAGCGAGACAAAACAGGCGCCAGGAAGGCGGAACCATTCCTCAACGTTCTGAGCAACCTTCGTGTTAGAAAACATTACAAACCGGCAATGGTGATTCGGCTTTAATTACTTCGAAATGAGTAAGCGAGAAGATAAAGAAAGAACGTTCTAGCTGTTCTAAAATATGATTAAGCGCCTGATGATTAAGCAGAAAGCGTCCCGAGCAGAGGGGAAGGGAGCGGAGCGGAGCAGGGGGGCAGCACGCGCGTCAGGCTCGCTCACCAGGCTCGCTCACCAGGCTCGCTCACCAGGCTCGCTCACGGCCGCCCCGCGCCAGCGGCTGAGGCCCAGGTCTCGCCGGGCTTGCGCAGCCCCGGAAACAAACCGTCTGGCTCCGCTCTGTGTTCGGTTCACTTCTCACACGTTACTGGACAGTGAGGTTGTCCTCCTGTTCAAAACACCCACTCTTACAACGTCTCCCTCTCAGAAAAGTGTACTCTGCAATGAGGAGACATGGCGGCCACCTTAACCCGGGGACCACACCGCCCCTCACTGGCCCCGGGTGCCCGTGGGGTGCGGTCTGACCCGGAGGACCCTGGCGCGCCTCTGGTCCACGGTATTTCACCTACAGTGCGTCCCAGTCAGATTTAACTTCTATGTGAGAAAAAATACACGGGCTGGAGGCACAAGGTAAGTGACCCCCCGCGAACCAGCCACGCAAATCCAGGGTGGGGGACAGCCCAAGAGACTACTACCCCAATACTGGAAAATTCAAAGAAAGAAAAAAAAAGACGGGCGTGGGGGTCCGACTATCCTGGAGTGAAGGAAACTAGAGATGGCCACAGCTCAGTGCAACGCACACCCTTGATTACAGCCCGGTTCTAAACAAGGGGCGTCTGGGGGACAACTGGGGACACGCGAGAATAGACTGGACATAAGACAATACTGGGGACCGAAAGTCATTAGAGGGGCTGGCGGTCCTCGGCCTCCCAGAGGGACGTCTCGGCTCAGACAGGACGCACGCCGCAGGCCCTGAGCGGACTTCCGCACCTCCCCCACGTCGTAGCCGTGCCCTGCGCTGCGACGGATCCCCAAGTCTGGCCAGCGAGTGTAACAGAAACATCACGCAAGACGCCCGTGTGATTTCACATTTTCTAGTAGACAGATTACAAGAAAATACTTTTAACAACAGGTAAAATGAATTTTAATGTATCTCATTAAGCCAGCATGCCCAAAGTATTTTCGTTTCAGTATACAACCGACATAAAAAGTTAAAGATCTAGTTCACGTGATTTTTCATCTGTATGTCTTCGAAACCTAGTGAGTAGTTTACACTCAGCACACCCCAGTTCAGGTCACTCACGCTGCCAGGTCTCAAGGGCCACACGCGGCCATGCAGCTTCCGTCTCTCAGCACTAGCTGCCCTTCGGTCTCTCACCCCTCGGGGCGCCTGGGTGGTCAGTCAGTTAAGCGTCCGGCTGGGCTCGGGTCATGATCTCACGCTTCTGAGTTCAAGCCCCACATCAGGCTCTCTGCTGTCAGCACAGAGCCTGCTTCGGGTCTTCTGTCTGCCTCTCTCTCTGCCCCTCTGTGGCTCTCTCGCTCTCTCAAAAATAATAAACATTATTTAAAAAAAAAAAATCCTCTCACCCCCTCAACCCAGCTAAACCTGCTCACCACCCCGGTTCCCACCCCGATCTCACCTAATGGACTCCTCCTCCTATGCAGCTCGGACCCCGTTTCTGGCCGCTGATGCTACCTGGGACCCCAGCACCCGCATCTGCGATTTATTGCCGAGCTCCTCTGAGCTGGACCTCGCCCCCACCACTGCAACACAATCCCCTCAATGATCACAGATACGCAGCTTATGACAAAAATGCAGCTGCCCCGTCTTCCTGGGAGGGCGGCATGTAACCGGAAAGGGCATGGGCTCCAGACCCCAGGAAGGCTGGCTCCAGCCCAGGCCCTGCCACGCACCAGCTGAGCCACCAACTCCGGCCCGATTACCCAACCGTTCTCGCCTCCCAAGATGTAAGACAGACAGACGGACAAGAAAAAAGAAAGAAACGTGTGGGCCACGAGCTACAGAGGGCTCTGGAAAGATTAGATGATAGTGGTTGTCACTGAGCCTGGAAGCACAGGGGCATTTAAGAACGTGTTCTTTCCTCTCCTGCCTCCACCTCGGCCGCCCTCGAACCTGCCGAGCAGGGACCTCTGGATCGCTCGTGCCTCACTTCGCTTCTGCTCTACTTTGAAATCTGTCCCCCCTTTTCCCGGGATTCTGTCCATTCCTGTTAAGTTTCTCAGCTGGCTCCTCCTCCTCATTCCTGCCAAAGCGGCCGCGGGTCCTGCGCCGTGGGCTTTCCCACGGCGACTCTCGCGCTCCCACTTCGATTACAGGCCGCCATGCTTTGCGACTGCAGACCTGCTGCTCTTGAGGCCGCACTGCCCACCGCGCACCTGACCCGGCTCCCGCTGCACGGCCCTCGGCCTGGATACTCTCGGTACGTCTGGGATCGGGCCGAGGAATCTGTCCTTTTTAAAAAGCTCCCTGGCTGATACTGCCGAGCAGCCAGGTTTGAGACCCTGCCAGACACTGTCCTATCGCCTCCTGATATGCAAATGTTCAAGAAAGAAAACAATCCCTCTAAACTTGCTCTGTCTCATATGTTCGCAATCAGCTCAGAGCATCCCTTCCTACCAATTTCAGTTCAAAACTAACGTACCTTTTAGAGGATGGAGAACCTTCTGAAAGCGCCGTCGGAACAGGTCCTGACTACGGGCCGAGCCCAGATCGAGCAGCACATCGCTCTCGGGCCTCCTGCACCCTGGCTCCCACGAGGGAACCCCAGCAGGGCTCTAGCACACACGGCTCCCTCGCCGTCCCCAACGAGCCCCACAAACAGGACCGCATCGCACCCGTCGCCGCCTCTCCTTCTTGCCGTTCCCAGCCCGCTCCCTCCCAGGGATGGCCTCATCTCGCCGCCCCACCGACCGAATCCCACCACCGCCCCAAACAAACAAGCAAACACCGCCTCTGGCACCTCCCCTTCCCAGCTGCCGTTCACACACACAGAACGGATTTTCCCGGCCTTGCCTCGTAACCATCTATCAAAACTAGCTGCATACGTCTGTCCTCAGAATGCGACTTTGCTTGAGAGTGGGAACCATTCTTGTTTTCTTTCCAAAACTCTTTACAGATGTCTCAAATGTGTTGTAAAATCTTGAAATCCACAATGTAATTTGCAGAACAGTATACAACATGAAAGATCATAAAACCCACAGCTTCCTGGGCCTCCTGGATTATCAGGCAATCCCAGCCTCCTTCGCATCGCTTACCTCGATTTCCACACACAGATTACTAATCACATAAAAGGGTAAAGAGCACACGAAAATAGCATCTCACCTGCCACCTGGCTATACATTGTTACCAGTTTCTACTAACAGCTAGGCTGGCCAAGGGCTGAGTCACTGAAAGCGCCATTTCCTGAATCATCCACACCACTTCCTGCTCCTGATTCTTCCAGTAAATATAAGACCCAAGAACAGTCCTGACCAAGCCGAACCGTCTTAACACACGAAGTGAAATGTGTTTAAAACCCAGTGAAGCACAACTCAGATCCGCCCCACTGAACGACCCACCGCTGCGCGCCGCGTACCTGAGTTGGGATAGAGGCAGACATCATTAATGTCATGTTCTGGTTCCAAGGAAGTGAATATTTTCCCCTAAAAGAACAGGCAAAAGGAATTATTAAAATAGTGAAAGGAAGACAACTTTTGAAAATGTTGAGTAAAGAGAATAAGCCGGAGGTATGGCGTAACCACGTGCTTCTGTGCAGCGAGACGGGGCCGTGGCCGTGGTGCTGTGTGAAGAAAGAAAACCCCCTGATCGAAAGCACAGAATTTAAGTTTAAAATATGGTAGAGAGCTCGTTTTATCAATTTATCAAACGCTTTCACTTTAGAGAGGAAGAAACTGGGGCCTACAGGGGAAAGGCGACTTAACCAAGGAAATAAATCCAGTTTCACAGATAATGTTCTCCTAGCGGCAACGGGCGAAGTTGAAATAAAGTTGTGCATCAACTCAGAAAAGTCCTCAGGATCTGGAAGATGCACCGCAGCTAAACTCGAACCCGAAGAAGACAAAGCCCGGGAGGCGTCACCATGGCCGGACGGAGACGCCTCCTGCTGCATGTCCATGGTAAGGCCTTGAGGACCGAGTAAGACAACGGGTATAAAATAGTTTAGAAAAGAAATCCCGTCAGTACGTAAGGAGCCCATTACACAGGAAAGGCCACCACGCTTTTATTCTCAATGGGGGAGGGGGGAGGAGTGGGCCATGTTTTTAAAAATTGAGAGAGGGAAAGTAAAAGAAACGAAAGACAGGAGATAAGATGGGAATGGGGAAAGGTGAGGAGAAAGGTGAGGAAGGAAAGCCAGTCAAGCAAAACCAAGTACTCTGGGTGGCGGTCGAGGGGGCGTATTTAGTCGTAGCGGCAATGTCAAAACAGAGCTCACCGCGGCAGCGGCTGTAAGTGTCTGCCAGCTCCTGCATCTCCTAACTCATTACCGGAGGCCCCACGGCAAGGGAGGGAGGCAGTTAAGGTACAGGGTGGGGCTGGAGGGGGGGCGGACGGCTCTTGCACGCTCGGGGCAAAGCTGCAGCCAAACTCTCATTCGAGACAGAGCTCGAAAAGGGCCATCCTTTGGGAGGTAAGCAAATGAAAAGTGAACACAAAGCTTGTGGTCCAAGCAGCCGGAAATCCGGGACGTAGCTGAGGGTGAGGGGGCGGCGTCGCAGGCTGCTGGGTCGGGCACACTCGGGCCCCTGGGAAAGAGGGTGCCTGCCCTCTGGAGCGGACGCCGCACCCCCTGGACCCTGCACCCCCTTCGCCTCGGAAACGAGTTAAAAAATCAAATGGGTGGGGGGGGGGCGCCTGGGTGGCTCAGGCGGTTAAGTGTCCGACTTCGGCTCAGGTCATGATCTCACTGTGAGTTCGAGCTCCACGTCGGGCTCTGGGCTGACAGTAGAGCCTGGAGCCTCCTTCGGATTCTGTGTCTCCCTCTCTCTCTGTTCCTCCCCCACTCACATTCTGTCTCGCTCTTTCTCAGAAATAAATAAACGTTAAAAAAATTTTTTTAATCAAACGGAAGTAACGCTTTTTGACTCAAGACACAAAAGTTTGTAACTAAATACAAAGAACTCTTAAAGGCAACCGCTGCACCGAATGAATTTTTCCCCATTTTGTAGACGAACCAACCCTTCCCTACTTTCTCAAGATACTTAGAGTTTTAAAGTGAAAGACGAAAAGCATAAAGGCAGATGAAAACCAGAAATATAGACCTTGGTTACTTTTACTTAAATGATCCTTGGAATTGAGGGGAAAGAACAATAAATGTTTTTAAGAAAATAGTGCTTTTTAAAAAAAATACTCAAGATATTATTGCAAAGGGGTCATTTCCAAAAGCCAATTCTCGGAGACAGGTTTTAAAAGGTATGAAATTAAGATGCATAGTAACGCTGACATGGAAGGTAATTGGCAGCTCATAAAAACCTGCCCGAGGCGGTGAGACGGCCTCAGGCTCTAGGAGGTTCTCACTAGCGGTGTTTTTAAACCGTGATTTACTCTCCGCCCAAGCGAACGGGTAAAACGGCAGGCCGGTTCTAGCAAACCAGGAAAACCTCGTGGCGGGAA
Source organism: Paguma larvata (assembly GCA_030068075.1). NCBI lineage: Eukaryota > Metazoa > Chordata > Mammalia > Carnivora > Viverridae > Paguma > Paguma larvata. The sequence continues at coordinate 7,345,664 of CM057836.1, forward strand.
GAAGGCAGTCTGGACTACTTTATCTACACAGGACTATTATCTGTGCCGAAGCCCCTGTCTCCCAAATGGGGACCCCGCGTCTCTTTCTCAAGAGCCTGCATAACTCAAAAAAGGCAACAGAGAGAAAGGGAACTCCGGGAAAACACACTAACAAGCAATGTCAACAAAGAAGTACGTACTGAGTTCTTGTTCCACATTTTGATGATTCGTGAGTCTGCAGACAAAATCAAATCTAACGAATCCTGGAAGTGAACGGACCTAATGGGCAGCCCGTACTGGTGATCCTTAACCAGCAGTGGCTTATCCGATCGAAGATCATATAATAAAACCTTAAAAAAAAAAAAAAAGAAAGAAAAGTTATTCCTGTTTAAACAAATTAAATACATTCATCTTAAAAAGCAACTGTGAAACCTGGAAGGACAGGCCCCATCGGTTTCACTGCCTTCTTACGGGCACGGTGAACACCCGTACCCGGGGCACAGAGATTTTAAAGTCAAACAGCAAAAATACTCTCGAAAAATCTCTCAAATCGCCCTTAGAGTACATGGTGTTATGAATTTAACCGGAGAGTAAGTTTGAGGCACACTGAGACTGAGAACCGAAAGGAACGAAGAGGAAAATCAGTAAGAATTTGTGCCATCTGTGAACCAAACCGATATAGACACTGAGGGCCCGCTACGTACCGGGCACTGTCACGGCAGGCAGAAGTAAGAATAAAAGGCCAATGAAGATGATCTGGCAGATTCGCGACGGACTGCGGTGGCCAGGCCAGGACTGCTGGCGGCAGGCGGGGGCGGGCGGTAGGACTCCTCTGAGCCCCGTCACTAGAGGCGAGAGGGCTGGGGAAGCCAGCTCTCAGTCCCTGGTGCCAGATCCTCTGTAGACCGTGACGACAGAGGCCAACTCCCCTGGAGCAGGGTCTCAGACCTGCAGGACAACCTTACAAGTGTGTGAACCCTGCCTTGACGTAAAGAAGGGAAGAAAGAAAAGACGAACTCAACCCTCTGCAGCCGCTCAATCCATACCTGTCAGAGCAGCTCCGCGAAGGTATGTTTCCGCACGGGATGTGGTCAGTGGTGCTCAGAGAAAAAAGGGTTCCTTGTACAAGTAAGTTTTGGAAATACCTGTTAAACGCATTTCTTGTCTAGAGGAACCTCAGAGCCTTCAATATATATTTAAACACACTGTGAGCCTCCAAGAGCAGGAGTCTGGCAGAGTTCAAACTCTGCAGACCACAGAATTCTGTTCCACACGCTCTGGAAAATGTTGCTCTAAACCACAGTCAAGAGAATGCCTGAGGCATACCCACACTCCAGCTCCGGCTCAAGGGCCTCTCAGGTCAACCGTGAAGGCCAGAATCAGAATTTCTCAAGGTGCTAAAATACAGCTTTCCAGAGTACCCTCTCCCCACTCTGGCCGAAACAAGAATGCCTCGTTTTCTGTTCCCACAGTGAACAGAAATATTTCCCATAATACGTACATGTCTCTGAGATACTAACATATTTACCTGCCCCGTGGATGTTCCAACTGCCATGGTCAAGGCGCCATTAAATTTCAAAGCAGAGATTGTGGGTAAACTGTTTATCCTGAAAGGCAAAAGATTCATGTTCCATGTATACATGGTCAAACCTTTCAAGTAAAACGTCATTATTAACTGCAATTCTTTTTTTTTTTTTTAGTTTTTATTTATTTATTGAGAGAGAGAGAGCAGGGGAAGGGAGGGGGTAATGGAGGATCCGAAGTGGACTCTGTGCTGTCAGCATAGAGCCCAATGAGGGGCTCGAACTCATGAACCGTGAGATCATGACCTGAGGCAAAGTCGGACGCTTTACTGGCTGAGCCTCACAGGTGCCCCTGCAGCCAAACTTCCTTAATCGAAACGAAAAATAAGCTATATGTGTATATGATCTGCTTTTAAAAATCTACAGATTATCTTCTTCGAAAACCATAGAAAATACTCTCAAAGTATCTACAAAAAAAAAAAGTTTATAAAACTATAAAACCAACTGAAAAGGACAGGAAAACAATACCTTCACTCTGATTAAGCCAGGATAAGGTGTTCACAAAAACATCCCCTCTTTTGCTTGAGAGGAAGTCACTTTCTTTTTGGGCAGATTATACCCATTTCTGTTTTAAAGTCAGCCATGTCAAGCGAAACTAAAAGACTAATCCTCGGATGGGGTCCAAAGACGGGATGATGAATGGTTATGGCCGTGAATCTGGAACAGACTTCTCACTCAGCAACCGAGAGTGTCGGCACCAAGAGCAACGATCCAGGGTGGGAAGGGTGCCAGACCAGTCAGCAGAGGACAGGCGTCCACGTCCTGGGGACCAGGCCCTGCAGTCCAGGCCATGCGCTGTCTGCACCCTCAAGTCTCTCACGCCACCGACAGCCGCAGCCAGGCCCGCGCTAAAGCGTCGGTGCGGAAGCTCGCGGCCTCTCACGCACACCCTTCGAGTCACTCACTCTGCACGACCAACTCCGGGAGCGTGAGTCAGGGCGCGTAGGGTGTTCTTCACTTCCTCGAACTGGGCTGGTTCTTAACGAAACTTGGTCATGTTCTACAGGTAGGCACTACGTTTATCCCTCGGTATTTAGTTTTTGTTGTCAGAACAGCCTCCCCTGGTCTCTTCCTATCTGGGTATTGCTGCTACCCTCAGAGCCACTGATTTTGCACACGTATTTTGTAACCAACTTCTTTAACTCTCCTATTAGCTCTCACGATTTTCCAGCCGATGATTCTAACTGGGTTTCTCAGGCAGACACTCATACCATCTGCAAATAAGGACAGCCCGTCCTCCCGTCCAAGAATCACGCATACTTCCTTGTCTTTACTGTACTGGCTCCACCTTCCAGAAGCTCACCTCAAATAATAGGTGTCAGATAATAGGTGACAGCGTGTAACGCCTGCACAGAAAACAGCGAAGCTGAGCATACACAAACCAACGACTAAAATCTCCCGAAACGGAAGCCGCGAGCAAAACTGTTGTAACATTTTGACACACACCCAGATGTTTTCCCTATGCCTCCGCGCGCGTGTGCATCACTGTTTTTCTTATGAAAATGAGATAAAACTCCGTAGGCAAGAGCACGATTTGCTTTTCCACTCAGCAGTACATGTGGAACACGTTCCCCTAGAAATAAATGTACTTTTGCAACATAATTCTTAAATGCTTACGTATGCCATTGCTCAGTATTTCCCCATCTATAAAATAAATACAGTAACAGCACTTACATCAAAGATTGTCCTTGTGATAAGTTAGTAAGTGTATACGGAGAACTAAGGACACTAGCTGGCAAACTGTTGGCTACTGTTTCCACCCTGCTGTATTTAATCAATATTCTGTGGCTATTTCTAACTGTTCAGGATTATCGGAATGGGATGGCCATCGTGGGTGACCGTGGGTGGGACACCTTCACACGGATGCTACCTTTTCTGTCAGGCAATTCAGCAAGGGGTACAAGAGCTTTAAAAACACAGATGCCTGCTATTTAACCCAGAAATCCAGGTTCTCGATCTGTTCCCTCGGAAATAATCGTGGAACTACGAGTGGATGTATAACAGTGAAAAACTAGAAGCATCCTTCACGCAGAAGAGTGGTCTGGTTACTTAAGCTGCACCTGCTGCGTGTAGGCAGGGGGCATCTTTGCTTCCTTTTGTGTATCTCTGAAACTGCTTAGTATCTTCTTATACCAAATCGGTTTTATAAAATAATTTTTTAAAATAAAATAATCATCACGATAGCTAAAAAAGGCCCTGCCCCCAAGGACAAACGAGGCCACTAAAAAGTATTTGTGAATCAATATTCTATAAAAAAAAAAAAAAAAGAATATTTCTAAAGACCACAGTAAAGATTATCTTTTCATAGCCCTCCCTTAAATTTTCTCTAATGTTACTTCTATTACGGTCATAAATTTAAAGTAAAGATAACCTTAAGACCTAATCGTAATACAAAGAACGCTGGCCTGGTTCCTCGCGTGATTTTTCTAAGAAGAAATCGTCAACGACAGAGCTTGCAGTAGAACCCAAGTGTCTCTATTTCACTTCAAAGCCAAGTTAATGTTTCTGAGTAAGAGAGAATGAACTTTTCTGCTTCCTAGGGAGGGGGTAAACAGCTTTCTCTTACAGCTGACTCCCTACTTTCTAAAAATAAACAGCTATTGGATTTGTTTTCGTTCATACCAATATAATGACATGTTGAGAAGCATCTTCTCTTGGTTTATTCTATCCACAAATGTGCAGCTTCACAGTAATTCAGTAATCTGGGCCTTAATGTTTACAGATTTTCTGTATGTGTGTTATATTTCACAACAAAAGTGTCTAATTCTAAGAACAAAAAAAAAAAATGAATGTAAAATGAGTGAATTTTCCACTCTAAAATGGTTTACTATACTCTACATTGTGATTAATGAAGTTGTTCATTAGTATTACTTTAGTAAAACTCAGTAAGAGGGTAAAAATTTTCCTATACTCCCTTGAAGTGTCATGAGTAACAGATGAAAAAAAATGAATTTATTCTTTACTTACATCATGAAAAATACATATTAGAAAAAGATTATCTTTCCAATTCAGTGATTCTTAACCTTTTGTCAAGTCAAGGATGTTTTATATAAGCTGACTTTTCAAAAGACAGAACTATATAGGGGCGCCGGGGTGGCTCAGTTAAACGTCTGACTTCTGCTCAGGTCATGATCTCACGGTTCATGAGTTCGAGCCCCGCGTCATGCTCTGTGCTGATAGCTCGGAGCCCGGAGCCTGCTTGGATTCTGTGTCTCCCTCTCTCTCTGCCCCTCTTCCACTCTTTCTCTCTCTCAAAAAATAAATAAATAAACATAGAAAAAATTTTTTAAATGATATAACTATATAAATTCCTTTCTCCCCCAGAAAAATGCAAATGACACAAAAGTCAGCAATAATTTAGAGGGCTCACGTTCTCTCTGTACCCGGCTCACCAAACACTCCACCTTCCACATGTTACAACTACAGGTAAATGTTTGCCCGGCTGAAATGAATAAATGCTAATAAAGTTATATTCCTGCAAATGTCAATAGCCAGAGAAAGGGTATTCCTGAACTGATAACAGCAAATAATCCCATGTCAGGAATCTGACCAAGAGAGTATAAGACTGCATATTAATACGAGCTCAGAAAAATGTCTGAAAACGTATGTACCAAACAGTAGCCTCTCTGGTGAGTGAAGAAAGGACAGGGGGCCTGTAATTCTTACTTAATTCAGGCATTTAGAAGTTTTCATCCCCCAAGTGAATTACTTTTCTGATTGTTATAAATGTAGCAATTGGCAAACAGGAACAAGAAAATATCACTTGCCTCCCTCAGAGCTAGAATTCAAAGTACCTCTTTCCTTTCCACTTACTGACCAGAGCGGTGAACTCCCGGCTCTATCACCAGACCCTACAGAACTGGAAATACGAATTCCCGCAGTGCATCTATTTTAGTACAATTCCACGGCAACTAACAAAAAGGACACTGTGTGTCGCGCCTTAGAAAGGAATCCTGTCTGGCTTTCCCACTTAGCGAACTTTTCCAAGGAGGGATTTTTACATAAAACAGTCACAACTACAACCTCAGACAGGAGTCTGAAGAACATCCTTTAGCAACTGGTTTTACTCCAGTACTGACACGTGTTTAAATCCTAAGCAGGTGGATGTTTGAAGAGTACAGCGAGTCCCACTTACTCTGAATCTGCCGTGACGCTGCTCAGCGCGCAGTCTAGCAGACCGACCCTGCTGCGAGTTCTTGGGTCCCAGCATTCCACGCGACCCTGAACACAGGAAAAATGGTAATTTTACACAATAGCTACTGCCGGGTGTTTTCAGACAAATAACCAAAAGGAGGTCTTATTTACAGGGATCGTCTCATGGGGGATAAGAATTTGACTTTTTACCTTATACTCTTTTTAATATGGTCAAATGTTTTACGATGAGCTGAATTTTAGAATTAGAAACAAACAAACAAACAAACAACTGGTTAAGGAAAGAAGTCCAAAATGCAATGCATGACCCTTGACTGGACCTCGGTTTGGACGGGAGGGTGGCGTGGGGAGGGGCTGTAGAAGAGATTCTGGTGTATAACCGGGGACACTTAAATACTGTATCGCCACTAAGTATTTAATACGCAATATTATTTTATCAACGTTAACCTTCCTGAAGATGATAACAGTAATATGATTTTACGGAAGAAAAGTCCTTGGGTTATTGTTTGTTTGTTTGAAATGTTCATTTTGGAGAGAAAGAGAGAGCACGCGCACGAAAGGGAGGGGCAGAGAGAGAGGGAAGACAGAGGATCTGAGAGCAGGCTCTGTGCTGGGGCTCAAGCCCACGAACCATGAGACCATGACCTGAGCCGAAACCAAGAGTCGCCTGCTTATCCAACGGAGCCACCCAGGCGCCCCAAAGTCCTTGTTTTTAAGAAAAACATTTCAGAAGTATTTTGGGCTAAAATATCATCAGGTCTGCAACTTATTTCCAAATGGTTCAAAAAACATATTTCATGTAATACACATACACATTTTTATAGCCAAAGAAAGCAACTGCGCAAAATGTAAGTAAGTGATTAGTGAACTATGTTTTCAACTTTTCAGAAAGGGAAGTTTTCAGATTTTCAGGATTTTTTTTTAAAATAAAAGCAAATACTGAAGCAAATATAGCAAATAAAGCAAAACATGAAAAAACAAAATAGGAACTGCAAGCATCAGAGTAAGGGAGCAAGTGGCATAATCCATTTAAGAAGAGTACTGCGTAACCACTGAATAGAATGGCGTAGATGTGCATATACTAGAAATACATCCACCATCTGTTAGGTTAGAAAGTTTGTTTAAAGAAAATAGTATTGGGGGAGGGGGCACCTGGGGGGCTCAGTCGGTTAAGCGTCCGACTTCAGCTCAGGTCATGAGCTCATGGTTCACGGGTCTGAGCCCCTTGTCGGGCTCGGTGCTGATGGCTCAGAGCCTGGAGCCTGCTTCGGATTCTGTGTCTCCCTCTCTCTCTCTGTCCCTCCCCCACTCGTGCTCTCTCTCTCTCTCTCTCTCAAAAATAAATAAACATTTTAAAAACAAGAAAAGAAAATAGTATGGGGGCGCCTGGGTGGCTCAATCAGTTACTCGTTCAACACTTGATTTCAGCTCAGGTCATGATCTCAGGGTCGTGGGAACAAGCCCCACGTCGGGCTCCAGGCTCAGCGTGGATTCTCTCTCTCCCTCTGTCTCATAAAAAAGTACTACGATCCGACTGTCTTTTTTTAAAAAATGTCTGTACCAACACAGAAATCCCTGAGAGGACACACAAGGAGTTACTAACAGTATTTAGTAAGCACAGGGAAACGGGACGGGGTAGGGCAGAAGGGAACTACGCTTCTCAGTTTCCACGCTTCTGTATTATTCCATTTTATGATGATAAAAAACATCTACAGAAAGATTTTTTAAAAACTATTTACTATAATAACCACCTTAAAAGTAAGACCTCAAATATACTCAGAAGACCTCATGAATCATGTAGTATTATTACAAACGTGTCTGTCACAAGCGAAATAAAAGCAATGTTGGAAATCACGCAGGGAGCAATTCCAACTGGTCTGGTCTCCGCGCCTTCTCAGAATGAAGTAATGGACTTTATGGACATAAAAAAGAAACGTCACATTTCAAAAACAAAAGAATAGGGATGCAGATAAACTCCAGAGTAAATATAAATCTTTTTTGAGCCATAATGATTTTCTGTGACCTAAATTTGAGTATCTCTACTGCTAAAGCCCGCACTCTGCGGAACTCCAAAAAGCACTAAACGCAAGCCCTTACCGTCTGATTCTCACGGTAATAATAAGTAACAACACCTGCCACAGACAAATAAAAATCCAACACAGAATATCAAAATCCGTGTAAAAGTGACTCTGAAAGTCTGGTCTGACTACGCGGATCAAACTGCAAGCCCCCGGTAAGCCGGGAGTTTTAGGAACCCCAGCCTTTAGGCAAGAGGGGTCTAGTCTCCCCTCAGGGGTGGGCCACAGAAACAGCCTGGTTGGAGCAGCCTGCTCTGGTATATACCTTTTCTTACAGAGCACATATCCGTAAGGATTAAACTGGTCTGTAAGGACCCTATTTAAAATCTATTTTTCCAAAGAAAATCTTTCAAAACTTCCCCTTGGTAATCTCAAGAAAACTACTTACCAAGAGAATGCTCCGTTGGCCTGATTTAGGCATAATACTATTATAATACATTTAACACAGTTTTATGTATTTTCATTAAATCAACTCTGTGTCCCATTTCAAACCCTCATCTCTTAACGTAAAAACAGTCTGAGAAGAAAGAGAGGCGCCCAGCTGGCTCCATCTGAGTGCCTGACTCTTGATTTAGGCTCAGGTCATGATTTCACGGTTTGTGTGACTGAGCCCCAGGCTGGGCTCTGTGCTGACAGCGCGGAGCCTGCTTGGGATCCTCTCTCTCCCTGTCTTCCTGCCCCTCCCCAGCTGGCGCCCTTCTTTCTCTCTGTCTCTCTCTCTCAAAATAAACTTAAAAAAAAAAAATAACTTGAATAGAGACCTAGATTCATCCATACGGGGACTGGTTTAATAAATGACAGTACATTCCAAAAACGGAATCGTACACATCAGTCTTTAAAAACTGGTTTAGCACTGTGAGTAAGTACAAGCGCCAATGTCTACAGACACATAGTACACACTATTACGTTAAAAAAAAAGCAAACAAAGAACTGTAGTATATAATTTCATCTTCGTAAAAAACTTTAAAAATATCAGACTGGCACGTACGTATACCTCATACACCTAGAAAGACACAATGAAGAGCCGACTCGGGGCTGTAGGATTTGGGGACTAGAAGGCACCAGATGACATTTTCCCCATAATATGTTTCTAACCCTTTGTTTTACTGGGAGTATTTACTGTAATTAAAAATGCAAATCTGGGAAAACTGGTAACAAGTGAGAAGAACGTGGATTCGAAGTGCTGCAGTTTAAAGGGAGAACGCCGTGCATCCGGAGCGCTGCCACACGGGACGTGCGAGTCCTGGCCCCGTGTGCCTCGACGGCGTAGGACGCTTCTGCACGGCGTGTCTCGCACGGCTGTCACCGGCATCCCTGTAAAGCTGCCCCGCCATTACAACGTCCCGTTCGTCGATGAGGAAACTAAGCCTCAGGGAAATAATTCAGCCGTACAACCGGGAAGGAGCAGAGAGCTGGGACTCCGGGACAGGGGGCCTCCGGTGAAAGACGAGGCTGGGTGTCGCACCGCCGCCGGTCCCGAGGTCAGTGTCAAAGCCGGAGCGGACGCACGCAGGGGCAGGCTGCAGCAACAGAAGCACCGAGGCACGCCACCGGTGTTCCGTACAAAACGCAAACCAGTGCCTGTGGCTCCGCTGGCACCCTGTTCAGAACTAGGAACTCTCCCTCTTTTTTTTTTTTAATGTTTATTCGTTGAGAGGGAGGGGGAGGGACAGCGAGAGGGGGGACAGAGGATCCAAAGTGGGCTCTACACTGACAGGAGTGAGTCCTGAGCGGGGCTCGAACCCGCGAACCGTGAGATCACGACCTGAGCTGAAGTCGGATGCTCGACACACTGAGCCCCCCCGGCGCCCCAAGCAAGTCTGTCGGTAAGTAAAACTCCACTCGTTATCAAATGGAAACCAAGTATTTAGAAAAACTAAAGGCGTCGTCTTCTTACCTCTATCGTTCCTGCGGCAAACAAGCCATGCGCCGCGTTGATGTCACACACGTTATTCTCCCTGAGACAGGAACGACGGACACCGTCATTATGTCAGGCGGAAGGGATACTCCGTGAACAGACAGCCCAGTCTTGGGGAGAAAGAAGACACGCAGCTTCTTCCTCACCCACCCGCGCGTGAAAAACACCAGAAATGAATGTGACGCGCCATCTGCCAGGCGGAGGAGACCAGAAAGGAATTCCTTCTGAAATACTCCCTACCACCATGAGAACGAAGGCTCATTCCACTCTCTCCGTGTCTTCTCCCGCGGCAGAAAGAACACAGGCCGCCACCAGGCCAGCCCTGAGACCAGACTAGCGTGAGCTGGGCACACTCATCGAAGCCTCATTTGCTTTTCTGTGAAATGGGTACTTGGCCTACCTCTTTCGGTTGTGTGAGGATTACATGAAAAACACTACGAAACGTTCAGCACAGCATCCAGACGAGACACTCGATGAATAATAAATCATAGCTGCTATAAACAGGAAGTGTGCAGCCAAAGAGCAGATAACGTTTTATTATTCAACGATGCATCATGAAGTTACTCTTTGTTTTTTTTTTTTAAGAATATAAGAGCGCTGCGAGCCAGTGCGGAAACCTACCAGGAGGTTACCTAGTCTTTATCGCGACGTGTTCTCCCGACCTTTAAAAGCCCTCTCAAATTCAACAAGTGGTTTATACACTTGGAGGAGCAATCTAGCTCCCACCCCTCACTAGCTCTGTGACCGTGGACTTACCCCCCCGTGCCTCAGCTGTCCTGTCTATAAAATGGGGATACGAATAGTACCCACTGTAAAACTGGCGTAAGTTTAAGATGAGTTAATACATGTAAAACGCTACATGACATCCGGCACCGAGAAAGCATTTTCACTGTCATCATTGTTACGGTGACTCAACATTATTATCATGATAAGTTTATTCTCAAGGATATCTCTTTGAACAAAACAAAAAGGCAGACTACAATGTGTGATAAAAGGAAAACTTGAAAAAACCGTACATGTCTGCCAGCAAAAAGCTAAAAAATAAAATTTTAACAATGGAACTCCAAGTTAATTCAAAATGTCTCCACAACAGATAACAGTGAGGACTGAAAGAACACTGCAAAATATAATAAACCGGACTTCTTAGTGAGTTACAAAATTTTCTAGTATGTTAAAAAAAAAAATAAAAACCCTAAAGAATCACCAGGTCTTTCAGTGAATTTTATGTTTAAGAAAAACTGAAACTCTTTGTAAGGAAGTGGCCCCGAGCTCTGATGAACGCAGCGAGCTGCCTGCTAACGCGTGCGTCTGGCTCCCCCTCCCGGCCGAGAGAAACACCCGCATTCTGACAACAAAACACTCACGCGGCGTCCGTCTGTAGAGGGTTCAAGTACCGTCCTTGTTCTAAGTTCAATCTATAAACTTCAGAGCTGCAAAGTAATGAGCAAAGTTAGAAATCTGGTGACCTGCAATGAGCTTTGCTTCAAGCGAATATGAATTTTAGAAATGTACATTTCTTGCTTACGAGGCACTACTTCTCTCTGTACAACACCAAAACGTATTTTAAGCCTAAAAAATAATCACCTTATGTGTGAGTTTGTTCACGTATAAAAATGATTTAAACAACTCATGTATCAAGGAAATATTGGGAAGTTACTAAGAAGAATATCATTTAAAATAACACAGAGAATACAAGATCCGAAATGGACCTATATGTGGATGTAAGACTAGAAGGAAATACAACGAAATACCATCAGGGTGACACGATTATGGGGGGTTTATACTTTTTAAAATATTTTCCCAATTTTTGGATATATATCATTTTTACCATCATATAGAAGGCAGCATTTAAAAATGAAGTTTTAGGAGCACCTGGGTGGCTCAGTCGGTTAAGCGTCCGACTTCAGCTCTGGTCATCTCACAGTTCATGGGTTTGAGCCCCACATCAGGCTCTGTGCTGACAGCCCGGAGCCTGGAGCCTGCTCCAGATTCTGTGTCTCCCTCTCTGCCCCTCCCCTACTCGAGCTCTGTGTCTCTCTCAAAATAAACACTAAAAGAAAAAGAAAGTAAAATAAAACTGAATTTTAAAATGTCATGCAATGGAGTTAAGCAACTGACTTCACCACCACTAAGACACTATTAGGTCCTCAGGTTGCTCTAGGTTCAAAGCCCCACGCTAATAAAAGTCGAGTAATGCCTAAATGAGCAGTTACTTTGGAACTATACCCTTTGAGCAACTGAAAGGCAGGGATCACGTCTTATCCCTCTTTTAATTCCTCCCCTCGATTTTAAGAACAGAAGTTGGAGGTGGAAAGGAGAAAACAAAGGCGATCGGAGCCAATACCTTGCGCCAACAAAGTACAAGTCACAGGACGGATAGTGGTAGGAGAAATCTCTCCCGAACTTCGGTATTCTGGTTTTGTAGTAAAACCCCGACTGCGAGTGAAATTCGATGTATCTATCATTATGTAAAAAAACAATCTGAAAGTGAAAGAAGAAAATCAGTTTGCTGAGATTTCTAGGAAAAGTATTTATTTCATCATCACTAGAACTGACAAAGCAGGAGAAACTCTGATCTCTCCCACTCCCTCCGTGTACACACAACTCTGCAAGGTGACCAAGGTCAGGGACTAAGAATCAAACCTTTCCCCTGCCTTCTTAATGCCTTCCTGCACCCAAGATAGCTTTTCCTGCCTTCTGACGGAGACTCAGAACAAATGCCCTTCAGGTATCTGGCCCCAGCACTTTCAAGTGTAGAGCACTGCTCAGCAACTTCAACGAGGAAGTCCCTATTTTATTTAAGAACAGTGTAATATTCTCACAATTACCACTCGGGGTTTGAAAAACTCCCTGTCGATTTAATGGTAATGGATTACAAAGGCATCTTAAAAATCTGCAGATGGTATTTTAAAGCAAATTCATCGAGATCTAGGAAAAATACATTATAAAACGGCGTGTCCCCAAACACACGATCAATGACCACCACAGGCAGAAGAGTAAGCCGTACTCCAGTCTCCGGATCGGAGGACAATGCATAAAGCCGTGTCAGCTCGGAAAATACAATTTTCCTTCCAGATGACATGTGACATCACTACAATTTTATTTTATTTTTAAAATGTTTTTATTTTAAATTGAATAAGGTACTCCACTGACAACTCTGTAACTACCGAAAATGACCTCAGGGTTGAAAGACAGACTAATGGAACCAGAAAAGAAAAAAAAAAAAAAACATATATATTTAGCTGCGTTTCAAGCTATTTCAGAACTGTTCCACAACCATCTATTTGCGGTGCTAAGAAAATTAAGCACACAACAATGCTATTTTACTTTTCACATATGAAAGAACACTAGTTTAAATGCAAAAATTAAAAATCACAAATCTACAATCTAACGCCGTCTAAAAAAGATGGCCACTACCAATTCTTAACATAGATAAAGTTTCATACGCGATACAGGAAACTTACTTTGATATTAGACTGGCCAAAGGCTATCGCTGTCACTGTTGTTCTAAAAGATATTCTATATATCACTTATGTGTGAAACTAAAACTATATTCAGAGAAAATAACAGGTTTAATTTTACCGCACTGCCATTTTTAATGCGACAAAGGGAACGTCATAAAAACACTTATCGTGCCTTCTGGAGCACAGCCAGTAACCCCTGCTCTCAGGCATACCTTTGAATAGTCATCAGACAAAGTTTCAAAGGTGACAACTGAAAAACAAGAAACAATAAGAAAAATTACGATTTCCAATCCACATTCTTCATAAAAAATGCAAACTTGGGGCAAAGATTCAGTTCAACACAAAAGTTATACACCAATACTGGTTCCCCCCCCTTTTTTTGTCCTTCCATAAAACAAGAAGAAAGCTGCCACACTGACCCCAAATCACCCAACGGAAAATTAAAAGCTTTGTAATTTCTCAGCACAGATCAGCCAGATTTTCTGCAGAGCTGAAGCTAATCAGATAAACTCACAAAACAGGACGACTTCTAAATTCTGCCCTTTCCTGAGATGCCCGAAACAGACATAAAAGAACATTCAAAACATTATTTCTTTAACAAAGAGAACAGCAGCTTTCTACCCATTCACCCGCTAAACACTTGTTTTTAGCAGCATGTGGAGTCTGTGTTGTTTTTAAAAAGGAAAGGGTAAAACGAGCGGAAGAATACTCAGCCCATCACCTGCATCTGTCTGGACCCCAAACACCAGCAGCCTGACAGGCGTCCCTGCACCCCCCTGCCCCGCCCCCCCCCCCCGACCCCCCCCCCCCCCCCCCCGTGGTGGGCCGCCTTCTCTGCAGGGGGGCCGGAGCCTAGGACCGAGGTGAGCCTCCTGTGCCCAAGGGGAGAGTCATAATCACGCGCGTTTCCCTCGGCTGCTGGCGGAAGGGGAGGGGAGAGATCCGAAGCAGGAGAAGGGCCCAACGAGCAGGCGCCGGCTTGGAGGTGAATCCCGGGTGGCAAGGAGGGCAGGCGGACAGCCGCCGGGAACGGAACGGGAACCTCGGTCCGACAAGCACGGCCAACTGCACCCTGCCACCACCGGCGGAAAGCCTCGGGCGGATTCTTGCCCCGAGGCCGAGGAAGAGCCAGGTGGGCCCGCCAGACCCCTAGAGGTCAGCCCTGCGCACGGAACGCGCCGCGGCCCGGATGAGCTTCGCCTGCGGAGCTGCGAGCTAACGAAGGGACGCTGGAAGCGGCCACGCTCCTGGCACTCTGTTCCCCAGCAAAGAAAACTAACACCCACCGCACTCCTACCGGAAAAAAGCAGCAGAGTGGGGCGCCTGGGGGGGCTCAGTGGGTTAAGCGTCCAACTCTTGATTTCGGCTCAGGTCACGATCTCACGGTCTGTGAGCTCGAGCAGTGTGGAGCCTCCCTGGAATTTTCTCTCTCCCTCTTTCTCTCTGCCCCTCCCCCCAGTAGTGCATGTGCATGCGCGCGCTCTCTCTCAAAATGAATAAACTTTAAAAAAAATTTAAAAAGCAGAAAACCAGCCACATATAAAAATGGTATTTTCGGGAATTCGAATTTAATCTCTTACTTACCTTCCGAATCTAAACACCTTTCGAACTTCAAGGATAACTGATAGGTGTCGTAACATCGAACCCGAGGCTTGTACGTTCCTGTGAGAAAGATTAACGTGCATGAAACCTCAAGGAGGTACTTTCGCAGGAGGTACTACCCTGCGGGCATGTTAAGTACACTTTCTGCTCAGAGGTTCGTAGATTCGGTATAACCGCATGAAAGAAAAAGAACTTAAAAGTAGCTCTCCCCAACATCCCGAGGGGAAAACTAGCAAAGGCTATAAACAAGCAAGTCACAGAAAATGAAACACAAATAACTAATAAACTTCACAAATAACCTGACAAAGTAGATGAAAACAATGATATGGTTATTGTCCATCAGAATGGCAAGGATTAAAAGACAGTTAATATCTGTGTAGGTGAGAGTGCTAAAAAAAAAAAAAAAAAGTACTCTCATACGCTTGGTGATTAGTATAAACTGACGAGTTCTTTGGAGGACAACGTGGCGAATCTGTAAAATACGTGATGTTTACACACCTTGAATCTGTATTTCAAGCGACACAAATTTATCCCAGAGAGACATACCCACAAGTGTCCCAACGGCAGGAAGAGTGTTCACTGCAGCGCTGTGTACAGATGGCCAAAACTGAAAGCCAAAAAAATGCATACGTGGAAATGGTTCCATAAATGATGGCACACCATCACACGTCTCATGAGGGGACAACTCAGGCCCGTCCCAACAGGGAGAGCTGCCGTGACCGAGTAAGAGAGAGCGTGCAGAGAGCGCAGGGAAGCACGGCGGAGTGGCGCCTCCGGTCCCACGTCCGTCAAAGTCAACGCCGACGGTGTACTGGCCGAGTGAGCACAGGGATCGTTTGGCCCCGGGAAGCGCAATTTTAGGGCCTTTCACATTTCATCTTATGCATTTCTCGAATGTTTGCATTTTTTGTAAGTTTATCATGTTTGCAACCAAAAAGAGAAAAAGAGTGATCTTTAAAGCCAATAGGTATTATTTTCAACAAAGGAATGAGGCACTCCTTGAGTCCCCGAGACCTCGTTTAAAAATGGTAGGGGCGCCTGGGTGGCTCAGTTGGTTAAGCGGCCAACTACAGCTCAGGTCATGATCTCACGGTCTGTGAGTTCGAGCCCCGCGTCAGGCTCTGTGCTGACGGCTCATCAGAGCCTGGAGCCTGCTTCCGATTCTGTATCTCCCTCTCTCTCTGCCCTTCCCTTGCTCATGCTCTGTCTCTATGTCTCTCAAAAACAAAAAAAATAAAAACGTTAAAAATGGTATATAGTAGGGGCGCCTGGGTGGCTCAGTCGGTTGGCTCAGTCTGTGCTGACAGCTCAGAGCCTAGAGCCTGCTTCGAATTCTGTGTCTTCCTCTCTCTCTGCCCCTCCCCCACTCTCTCTCTCTCTCTCTCTCTCTCTCTCTCTCTCTCTCAAAAATGAATAAATAGGGGCACCTGGGTGGCTCAGTCGGTTGAGCGTCCGACTTCGGCTCAGGTCATGATCTCTCGGTCCGGGAGTTCGAGCCCCACGTGGGGCTCTGTGCTGATGGCTCAGAGCCTGGAGCCTGCTTTGGATTCTGTGTCTCCCTCTCTCTCTGCCCCTCCCCCACTCATGCTCTGTCTCTCTGACTCTCAAAAATAAACAAACATTTAAAAAAATTTTTTTAATATTTTTTTAAAATGACATATAGTATAATATACCTACACACACATACTACATATAATGCGTGTTATATACTATGTAATTGTTCATATATGTAAAACCATATATAGCATATATAAATCGTACATATGAACTGGAGACTAAGAAATGTGCTAATACTGGCATGGAGACGTACGAAAGTTCCGTCAAATAAGAAAGTGTCTGGAAAAGCGATATTAATGGGTAACATTAAGTCAGCAAAAAAAAATATGTACACAATACACAGGATTCAGGTACCAAGATCACAGCTCAGTCGCACACGGGATGATGCTCTTCTAAACCCTAACATATTAGATCACCTAGATTTCATGGCTTTTTCATATTGACGAATAAATACCACTAATGAAGCATCTTGGTGGCATGAAAATGTATTAGTCCATCACACAGAAAGTTATGTTAAAAGCAACCCTTCCTGGAACTCTCACTCATTGTTGGTAGGAGTGTAAAATGACCTGACCAACTTGGAAAAAGTCTGGCGGCCGGTCGTAGAACGGAACGTACACCTACCCTCCAAAACGAGCCTGTGTAACACTGTTCATAGTGCGTTATCAGTAACACTAAAAAAATGGTGTCCAGCAAGTGGAGAATGGATAAACGCTAGTACGTTCTTACAAAGAAATACTATTTGGTAAGAAGAAAAAACCACTGACAAGGTGACAACATGGACGAATCTCAAAGTCCTAAGAAAACAGACCTCACATAAAGAGAATGCATAGTGTATGACTGCATTTACATGAAGTTTCGAGACAGGCTAAGAAACACCCCACAGAGCAGGGTTGCCAATGCATGGGCGGGGTCAGGATGGACTGCGAGGGACACGAAAGAAGTTTCTGGGGGAAAGGAATGCTCTAGATCTTAACTGGGGTTTGGCCTTCTGAGTTTTCGGCATCTGTCAAAACTCTTCAAAAGATCTGTGCAATTCCCTGTATGTAAATCCACGGAAAAGACAAGCCATAAATAAATACAGTCTGGTTAATGGTATACGTGCTGTGGTATTTATGCGAAAAGTCTACTGGTATCTGCAACCTGCTCTGGAATGCAGCAAAAAACAGGGTTAAAAAAAAAAAAGATGGATTGATGGATGGACAGACAGAGACGAACAGATAGGATCAAGCAAAACACTACTGAGAATCTAGCTGGTGGATAAAAGGATGTTCACTGTACCATTTTTCCCAGCATTTCTGCATGTTTGAAAATTTTTAGAATAAAATGTTAAGGTAATAAAAAAAAAGCGACCTTCCCCCCCTAGCATTTCCTGCTATGAAATGTATGGAAATCATAACCAAAAACATGCTTACCAGTTGCTAAGATATACTGTCCATCTTTTGACACCTTAATAGTGGTACACACGGTGGGCATTTCAAAGTCCTGAATAAGTTCAATTCTCCTACGGACATCTACAAAGAGAGGAAATAAATAACTGATTTCACTACCAGCTGCTTATTTAATTCACAAGAAGACCCGGCATGCAGAGCGGTCACTACGAACAGGTCAACAATGTCCCAGCGCCTCCAAGCCTTGGAACACAGCCCCACCCATCAAGTGGGAAGGAAGGTTTTTTCTTGGTTCACACGTTAGCTTTCTAAGCTTAGTATTTTTTACCTTTTAAAAAGAAAAAAGTATCATCACTAACTGAAAAAAAAAAAAATGTCCCCAATGGTGTATCAAACATCCAGTTTCTAGGGTCAGGGAAGGGGGGACAGAACAAATACTACACCACTCTCATTACTCAGTCACGGCTAAGACAAAGATCCTAGCATTTTTTCCCTCCTAAATAATAAGTTTAAACCTTCAAAATCTTAAGTTTATGTAAGAAACTGCCACCAAGCTGACTTTTGCCTCTGTCGGCACCACGGCTCTGAGCCAAGGGGACCCAGGCGAGACTAAGATTTAGAGCGATCTCTCTGGATCAAAAGGCTAACACTGCCTCTCCTGAAACCCGGTTCCCTCCTACAGTCCACACAATGTGTCTACTGCAAGGACCATGTATGACTCCGTGCCGCCATGCCACCTCACCGTCCTGCTTACTCAATCGAACCCATATATGAGATTCAAACCAACTGAGTACGAATGGCCCACTCGATATGGAAGACACGCGACAGCTTTGAGATGGGCTGAGAGAAAGAGCTGATGGGCAGTTTTTTCTCTAAGTAGCTTGAATCTGTTTTCTACACTCTAGGACGCTGGAGCAGAATGGGGGGGGGGGAGGTCAGAAGAAATCGGAATCGGTGAACATTACTAAAGGAGCAGTTCTTGTTTTCCTTGGATCCCAAGTTTTCATTTTCTAACTTGAGACCTACCTACACAAAGCCTTCTCTTCCGAGATGCTTGCCTGGGGGTATTTATCTCAGACGCAGAAATCCCTTCCAACACCTGAGTCTTTGACTTTGAGAGACTAATTGAAACAACATTCGTGGAAAGATAAAGTCATCTTTCACACGTGACAAGCTGTTATGGAGAAAATCTGCTGACAATTGGTTCAAAACAAAAGCGATCAATGCCTTCAACTTCTGAATCAGGAAAAGAACGACTTGGCGTGACACCCGGATCGTCGCTGCTAACGTGAGACGAATGTCTGAGCAGGTAAAGGTTGCCCCTAAGGTGACTTCGCCCACTTTGTGGGAGGCCTGGGAGTTGCGATCTGCCCATCCCTCAAAAAAAAAAAAAAAAAAAAAAAAGAACTGATCTTAGATCCTTCCCTATTCCTCCCAGCTGCTGTAAAGGAAAGAATCCAAATCTTCTGCAATGATCATTATTTAAAAAGAAGTTGATACGCTGGAGAACAAGGCAACTACGGCCCTGCTAGGAGAGACAGCCCTGCTTAGGTCTCCAGCACCCCTGCACACCTTGCTAGGTGTGGCAAGACAGCGGTGCCCCGGCTGCACCGTCACCTGAGCCAGGTCTCAGGGGTACCTGCGCAGCTGAGAACCCTGCCGGGTAAGGCAACGCGTCTCCTCTGGACAGACGGCAGGCTCGCTCGCTTCCCGAGCCAGTTGTGCCTCAGCTACGACACAACCCCTGGATGCTCGGCGGCCGCGGGGGCCATGCCGAGTGCCCCTGCGGGACTCAGGGCCAGGCGAGCTGACCGAGCTACGCCGACGCCCAGGCCGTGTGCTGTGCCAGGCCGAGGTACGGCGTCCTCATCTCCGACCCGGGAGTCTTGCGGCTTCCACTACCGGCCATGAAATACAAACAGGCGACCTCATTTTAAGTGGGCAGAATTCAACCCCATACCCACCAGGAACAGATCAACCACCACAAAAGGTTTTTTAGGAAGGAAAAGGGCAAAGAGTTTATTTCCTACTCTTTAATTGCATTGCATTTTTGGAAACCTCCCCTTAAATACGGTAACAACAAACGCGCGAAAGCACGGTTGCGCGGAGGGTGAACGGAGCCAGAGTGGGAAAAACTCCTCACCGACATCCTTCTTCTGCAGTGCCCTCTTCTTCCTGTCAGAAAGCCACTGAAAGAAAATGAAGAGACTTTATTTCAAGACATATTTACTTCGTTCTGCTTACAAAAATGCTCACGTTAAAAAAGCAAAACTTTACAGAAATATATTAACACAGGAAGTGAACATATTCTATAATCCCAATCCTGTTAACATAGCCCCTGGGGTTTTTTCTTGAATATACTAACATATATTAGACATTACATTTTATTCATTTTATTCTTACTTTTTAATGTTTATTTACTTTTGAGAGAGATAGAGCACGAGCCAGGGGAGGGGCAGAAAGAGGGAGACACAGGATCCGAAGCAGGCTCCAGGGGCTGTCAGCACAGAGCCCGACGTGGGGCCCAAACCCACAGACCGTGAGATCATGACCCGAGCCGAAGTCAGATGCTTAACCGACTGAGCCACGCAGGCGCAGCTAGACATTTTAGAACTACTATGTTTTACACAAAAGAAAACTAATTCATTGGGAAAGTAATAAGCCTCAAATATTATGGGCTACCACTAATATATGGAACAACTTTGTTTAGGTGAAATATTAAAAAGCAAAACATTAAAAGAAGAAAGTTTCTTAAGCACATTGTTTTACAAAGAACATAACCAGATCATTAAGCAAGTAGCTGACACCTGATAATACAGAAATGACACTTTTAAGTCATATTCACTGACAGATTTTTTTTTTTGAGAGAGAGAGAGAGAGGGAGCATGCAAACCGGGATGAAGGGCAGAGGGAGAGAATCTTAGGCACGCTTCATGCTCGGCACGGAGCCTGACTCTGGCTCTAGTCCATGACCCCCGGGGTCACGACTTGAGTCAAAATCAAGAGTCAGATGCTCAACTGACTGAGCCACCCAGGCGCCCCTGACAGCAAATATTAATCTGAAATTAACGTCACTCAGTTTAGCAGACAGCAGAACTCTAAAGCCCGAGTCCTCCAGGTGGCCCACCTACCTCATCCCCCCGTGGTCCCCCCAGCTACAGCTGTCTGCACAAAGCAGCTCAGATTCAAGCCCAACGATGGCTTCCAACAGCCCTAGCGATGATAAGACCCTGACTTCCCACCTGAGCCGACAGGGCCCGTCTCTCCAGCCTCCCTGCCCCACTCCTCCCCTTAGCATGCCACGGCCAGACCGGCGCCTCTCGGCCGTCTCCGGCAGGCCGAGGGCATTCCCGCTTGGGGGCATTTACACCTTCTGTTCTCTCACACTGAAACCTCTTCCTCCGTCTTCACATGCCTGGCTCCTTTTCTTTATCCGAGTTCCTGCTCCAGGATCACCTCTGATGGAGGGGCCCTCCCTGAAGGCTGTATCCAGAACACCTCCTCTGACCACGTTAGCCACAACGCTCGTCTTTCCTTTCCAATTTTTATCTGAATTCTAGTTAGTTAACACACACTGCAATATTGGTTTCAGGAGTAGCACCCAGCGATTCATCACGGACACACACAACACCCAGCGCTCATCCCCACGAGTGCCCTCCTCAATGCCCATCACCCAGCTAGCGCATCCCCCACCCACCTCCCTCCAGGGCCCCTCAATTTGATCTCTACCATTAAGAGTCTCTGTGGTTTGTCTCCCTCCTCCTTTTCCCCCCTCCCATATGCTCATCTGTTGTGTTTCTTAAATTCACAAAGCTCTCTCTACTCTGTTCATCGAAGCTGTCTTCTTGTTTGCTCACTCGTCCCTTTCCCCAACAGGGAACCTTATCTGCTGGGTTCACCATGTATCCCAACACTCAGAACGGGGCTGCCGGCTGGGAGCTACTTCTCAACAAATGTGCGGAATGATCAAAACGAGAAAGACCATGCTGTGTTGGAAGATGAGGAGTTATCTGGCCTGAATTCTGAAAAGGAAGGAAGGCTCTAATCACAGACCCCAGATCTTTCCCGGGCCAACACAGCAAAGAAGAACTCTCTGTTTATTCAGATTTCTAAGGACAAGAGTGAAACCAACACCAGCATGCTATAAAATGACAAGTTTCAAAACCAGTATCTAGTAAGTAATCTTAAAATGGAAATGAGCTTCTGCTAGAAGTTTCCTCTCACTGGAGGTGCCTGGACAGAGGCCCGACCACCGCTTATACGAAATTAAAAAAAACAAAATCAAACAAACGAAGAACAAGTCTCAGATCATAGGTGTGTGAGCTTGGACAAGCCCCCCTTCCCATCCCTGGATCCGCTGCAGATCTTAAACAAGAGAAGAAGACTGGAAAAGAATCAAAGAATCACTATTTTCCCAGCCCCTTCCAACTCTGAGGTCCTAAGACTCGATGGAATCAAGTTAAGGTCAGCAAAGCTCAGTAATACTGCCCTCGACAACACACAAGTCTGCGGGCGTTTTCTTGCTCGCCAGCCGGATCTCTAGAACGAGAATCCAACAAACAGCTGAGGAGCGGACATTAAAATGGGGGAGAAATGCCCGTAGCCAATCTGTCCACGCTCTCCTCCTCTGTGTGGCAGAGGCTGGGAACGTCCCCAGAAGGCCAAAGGGAGGCGTCGCCTGTTCTAGAGAACTCTGCAAAAGTTCCAGCGGAGCTCACCGCCCCTGATCACCCGCCGCCCAGCTTCTGTGGCGGGGACAGTAGTGTCCTCGACGGCCAGCACCGACCAGCTCAGCCCCGCGGGCATGGTCACTCGCCACCCCCCTCCTCGGGCCTCCCCGAGCCAGGGGCCCGGCCAGGGCCAGGCTAACACGGAGACCAGGGCCAATGAGAACGGCGGCTACCTCGAGAGGAGGGGGACCCCGAAGTGCCTCACCTCGGGCAGGGACTTGCCGCAGCTGAGACTGTAGATCTTCACCTCGTTGAGGCTCGACACCTGCATGGCCGCGCTGAGCAGCGACGACCCACGTCCCTCCGCGAGCCCCTCTCCCCGAGTCGCACGCGAGAATCAGAACCTCAGCGTGCGTGCGCCCGGCGCGACTGGCAGGCTCGCGGCGCTGGCGCCGGCTGATGACGCACTCAGGGCGCCGGAACCGCGCCAGTTCCCGGAAGAGGGGGCGTGGCCGAATGGGGGAAGTGGAGAGGCTGGGGGCGGGGCGGGGCGAGTGGGGCGTGGCGAGGCCATCCGGAGACTGGGAGGTCCGGGAGCCGCGCTGTGTCCCCTATACGCTGAGAACGTTAGGGAGCCCCTAGAGTCGTTGTCCTGACCCAAATGTCGCCGCCCGAATGAGGCAGGCGGTGCTGACTGGCGACCGGTGGCCTTGGGAGCTGGGTCAAGTGAACCCGCCCAGAGAAGGCGGCCCCTGAGCCAATTCGGAGTATTCAGAGTGGATTCTTTTCTCTTCTTACGGTGTTTCATTCAGCAACATTACATTACAAATAAATGCTCTTTAAAGTTAATGTATAAAAATGTTACTTGTGGGGTTCCTGGGTGGCTCAGTCAGTTAATCGTCCAAGTCAATCGTCCAAGTCGTGATTTTTGTCTCAGGTCATGCATGATTCCCGTTCTGAGAGCCTGCTTGAGAGAATCTCCCTTTCTCTCTCCCTTTTCTCTCTCAATAGGCATTTTTTAAAATATGACTTTTGTCTAGATTTCTTTGACACTCATCCACTAAGGAGTGAAAGAAACGAAAAAGCATACTAAGGAAAAAAGAAAATGATAAAAAAAAAAAAAAAAAGAAACAAAAAAGGAATGGTCCGGGAGCCTGGATGGCTCAGTTGGTTAAGCGGCTGACTTCTGCTCAGGTCACGATCTCATGGTTGGTGGGTTCCAGCCCTACATCTGCTCTGTGCTGACAGCTCAGAGCCTGGAGCCTGCTTCAGATTCTCTGTCTGCCTCTCTCTGTCTTCCTCCTCCCCTGCTCATGCTCTGGCTCAAAAAATGAATAAACATTTAAAAAAAATTACAAAAAAAAAAGGAGTGGACATCCAGGATGAAGCGCTTTCAAAGCTGATGTGTTTTGAGACGGGTGTGTGACAGCAACGACAAATACAGCCCCTCACTACATACCGTTTTCAGAAAGTTCACAGTCTGTTCATTGTCCAATTGCACAGAGAACTGCCTTTACTGTTGCCCGGATGTGAGACCTGGAGAATTTTCCGCTTAGATGAAAACTTAAGGGGAAAGTGTAGGTTAACAGCAGTCAAACATGTCCCTTTAAAATTGTAACACAGTGTTCATGTCCCTTACATGTAGCTGAGGTGGGTCATTTTGGGCATAGTTTATATTAGTTTATGGCAAGGTGAGGGCTTCTGGGCTCAGCGATTTTGTTTTTGTTGTGACTGTCCTCAAATTTCCAGTCCAGAGTCCATCTTCTGCTTGAGAGTTTCTTTGAGGAAATACGCAGGAAACCTCCTCGGGGAGGCAGTGTGCCGTGGGAGAGAGATCACGGGCTTCACAGGAATAATAAATCAGGCCTTGTAAGCAGGTTGTAAAAATAGAAAGCACTTATGTTCCAAAATACGCAGGATGATTTCCAAGAAATCCTGAATACTTTGGTACAAAAATGATTACTTATATTATTTCGAGAATGTATTGTAATAGCCCGTTGATTGTAAAACACGATAGTATCTCACTTATTAAGTGCTATGTGTTAGATAGAAGATACATAGATCTATCGTACTAATTTCGATGATTAAGGGCCCTAGGCCATTTCGCCATACAACCCGATTTCCCACTGACTCCTAAATTTATCTTCTCATTCGTTAGTACCGGTTTCAATACTCTAGTTTTGAATCTTTGCTTCCGCTAACCTGGATTCTGGAACGCCTTCCATTTCTTCTAATATCCAGAAACTTCTAATATCCTCGAAACTCACTTTTTGAATGTCTTCCTCATCTCCTCTGCATTCACCGTGCTGTATAAATACCTTTGTGACAACTATATCTTTTTGGTAGATTTTTTTAAATTTTTTATTTTAGAGAGAGAGAGTACAGGAGCTGGGGAAAGGGGCAGTGAAAGAGAGAGAGAGAGAGAGAGAGAGAGAATCCCAAGAAGACTCTACACTCAGTGCAGAGCCTGATGCAGGGCTTGAACCCACGAATTGCAAGAGCTGAAATCAAGAGCTGGACGCTCAACCGACTGAGCCACCCAGGTGCCCCAAAAGTGTGATAGTATATTAAACTCATGTATATATCACCCAGCTTCCACAATGCACGCGTGACCCATCATGTTTCATTTATACCCTCACCGCTCCCTCATCCTTGGGTTATTTTGAATAATTCCGAAGCAATTCTGTGGCAATTATCTTCGTGGGTCGTAATGTACTTGACCGATCACCCCCTCCATCTAGACCGGGTGGCAGCCCTGAGCCTTAATTCATCTCGTCTCTGGGTTCTCCGGGCCCAAACCAATGCCCAGGATGCAGCACACTTCCAATAATTATTTCTTGATAAAAATGAATCAAATCATTTATCACTGCTCATCCTGACCCCAAATCCTAATTCTTTGATCCACGCATCTTGGCCTCTGGTAATATTCAAAACAGCATGTCTCTCTGCCAATGACTATGGTTTCGAACACATCCATTTAAACCTCTTGTGTCTCCAACTAGAAATGTCAGAGCTTAGAGGCGGGAACGACACGCGAGAGAACACAGTGTTTGCTGCAACAGAAGACAAGGTGTTCTTGGTCCTCAGCGCCAAGACCGCTCCCTCCCCGCAGTCACTGGCCTGAGGATTTGACCTGCCACACTCTAGGGCTGTTTTCCACTGAGGACAGAGCAGCAAAGCTCGGTGCAGTTTCTCCAGGGTTTCTCGGATCAGCTGTAACACAGACACTCAGTTCCCGGGACGTAATGAACTTTGATCGCAGTGCTTATTAGATGCCTTTGCTTGGGGCTACGAGAACGGAGCCTAGAACCAGGTTGTCAGGGTCCAAATCGTGATTCTACCACTGACTACCCAGAGAGAGCCTTGATACAGAGAGTTCATCTACTCTCTCTCTCTGCCTCTGTTTCCCCATTTGATGAATGAGGGTCGTATTAGTACCTACATCAGAGGGCTGTTGTAAAGATAAAACGAGCTTCTGCCGTACATCATTGAGTCCAGGACTTCTGCTTTTAACATCCTTGAGATCGGAGTGCGTTTTGTGTGTCACACATATTTAGGTGACAGTGTTTCTCCCTCTAGTAATGCTTGAGGCAATGGTGCGTCTTACAGCGAATGGCTCTCAGCTTCAATAAAATACAGTACAGACAAAGCACTTGGAACAGCACCTGACATAGGAAGCACTCTGCATTAGGTATTATTTAGTCCCAGGAACCCAAATATTGAAAACTGTTTAAGAAAAAAAAAAAAGGAGCTAAGTTTAGGCTCCAAATAACTTAAATGTTCTGTTATTAGTTGCCATTTCTGAAACTTTCAAGTAATGCTCAAGATTCCTCTCCCTATCTTTGCCTCCACGCCCTGTCGGTCTCCAAATCCTTTTGATTCCACTTTTCCGAGGTCGGATGGGTTCTTCTCTGCTCCCCCTGTCGTCGGAGTTCACGCGTTCGTCCTCCCTCGCCTGGCCCGTTGTAATCCTTTTTTCTGGGCTCCGTCTCCCACAGGAGACAAAATCATCTCTAATGGGAAAACCTGATCACGTCACGCTCCAACTGAGAACTCTTTAGTTCTCCCCAAACCTAGGAGAACACATTCTGCACACCTTTGCTGGCCCCTCTGGCCTTCCCCTCCCCAGCCCCTCACCCACCCTCCCCCTCGCCCACCACACTCCCCAAGCCGAATTACTTACCTGCTTGAAAAGTACAAGACCCTCTCTTACTTCCTTAAGCCTCCACATCTACTCTTCTGACTTCTTTCAACTCCCTCCCTCTGCAAACCTCACTAACTCCCATTCACCCTTCTTCATCTCCAGGAGGCCTTAATCTAAGTTTCTCCCCAAACATTGTATATAATCTCCCTGTGGTGTTTCTTAAACTGGGGTTTACGGTTGTGGTCTCGAAAAAAAAAAAAAAATAGAGGGTGTTTTTTTTATTTCAGTGACAGTCTTTTTAACAGCCGGCCATAAGCATGGCTGATTATCTGGTTGGCCATCTCCTCAGAGTACTACCGTTCGGTATCGGTGCCAAGTTTGCGTTTAAATTTACAGTTCGCTGGGGCCGCGTGTCACTCCTTTTATTGTCTTGCTTCAGAGATTAGAAGGGGAGGTGGATGGTATGAGGTAATATGATAGGGGCGAGTTCGAGCCAAGTAGAAGTCCGGTGATGTCATGGCCGGCCGTGGGAAAGAAGGTTTTACAGTTGATCAAGTAGAGAACGGCGATGGAAAAATCGAATCGACTCGATCAGGTAGGGGCAGGGAATGCAAAAGAATTCATGCCACACTATGTATTCATTTAGCAAAGTGGCAAATGGTTTTCATCAAAATGGTCTCGATCATCATCTAAATTAATTCGAATTACATTAGTTTGAACTTTTAAAGTTTTGCTTGAATATAATGTACCATACATTAAAAAATGCTCTTCGTTTTCTACTGCTCTATAACAAGTTACCACAAACTTAGTGGCTTAAAACAACAGAACTATTGGCTCACGGTTCTGTAGGTCAGAAGTCTGGCATGGAATGGCTGGGTTCTCTGGTTCAAAACAAACAGGCAGAGGCAGAAACAAAGCCAAGCTGATTTCTGGGGGAAATCCGGGAGAGAAATATCAGCTTTCAAGCCCAATCTTGTCAGCAGAATCCAGTTTGCTGCAGTTGTAGGGCTGAGATCTCTTGTTTTTCTTGCTGGCTCTCACAGGACCATTCTCGGGTCCTTCCTCCGTGACCCTCACGGGCAGCTCACAATACAGATACCGGCCTTCCTTCAGGCCCGTTGGAAATCTCTGATTTCCTCTTCTGCATCTAGCGGAGATAATTCTTCTTCTAAAGGCTCGCGTGAGTAGGTCAGGCTCTATGTCAAGATCAGCTGATTAGTCACCTTAACTACACCTGCAAAAATCCCTTTTGCCATGTAACATAACATAATACCCCATCCTACGCACGGGGGAAGGAATCGCACCAAGGCGAGGGGCGTCGGGTCATTTTAGATTACCGCCGACCACGCCGGGCTGGTCATTGCCACTACCGTCAATGACATCGTCCAGCACAAGTTGGTTTTCTTGCCAAGGGAGAGGCCGTTCACGCCTTCCTCCATGCGATAGAGGCCTGGCATACAGCCAGGATTGGAGAAATTAAGGGGCGCCTGGGTGGCTCAGTCAGTTAGGCATCTGACTTCGGCTCAGGTCATGATCTCACAGTTTGTGGGTTCGAGCCCCGCATCGAGCTCTGTGCTGATGGCTCATCAGAGCCTGGAGCCTGCTTCGGATTCTGTGTCTCCCTCTCTCTCTGCCCTTCTCCTGCTCACGCTCTGTCTCTATGTCTCAAAGATAAATAAACGTTAAAATAATAAATAAATAAATATTTAAAATTAAGACTTTGGGAAAGGGAAACACAAAAATAGAGGGCTTACACTGCCTTATCTCAGAATATACCACGGTAATCAAGATAGTGAGCTCCCAGGGTAAGAATCAGCAAATGGATCATGGAAGAGAATAGAAAACCCACTAATAAACCCTAATTTATGGAATCCTCTGATTTTTAACAATGGTCCCAAAGCAATCCAATGAGGAGAGGAAATTCTTTTCAACAAATGGTGTTGGGGCCCCTGGATCTCCACGCGGGGAAGATGGACTTGGAGTCCCGCTTCGCACCATCCAAAAGATATGAATTCAAAATAGATCATATATCCAAATATCGAAGTTAAAACGTTAGGATTTTAAAAGGAAACACAGGAGAATATCTTGTGATCTGGGGGAAGAGATCCCTTAGGTCACAAAAATCCGTAATCATAAAAGAAAAATTGAGGAGATACTGGGTGGCTCAGTCGATTAAGTGTCTGACTCTTGGTTGCGGCTCAGGTCATGATCTCGCAGTTTGTGAGTTCAAGCCCCACGTCGAGCTCTGCGCTAGCAGCTCAGAGCCTGGAGCCTGCTTTGGAGTCTGTGTCTCCCTCTCTCTCTGCCCTTGCCCTGCTCATGCTCTGTCTCTCTCTTTCTCTCAAAAACATTAAAAATTTTTTAAAAAATAAAAGAAAAATTGATAAGTTAGACATCATCAAAACTAGAAGCTTCTGATCATCAAAAGACACAGTTGAAATGAATACGCAGAACACGAGCTGGGAAGAAGTAGTCACAACGCATATACCAAAAGGACGGGTATCTAGGATGCATAAGGAGCTTCTGAAACTCAATAATGAAAAAAAGCCTAATACAAATATTAGTCTAGTAGTGACTGATAAGCACGTGAAAGTGACCTCCTTGTATCTATTCATCAGGGAAACACAAGTTAAAACCACAATGAGCTGTCATTCCACACGTATCCAAATGGCTAAAACTAAAAATTCTGACAATACCAAGTATTGGGGAGCGTGCGGAACCACAGGAAGTTTCACACATTGTGGGGGGGGGCGGGGCGGGAGGGGAAATTAGTGCGACCACTTTGGAAAACCATTTGGAATTATTTACATATTTGGATCAGAAGCTTCTAGTTTTGATGATGTCTAACTTATCAATTTTTCTTTTATTTTTTAAAAAATTTTTAATGTTTTTGAGAGAAAGAGAGAGACAGAGCATGAGCAGGGCAACTTATTTACATAAGTTGTACCCGAGGACCCAGCAATTTCACATCCGCATTCTTCACAATAACCCCACGCCTGAAACAGAAACAAGTTGACCCACACACAATGTGCGGTGGCTGACAACGAAGACAGTCGATCGAGACGAACGAAGCATCGCTCCACCAAGAACACAGAATCTCACAAGCGCGGAGGATGGTTCCCGAGGAGATGGCGGGGATAGGATCCACCGCAGCGGGCGAGGGGGGCACCGATCCCCCTGCGCACGCTTTCCCGGACAGATGAATGCGCGTGCGCAGGGCAGTGAGGACGCGAAGGCTGTGTCCGAGGGGCTCCCTTTCAGGAAGTCCGGAAGGGCAGGAGCGAGGCTGGATGGTGGCCAGAGCGGGTTCGGGACCGAGGTGGATGGTTCTAGGACAGAAGATGATTGAACTTGTTTGCAAGCTGAGGTCCAGATCGGTAGTAGAATGAGCATGTGAGGAGAAAGGAAGGTGGGGGGTAACTGATGGGGGCGATGGGCTCTCGGTGTGAGCAGGGGGTGGTGGCGCTGGCCTCCGAGAGCAGGGACCTGTCCCATCCTCTGCGACAAGAAGAAAAAGGCGGCGGTGAGAGCAAGGGGTGCGCAGAGCGAGACAGTCATAGGCCGGCAGAATCGGAAGGAATAGGACATCGGAGGGTGTCACTTTTCTTGAATTAAGAGGCAAGGTCATCTCCACGATGAAGGCCGCAAAGCCCAAGGGAGGGATTCCCCGCAGGGCTGGGGTGCCAGAGGCAGCGCGGGTCAGGGTCGGGTAGCCCCTTCCAGCGCCACCTAGCGGCCTGGTGGAGATGGTGAAAAAGTTAGAGCCGAGCGACTAGGGTTTGCGGAGCGAGGGGTCGGGGGGCGGGGGGGGGGGGAGGGATCCCCGGCAAGGGCAGCGCAGGAGAGAACGAGGGCGCAGATGTGACGCAAGTTCAGACAGCCAGGCCCGGCAGGAAAAGAAGCGAGACCAGGAGGCGACAGAGGAGAAGGCGGAGGCGTGCGCGTGCATGCACGCGTGCCTGTGAGCGCGTGCGCGTGCGCGGGTGCGACGCGCAGGGGGAGTCCGGCAGGGGAGCGGGGAGGAGGGCGGGCTGCGCTGAGTGGGCCCGCGGTATCTAAGATTTCAGAGGTGGAGCAGTTTCAGGTGATGACGAGGGGCAGGGCGTGGCCGCGGAGTGGGAGCTGAAAGACACACAGGGAAGAGCCTTGGGGTGGAGGAGGTCCAGGAGCCGGGGCGCGGCGGGCGGACGGTGTCCCCGGGGACGGGGACGCTCAAGCCACGCTGTCTTGGGCTGGAGAGAAATATTGCACCAAGGTCAGACGCCCAGAGTTTGATCGGAGGAGGGGGAGTGGCCAGATGGTGACATTTCCCCTCCCTCGTCACTCAGCACATTTCATTCATTCGTTCAAGAAAGGCTGCCGTTGAGCCTCCCCCTGCAGGGAAGCAGGCAGCCGTGGGTCTTTCCCTGGTGGATCTTGTCATCTCTGGGCACCTATCATAGGACACCGGTCTGCTTCCTCTTGTCCCTTCCTAGGAGGGGTGGGGGTGGGGGGGTCAGCTGGATGTCAGGAGCCTCCGGGTAGAGGGGCTTTTCCATGGTCAGGAAAGGTCTTGGAGGCATCCGGTGTAGCGGTCGCGGTGCCACGCCAGCGTTTTCAGGGGAAGGCCCTGGTGGCAGGCAGAGGATGGTTGACGCTGAGCTTGTCTCCTTGCCCTGGAAGATGGCTCCCAGGATCCTTGAGGCTTTAGGACCGGAGTGAGGACACAGAGAACTCTGGGAAGAACAGAGAGAGGAGAGAGAGCAGGGTGGGAAAAAGCAGGGATGACCAGGAAGTTTGCAGGGTGCGAGGGCACTGGTCAAAGAAACGAGGGTCCCCAAGGGCCTCTCCAAGCCCGTGGACACAGGGCTCGGGCTCACACCCAGTGTGGACCACATGGACTTTGCCTAGACATGTCACCCCTAGTTTCACTAACGCCTGGAAAGCCCCACTTTGGAAGTCGGTGTATGAACGTGAACTGTTTTACTTCGCCCAGAGCTGCAGCAGGCTTCCGTAAAGGGGAGACTCGTGGGAATTCCTGCTGCTCCTCCATGGTCGTGGAGAGTCACGCTCCTTTAGAACATTCTCATTCAAAATTCTCTAGGATTGGGGCGCCCGGGTGGCTCAGTCGGTGTCTGTGCTGGCAGCTCAGAGCCTGGAGCTGCTTCGGATTCTGTGTGTGTGTGTCTCTCTGTCTCCGGCCCTCCCCTGTTCCCGCGCTGTCTCTGTCTCTCAAAAACAAATAAACATTAAATTTTTTTTAATGTTTATTTATTTTTGAGAGAGGTAGAGACAGAGCATAGCAGGGGAAGGGCAGAGAGAGAGGGAGACACAGAATCTGAAGCAGGCTCCAGGCTCTGATGAGCCATCAGCACAGAGCCTGATGCGGGGCTCGAACTCACAGACCGTGAGATCATGACCTGAGCTGAAGTCGGCCGCTTAACCGACTGAGCCACCCAGGCGCCCCAAATTTTTCTAATTTAAAAAATAACATAAAAACTTCCCTAGGATTGCGCCGCTCCGTTTTCAAACGAACACACCTTAAAAACAAAGATGTGGTTTAAAAGGACAGTCCCGTCCGTTCGTCCTATGTTCTTTCGTCTCTGTATCAGTGCGTCACTCTTGCCAAATAAATCCACGAGAGGAGGTCGTGTGTATCGGCGTGAATGTTCCCCAAGGCCTCCCCGCTGTTCTGGAAGGGACCTCCGAAACCGCTTTAAGAAAGCGTTGGAGACGATTCCGATCGAGAGGACCAGGGTCATTCCCAGAGCTGGGAGTTCCAGCCACGTACACAGTGGCTTGCTCCCTAAAAATGTTCACACAGTTCCGGCCAGGTTTATCAGCTGTTTACAAATCAGGGGTGGGTGATTCATGGCCATGAACAATATATACGCATCAAATAATTAAGCATCTGATCGATATACCTATTAACTGTAATGTTTTCCAAGGGAATTATGAGAATCCACTTATTAAACAAACATTTGCTGGCAGCCTGCTTTGGGCCAGGCCCTGCGCTGGGTGCCGATGACACGCAGAAGAGTGAGGTGTGATTCATGGCCACCCAGTGGCTCACAGCGCAGCCTTGGGGACACATGAGTGACCAAGGGCCACAGCCTCACGCACTGCAGGCCGTCACAGAGGTATGGGAGATGCCAGGCAGTGTGGAAATCCAAACAAGGACCTGGAAGGGTTTCCCAGGCAAGTCATGCTTGAGCGAGCTTGTTTGTTTTTAGGCTTCCTTTTTTAGTGTGGTATTTGCAGTCGCTTTATTTTTTTAATAGGCTTATTGAAATATAATTCATGTACCATACAATTCACCAATTAAACTCTACAATTCACTGGGCTTTTTGTCAGTATAGTCATAGAGTTGTGCAATCACCACCACGACTGGTTTACCTTTTCATCACCCCAAAAGGAAACTCCATATCCATTGTTCCTTTCCCTTTTTCCTCAACCCTTCTCACCCTGCCCCTCGCCTGCCCTCCGACTCTAAGCAACTTCTAATCTCCTTTCTGCCCAATGGACCGGCCTATTCTAGATATTTCATATAAAGGGAATTCTTTAATGCCCTGGCTTCCTACATTTAGCATCATGTTTCCAAGGCTCATCCACATGGAAGCCTGTGTCAACACCATATTCCTTTTCACTGCTGAATAGTACTCCACCGTACGGATATACCGCGTGTTTTTTTCTCTTCATCAGCTGATGGACATTTGGGTTGTTTCCACTTTTTGGCTCTTATGAATAATACCGTTGTTAACACATATGGCCAAGTGTTTGTGTGGACATATGTTTTCATTTCTTTGGTATGTACATAGGGGTGGAATTGCTGAGTCACTTGGTAACTGTTTAATGTTTAAGGAGTTGCCAAACTGTTTTCCCAAGTGGCTGCACCTTTTTATATTCCTGCCAGCAGTGTGTGAGGGTTCCAGCTTGTCTACATCCTCGCCAACACCGGTTTTCTTTCTTTCTTCCTCCCTTTGTTCCTTACTTCCTTCCTTCCTCCTTCCTTCCTTCCTTCCCTCCTCCCTCCCTCCCTCCTTCCTCCCTTCCTCCTTGCTTCCTTCCCTCCCTCCTTTCCTCTTCCCTCGCTCGCTCCTTCCTTCCTTCCTTCCTTCCTTCCTTCCTTCCTTCCTTCCTTCCTTCCTTTCTTATAATAGCCGTGGGTATGAAGTGGTTTCTCATAGTAATTTTTTTTTGTATTTCTCTAATGACTAGTGATATTGAATACCTTTCCATATGCTCATTGACCTTCCCTATATCTTCTTTGGAGGACGTCTATTCAGATCCATTGCCCACATTTTGATCGGGCTGTCTTTTTATTATTGAGTTCAGAAGAGTTCTTTATAAATTCTAGACACACGTTCCCTATCAAGTATATGATTTGCAAATATTTTCTGTTGTTCTGTGGGTTGTCTTTCCATTTTCTAATGACATCCTTTGAAGTACAGAGGTTATTTATTTCTTTTTATTTTTATTCAATTTTTTTTCGTTACTTGTGATTTCAGAGTTGTAGCTAAGAAACTTTTTTTTTAACCCAAGATCACGAAGATTTATTGCTACGTTTTCTTCTAAGGATTTTATAGCTTCGACATGTTCATTTAGGTCTATGATCCGTTTCGAGTTAATTTCTGTAGATGGTGATGGGGGCTTGTGGAGGCTCTCTTCTAATGGTTTTCCTTTTCTCAGAGAACTAGCAAAGTTCTCTGCTGAGGATGGAGACAGGGGGAAGGGAAATTGAACATAGGAGGAGAGAGGAGGGTTGGAAACAGGTGTCTGGAAGACAAAATGGATCAAGGGAATAGAGTAAATGACCAGAC
>CM057836.1:7385000-7392500 GCA_030068075.1 Paguma larvata
TGTGGGGCTTGAACTCATGAGTGGCAAGATCATGACCTGAGCTGAAGTCAGACGCTTAACTGACTGAGCCACCCAGGCGTCCTGTTGATTTATTTCCTTTAAAGAGGGATATATACGCATGCATTGTATTTGTTATATTATTTCTTACAAACTTGGAGTCTTACTATTCCTCTAAAACATTTTATTTATTTTTATTTTTATGTTTATGTTTATTTAATTTTTGAGAGACAGAGCATGAGTGGGGGAGGAGCAGAGAGACAGGGAGACAGAAACCGAAGCAGGCTTCAGGCTCTGAACTGTCTGCACAGAGCCCTATGCAGGGCTTGAACCCACGAACCATGAGATCACGACCTGAGCTGAAGTCGGACGCTTAACCGACTGAGCCACCCAGGCGCCCCTTCTAAAACATTTTCAAGGGCAGCGTGATTATACCCTCATTAATTTGCCCACCCTCCCCCCTTTGCTGGACCTCTATGTTGTCTCCCATTTTCACTCTTGTAAATATAAGTAAATGACTGTGGATGTCACTCATGTTTACCATACGTAGTCACTACTCACATGCAAGGTTGTATCTTCAGGACCTTCTCAAATCATTTAAAATTTCTAAACCAGAATAGATTTAAGAAGAGGGAGAAAAAATTCTCACTCGGCTGCCCCCGATTGCCCAGGCAGTCTCTGTCATTGAAGCTCCTTGCTTTAGCTGACCCAAAAAATATTCCCTGAGCATCTACCCAGCACCAACAACTTAAAAAAAAAATGTTTATTTTTGAGAGAGAGAGACAGAGTGCGCGTGAGCCGGGGAGGGGGAGAGAGAGAGAGAGAGAGAGACGGGCTCTGCGCTGAGAACAGAGAACCTCACGCGGGGCTCAAACTCACGAAGGGTTCATGACCTCAGATCACGACCTGAGCCCAAGTCTGATGCCCAACTGACTGACCAGGTGCCCAGGTGCCGCCATTCCGTTTTTATCATAACTCTCTAACTAGACTTGAAGTCCCCATTTTAGAGCAGAGGAAACTGGAGGTCAGAAAGATTGGGTCCTTGGCAAGGGCACAGCTCCTAAGCGCCAGAACTGGGGTGCGAGGTCGGATCGCCTCCATTCCGCGGCCAGAGCCCAACACCCCCCCCACCCCCCCCACGCCCCCCCCCCCCGGCCGTGGCTCTTCCGGGAGCGCTTGCTCTGCTCTCGTTCCTCCAAGGCGACCGCCATCAAAGACACGTTCGAAGTGGCTGAATGCATGAGTGACAAATGAGCGCTGTGTTTACAAGAGGGCAGAATGGGTATCTTCCAAAAGAACCCCGTGAGGGGGAAAAAGGAACTGGGAAACGAGAGACAAAGGATGGAAAAGAAGTGGAGGGTATTGGAGGTGGGCTCACACTCATAGCGACCTTGGCCGGTGACCTCACACGGGCCGGTCACTGTGCCATATCATGGGAGTCCCCGGAAAAACTTTAGGAGACAGGTACTGTGGTTA
This sequence comes from Paguma larvata, assembly GCA_030068075.1. Classification (NCBI taxonomy): domain Eukaryota; kingdom Metazoa; phylum Chordata; class Mammalia; order Carnivora; family Viverridae; genus Paguma; species Paguma larvata. Next base: position 7,386,474 of record CM057836.1, read on the forward strand.
TCCGGGTTTTGCGGCCCACCGAAGTCAAGTTCACTCAGCCAACGAGGGGAAGAGCCAGGAACGTAGTCGCAGACGGAACGCTAGTGACTAGTTCTTTGCACGGGGCAGTGGAGGGTGGCTTAGACTTTGTTGAGCAATAGGCACTCAGAGGTAGAAGAATGAAGTTCAAGTTTCAGGTCTGCCATTAACCGAGCTCTTGATTAGATCACTTAACCTCCCTGGGCCTGTTTCCTCATCTGTGAAACAAGGAGCATGGCATTCTTGAATGCCTAAACCTTATTTTTATGCATGTATCACCTCCTGCCTGGAGCTTGGTATTTGGACCTGAGGGGGGTTGGGACTACCCGAAATTCTGTTTACCACGCTCGTTCTTCTCTATCGCTGGACTGAGAACTCTCATTGATCTTCGACTCCCCCCACTGCCCTGCAGACGCCGAAAACAACAAGAAGAACCCATTAAGTGAGCAAAGGAAGACTAGCATTCTCCTTAACTGTGTACGCTTGGGCAAGGAGACCGGGCGACTTCGTGGCCTTAGTTTGCCCAATGAAAGAGAGATAGCTACCCTGCTGGCAGTCCTTGAATCACCAGGGTGTTGGCTGAATGGAAGATGAAAGTCCTTTGGGTCCATGGGGAAGACGCCGGATGTCCCCGAGCCATTAGTATAAGGCCCACACTTAAGGGATAAAGAAAGACCTATGGAACATGTAACAAGAGAGGGGGAGGGAAGTGAAGCAAACATTCGGACATCTGCTGAGCACACCACAGCTTCCAAGCACTTTTGGTGCCTCAGGCTCTCTCTCACCGGCAGCATGAGCCTGAACGGTTGACATAATTATGTCTCTCCCCCCGCCCCTTGTTTTCAGATGGGAAGGCTGCAGCTGACCAAAGGCGAAGGAGCTTACCCAATCGCCCAATTCCAAAGCCTAATCTGTTCACGGTAATGACGCAACAGACTGTTCTACCTAGATTTGTCTCCACCAGAGAGCTGTCCTTCTAGAGACACTTCTCTGAGAACTTTCTTCTCAGAAAAGCCTAGAAAAATCCACCTGAGCCTCCAACAGGTGGAATTCTGTGTCGGTGCTAATGGCAAGGAGCATCCTTGAGGGCTGTCTCCACGAGATAATAAAGAGCTCCAAAGGGCACCATCTGGGAGAGGCTAGAAGACAACAGACCAACTAGGCCAGCCCGGTCCTTCTGGTTCCCAAACTTGATGGAACTGTTCCCCCTTGTACAGACTCCAGCTGGCTCAATGGGTAACCAGTGCCAACTACAGAACCCTTTCTGGACTAGGGAGCTAAAGCCAAATCCATAATGAGCTCGAGATTATGCCGGGCTGATAGTATTTCCTCCCTCAGCTTTATTCCCAGGAAGAGAGAGTGTTCATTAACACCTGGGTTCTTTTGGGATTCTGACCATGAAGCACCTTTCATAACCTGGGAGTATCTTAAAAGCTGCGGTCAGGGGCACCTGGGTGGCTTAGTCAGTTAAGCACCTGACTTCAGCTCCGGTCATGATCTCACAGTGCGTGAGTTCGAGCCCCGCGTCGGGCCCTGTGCTGACCGCTCAGAGCCTGGAGCCTGCTTTGGATTCTGTGTCTCTGTCTCTCTCTGCCTTTCCCTTACTCACACTCTGTCTCTTTCAAAAAAATAAATAAACATTAAAAAAAAAAGGCAGTAGTAGTCAAGGCACATAAACTTGTAATTGCTTAGCTGTAGATTTCAGAGATTTTGGGAGAGTGGGGACACCTGGAGGAGCCGCATGCCGGTTGTTAAATGCTGCTTCATTTATGGGAGGGAACCGCTTTCCTTAGTGGGAACACCGTTTTATACCCTCCTGGTGTACCAAGGGACCAGGCTTCGCCACTCTTGGTGGGTTTCTCCTTCTCTGTTTTATTTTTTTTTAATTTTTTTTAATGTTTATTTATTTTTGAGACAGAGAGAGACAGAGCATGAGTGGGGGAGGGGCAGAGAGAGAGGGAGACACAGAATCTGAAGCAGGCTCCAGGCTCTGAGCCATCAGCACAGAGCCCGACGCAGGGCTCGAACTCACAGACCGCGAGATCATGACCTGAGCCGAAGTCGGACACTCAACCGACTGAGCCACCCGGGCGCCCCTCCTTCTCTGTTTTAAAGATTGACTGATTACAGGAAAATCTGAGAGAAAAACAGAACTCCATTCAAAACTGATAGATACAAAATAAAAAAAAAATAAAAAAAAAACTGATAGATACAGAAGTTGCCTTTGGAAGCTGCAAATCAAAAGATGCCTCGAGGCAACGTAGTGTTGTTTTCATCTCTCTCTCTCTCTTTTTCTCTCTGCCGGTCTCCCTCCTCTTTCTCTATGTGTTTTTTCTTCCTTTTCTTTAAGATGTAAGTTGTCCAGCCAGATCTCTATTTACCTTTGAAGTCCAATGCATCTGACTCAAGTTCTAGCTGTAATAAATCGCTGATGACATTTTATCCTTCCCTGATAAGATAGGTTTGATAATTTTTTGATCTTTAAAAGATAATCAACAGAAGGATGCCAAACCTTATGTATCATGTATCACCTCAGTCATACCGAAAAGCCTATGCCTGTATATATGAATTATGCATTAAAAAGTAACAAAGCGGGAGGTGCCTGAGTGGCTCCGTCGGTTAACCATCCGATTCTTGATCTCAGCACAGGTCTGGAGCTCAGAGTCGTGAGTTCAAGCCCTACGTTGGGCTTCATGATGGGCGTGAAGCCTACTTTAAAAAAAAATAAAGGGGCGCCTGGGTGGCTCAGTTGGTTAAGCGGCCGGCTTCAGCTCAGGTCACGATCTTACGGTCTGTGAGTTCAAGCCCTGCGTCGGGCTCTGTGCTGATGGCTCATCAGAGCCTGGAGCCTGCTTCGGATTCTGTGTCTCCCTCTCTCTCTGCCCTTCCCCCACTCACACTCTGTCTCTATGTCTCTCAAAAATAAATACACGTTAAAAAAAAAAAAGAAAGAAAGAAAGAAAAAGGAGTAACAAAGAGAATGTTAACAGTGGTTAATTTCAGACCATGGGAACACAGACAATTTTTTTACTTTCTTCTTTATACTTTTCTGTTTCCCAAATTCTCTGTCAGCAGCATCGAATTACCTTGAGATGCAGAGAAAAGTCCGTTGAAAAAAGTCACGCTCTCTCTAGAGCAGCGGTCATCCACTATGACAACTTCCAATGTTTAATGAGACCCCAACATGTACAATAATCGGAACGACTTTAGATTTCGAGGAGGAAGGTTTTAGGTAAGTCAGACGAGGAGCATTGGAGATCCTCAGTATTTCCTCAATCAGATGGCCAGGAGTTACGTTGGGTCTGACCCTTCTTTCATGAAACCAGCTTGTTGGAGGAAACCATAGTTATTGAAAGAATGGTGCCACAAACAAAGTCGGGGACACCTCTACATGTGTTGCCCCATCTCTGAGAAGCCAGGGCAGTGGTTCTGAATGTTGAAGAAAGACATTCTCTGAGGTGGAAAATGTGCTCTTCCCCGGAGTTACGACCCAGTCCTGCAGGCTCCCTGGGAGCAGGGCAAACGACACTCAGATCTCAGGCCTAAGTCCCACTCGTAGCTTTGCCATTAACCAGTGATACGTCACCCAGCGATTCAGGCAACTCGTGGGGCATCCCTACTCTTGTTTGTAAGGGAAGCTCGCCCCCAGCTCTACAATTCTGTTTTGCCTAGCTGGAAAGAATGGCATTACGGGGTCAAGTCCAAGCTCGGAGACCCCAGGTTCAAGGTCCCAGCGGGCCACTCCTTCCCTGGAATCCCAACTGAACCTCCCTGTGCACACGGAGTTTCCTCATCCCTTGGTTTCAGGTGTCCACCCTCGGGAAGATGTCGCAAGGACTGACTAATGCACACGAGTGTCCCAATAAGGGTGATGCATCGTGCAGGTGCTGGGAGCTCCGATCAGCCGGGTCCAAAACCACAACAGGACTGCAGTGTGCGCATGCTGTGACCTCAGAAACCACCTTCCTGTTGGGCATCTGAGGCTCCTCACGCCAGCATCCGGAGTTACACCTTCCCCTTCTTTGTGAAGACCCGAAAACAGCCTCAGCCATAGGTCGATAGTCTCACTAGCTTTATCCGGGAAGGCGGAGCTCATTCTCAAGGAAGCCATCATACCTTCTTCAGCACACACTCCCCCCCCAAAACTAATTCTGAGATTTTTATCTTTCCCAGAAACCACTGAAAATATCGTCCACAGGGAAGGATCCACCAAAGTTTCCTCCTTTAATCCAGAAAAACGGATGTCGGAGTTTTCTTTCTTTTTTTTTTTAACATTCACACGTGAATTTCTGGGGGTTCGCTCTCTTTTCTCAAACAGCGCGGATCATGACCTCACATCGCGGTCCTGAGACTCCCAGTTTTAAATCTCTCCTACACCCGGGCACTTCGGAAGGGGGTAAGGCGAGCTGGGCGCCCGGCGGTGGAGAGTTTCCTTGGCAACCGGGGGCGAGCTCACGCCCACGTGCGCTGGAAGGTGCGGGCCGCTGCCCAGGTGTGTTCCCAAACACAGGCGGACCTGTTGCGCGTCTTCCCAGAGATCCGTCCCCTCGCGGGGTGATTCCCGAGCCCCCGTGCTCGGTCGCCGCGGGGTGGGGGTGGGGGTGGGGTCCCGAGTACTAGCCCCCGCCCCCAGAATCCCGCCGGGACCCACGTCGGCGGGAGGACCCAGAGCCCGGGCCGGCGGGAGGCGGGCGGCCCGGTATGCAAATGCCCGAGGGGGCGGGCGGGGGCCGCCTCCCGCCCCGGATAAGAGCTCGGGGGCGGGGCGCCGCGCAGAAGCCGCTGCCTCCCGGGAGCCGGCCGTGCGCTCCGGCCCCGCGCCCGCCCGCAGCACGCACACCTGCCCGCCCGCGCGGCCGCCGGCTCCCGGTAAGGACGCGGGCAGGGCGGGGACGCCGAGGCCGGGGGGACCCGCGCGAGCCACCGGGTCCGCGCGTCCTCGGCGGGAGCCCGGGAACCGGCGCCTCCGCGGCACCCCCCCCTCCCCCTGCCCGCCCCGGGGCCGGGCAGGTGGCATCTCCCCAGCTCCTGCGCCGGGCCAGTTTGTCCCCAGGCCATCCGAGAGGAACCGCGCTCTTCGCGCTCAGAGTTAGCAGGGGCTAAGGGCGTCTCGGAGCGGAGTGAGGTGGGAGGCGAAAGGAAAAGCTTGCAGGACGGGTCTCCGGCTGTCACCCTGTTTCTCCCCGGCCTCCCCGAGACGCTTCGCGAGGCGCCCAGGGCAGAGCGGTGTGGGTGTGTGCACGTTTGAATGAGCAGAACTGATCGACTTTGGAAGCTGCAGGCGCTGGACAGAAACAGCCCGGCCCAGCAGGTTACGCGCCTCTGCAGAGGGGACACCCGGGCTGGTGGAAAACGACTTTAGTAGTCCCCTCCCCCCGCCCCTTTATTTTTTCTTCTTATTTGGGAAAGAGGGGAGTTCATCTGAAGCCTGTTTTTAAGGCTAGCACCATTCTGAAGGCTGGTCAGGTACCATCCCGGGTTCGCCCAAGCACCTGTCGTGAGAATGCCACCTTGTCCCCCTTCCCGCCTTCCTGCATCCCGGAGAGTGCAATGTGGAAAGGAGGAAACTATTTCAGAAGGCCCCGCGCCGGCTTGCTGCCCCCCTCCCGTTTGTCTTCTGGTGTCAGGAGATAGGGGAGTAAAAGGAGGGAAGCTTGCTCTCCCCATCCCTCCCCCCAACCCTTAAAACCAGTCCGAACCACCCTAGGGATGCTTTGGGAGTCTTCGTGGAGACCCGAGGGCTTTCCACCTGAAGACTTGCGCCCTTTTCAAATGAAGATAAGAACACTGCAGACCCGCACGCGGGTGTCCTTGGGACTAGAGAATCTGAACCGGAAGGTCGCAGGGACGGAGCGTGGGATATACTAAAGGCAACACCTCCTGCAGAGGATTAATTCTGAGGGAAGGGAAGTGGTGAAGGAGTAGAGATATCTGACACTTCTCTCCTCCTGTTTCTGTTTGTGTGCCTCGCTGTGGTTCTGGTCAGTAACTGGATCAAAGAAGACTGGA